>VZTM01037311.1:92255-109786 GCA_013400555.1 Jacana jacana | reverse complement strand
CAAAATACAGCTTTTATTCTCTGGTTTTGGTGCTCTCTTGAGCAGAGTCTGCCAAATAGTTCAAATTCCTCCGTTTTACTGTGTCTGTAGGCGTGGTGTAACTGCTCTGAGCTTTCTGCACTTGTCCTAGAAGGAAATTCCCTCCCTTCCTGCCCTCTCCTGGATACTGTCAGTAAATGGATAACTGCAATATTTGAAATACCAAGCAAATCCATCCCCTGTTATGGGCTGGAGTGATGGGAGCTGTGATGTTCTTTCAAGGCAGGATATCCCATGCCCTTTAGCTCATCTGTGTTGTGAGAGGAAAAACCAGTGAGCCCTTAGGTGAATCCCAACAAGATTCACCGTCCAGCTATTAGCAGCTTATTGTAAAGCTGGAGACAGTAGCAGTAGCACTAACATCTGCAGCAGGGCAGGGTGTGGAACCCCATATAGTAGTACCTCATTAAGAGTTGCTTAGGTGTGCTTTGTAGCTTTCTAGTCTTCAGCATTAAAGTGGGAAGAAGGGAAGCATTAAACATGTCTACACTTGTGATTTAGGGCAAGTTTTACCCAAAGTAAATAATGCATGCATGTCCTGGGATAATTCTCCTACTCACAAGAAGCAGCATATTCCCTCCTTGTAGAACACTTCCTTTAGTCACATGATACTATTTGCAGCTGAACCCTGTGGGCTGGCTGGTTGGAATCTCCCTCCTTAATGCTTTGAAGGAAAATTAGACCTGGAATCAGAGAAAATACCCTTCAGTACTTCACAATACATGCTTCACTGTTATGCTTGTTGGTATTTAGCAAACAGAACATATGTTTTTGCTCTTCACTGTATAACTTCCTTAGTAACTGCCTCTGTTCCCCCATTTGAAATTTAAACAGGGCTTGCACTAAGTATGGTCAGGTTTTTAAATGTTTTCAGTAACCCCATCGTGCCTATTTGCTTAATGTCTCTATTGCTGAGAGTTTCCCAACTAAGAGCTGTTCTTGCAGTCTTTCAAAATGAAGTCTCCACTACTTTGGAAGGGGAAAAAAAATGAGTTAGAAGTTGAATCAATTTAATTATCTTCAAGTCACAGAATACATTAATACCATACTCTGAGCATACTAAGGGTGATACTCCACATGTTTGGGTTTTCTTTTAGGTATTGTGGGTGACCCAAGGGTTTAAGTAGAAATAGAGTAATGTTTTGGTATTTTTCTAATACTCTGATTTTTATATACTGAGAAGTAATTTATTTTTTCTGTTCCACTGTAGTTGCTGGGACAATTTTAAGGCATTGGCACACTGATCAGAGTGAAGAGAAACCATTTAAAATCTGAGGTGTCACATCAGTAGGAGCGTCCCCTCTAGTATAGCCCCTCTGTCTTGACCCAACAGAACTAACACACTGCTGAAGTCAGCCTGACTTCACCAGGACAATGTTTTTCAGATGCATTACCAAAAATAAGATTCTTTTTAAAATTGCTATTTCTGGTATGCCATGTGTGATCCCAGATTACGCAAGTGTTAATTGTTTCATTTTTAAGATTTTCTCCTTTGCTCTGAAATGATCAACAAGATTGTAATGGAGCATTAGTATTTATTGGATTTATCTTTTAATGGTAAGTCTGTTTACATGTTGTACTTCATTCATGCTATTTTCTGTATTCAAAGAAAAAGGAATGTCTGTTTCTATTCAATATTTTATTCTTAAAAGTATGTTTCTAACTGGTGAAATCTCCATTTTCCCCATAAGAACTGTAAAACTCCTACACTGTATATAACTGTCCCTCACTGAGTAATCGCTGTATGTTTGACATCAACAACTGTTGGCCGTTTTTGTATTATTACAGCTGCTCCAACTTCAGAGGCTGAAATTATTATTTATTTTTTTTAAAAATAAAATTAATAATGAAATATGTTGCCTGTGGATTTCCAGGAGTGCCCTTACTATGTCCTGGTCCGGAGTCTGTGTGTAGAAACATACATTTAACTTCTGTTGTGTTCCGTGTGTGTCCTCATCTCTGCAGTTTCTTCTTTGTTTGACCCTCTGTAATAGAATTCTGTAATTTTGTTACTATATAAAGTGCACTGAATTCTTGTTTGCTTGTGTTTTTTTTTAGTATGTGGAAAGTCAATTTCACAGTAGAAATGCCAAGGTTTTAGAACTGCTGCAGTAGAAAAATAAGCGATGGAAATACTGAAGTTGTTACGACATTTCCATCCAGTCTTTATTTTATACATTTTTTGTAATTTGCTGTATAACCAAGCTTGTTAAAAGTACTTGCTAAAAAGCTGTGTTTGAATCTCTAAGAGATTAACCTTTTAGTTTTGGTGGGGGTTTTTTGTTTGGTTTTTTTTAAAGTATTTCTACTACATTATTATTTGCAGTAACAGCAATCTCTTACGAAGGCTGCAAAATATAAAAATTTGTCTTTCCTCATGGCATAAAAATGTCAATGGTGGCAAACAACATTGGTAGCTAATTAATGCTATATTACATGGGTGGTAATACTTCCAAGTTCCTATCTTTCCCATGCTGCCATTCTGATGGATGATTATTCTTGAGATATATGTGGTAGCTAAACGTCAATTCCTGTTGATTTTATTGAGTCTTTGGAATTTAATTACTGTTGTGTCCTTGAAAATGTCCATAATAAACACTGCCATTCTGTACGTGCTTCACAGAGGAATGTATGGAGCAGTTAAACACGACTGGTAATCCCATGGATCGGAATGGGGCATGTGTGTAATTCCAGTATAGTGATTTCTTTTTGAATTCCACACCCTTATTCAAGGATGTACATTTTACCATTTTGATACTGGGGTTGTTATAATTGTCAAGTGCTCCATAGTTTTAGAGCACTGAAGGAGGAAAGTCCATTGTATATTAAAATTTCTGGAGATAACAGGCAAGTCTGGGATTACCTGCCAAAGAAAGCTTTTATGATTACTGCAGGCTTGTAATAAATTCAACATGTTGTTATTTACATACGTTTTTAAGAAGTTAGGGACTTCTCCGTGGGGGAGATACAACTGTTAGGTTTGTTCAGCGTTAAGTCTAACCAGCTGGATTCTGTATATAAATGACACCTTTGAGTTATTGCTGGGAAAAAAATTAGGTTATTTTTTGTGAGATGGCATTCCCTACACAGCTCCCCATAGGCCTACCTGGGCACATAATGTGGACATCTCCGTGTGAGAAAAGAAGGTGGTTTTGAGATACATGGAGGCTATAAATTCACAGTTAATATGGTGTGATAGTTTGGAAAAGCTCAGGACTGTGTCGTTTACATCCATGGGGATGATCACAGATTCTCTTCTTGTATCAGTTAAGACCTTAGATTTCCAAACTGGAAGGAAATGGATTGTTGGTGTCCTACAGGCAGAAACGTGCACAGGACTGTTGTCTAGTGCCGAAGTGACTGTGAGTTTTGTTATTTAAAGGCCCAGTTCCTGGTTTGGTTGTTGGTTTATCTTTGTTCTGTTTTGGTTTGTTTTTTTTTATATCAGAACAAATAAAGAGCACGGCATTAGATGAAGTCCAGAGGTTTGATGGAACTAACTGGAATGGGAATTTGGAATAATTTAAATTTCCAAGGCGTGTAATATGTGACCATATTAATACCCCTAGCAAGCATCTCTCAATGTTGACATGATTTACAGTACTGGTATTAAGCTTTGCACGAGATCAAAGGTAAAGGTGATTTACCAGCTCCTAGTTAAGATGTTTCTTCTGATTATGCAAGAAATATTTCATGTTCTGTGACAGACTAGGGTGAATCATTTATCATTAACAACTATTCCTCTATTAAAAGAAAGAGGAGGCCAGTAGTACCAGGAAAGAAACCCTGGCAAAACAGTTTAAGTGGAAACTGGGATGTGAACCAAGATTCAAGGGAAATACTGGTAATTTAGAGACTGCTGTAAATCACCATATCCAAGTACAGATTCCTTATTCATAA
The DNA here is from genome assembly GCA_013400555.1 of Jacana jacana. Classification (NCBI taxonomy): domain Eukaryota; kingdom Metazoa; phylum Chordata; class Aves; order Charadriiformes; family Jacanidae; genus Jacana; species Jacana jacana. The sequence goes on along the minus strand of VZTM01037311.1, from coordinate 105,847 downwards.
ACCATATTGGTGCTCTGAACAAGATTAAAGGAGTCTTAATGAATTTGCCTGTTTAGCAAGCTGGTTTTCAATATTAAATTACTCTTCCCTTTCTCTTCACTTCTCAAGAAGGTAAAATTTAAAAAGGTTGAACGTTTTCATTTATGAACAGCTAAATTACCATAGATTACTATTAAGGTTTGATATCAGGCCAAGATTCTCCTTTACTTGATGTCTAGTGTTTAAGAACAGAAGATGTCTGATGGGGTACCCACTCTTTCTTGAGTGCCTGCCAAATCTTGTATGTCAGCATTCCCTCTGATCTTTTAATAGGGGTTAAAAGGAGAGAACCAAGGTTTTTATTGCAAGTGGAAAGTAGTTTGCAGTAGAGAGATTTAGTTATTGTAATGATGGTAGTGCATCAAATACTGTTTTATTTTTATAGGAGCTTTTTTCTATCTTTTTTTTCTTTTACTATTATTTTAGAAAAAAACCCTCAGAAAACCAGTAGAGAATAGAAAGCGGGAAACCTCTTAGAATTTTTGTTAGATAGGGAAATACTGGAAAAAATATTCTTTGAAGTTTACAAATGAATGTTGGACTGAGCTTCCCAGTTGTTTTGGGATATCATGAAAGGCAGCACTTTGGCACCTTCTTAAAATACCTTTGTTAGCGTGAGGGATGTGTTGTCTGGTACCTGCACCCACAGTGGTCACGGGAGCTGTTTGACCCCTTCCAGTGAACCGCCATGCAAATCCCTGTGCCTTTTTTCCTCTGTGCTTTCTGTTACAGCAAAGTCCTGGGCAAATGAACAGGGCATAGATGTACTTACTGAGAAATTATGCTACCTTTTTCTGCACTACTTAATTGAGACACTAATCCCCTCAAGGATTTAGCATCTTTTTTAATCTATTAATACTATTTTCTGTTCTATTACATTCTACTCCTGAATAATATTCTTATTTCATCTGAAGTAAATCCTTCAAGATTGGATGGTTTTGGTTTGTTTCCCCCCCTGCCTTGTTACGGGGATTTGGATTTGCCTTCTATTGTCCAATGCTGTCTGCCTTCACTTTCCTTTACAGCTGGCTCAGCTCTAGCACCCAGAGCCACCAGCAAGAAAAGCAGGCTGCAAGCCTGGGAGCCTGCAGCTCTCCTAGGAGCTATGGAAATCCATCATCTCTTCCTCCGACCAAATGACCTGAAATGTGAGAGCTGAAGTTGCTTCTGCAAGTGTGTTTTTCTGTGGCATATAATAGCTATAACCTTTCAGTTCAAAATGAAATTCTTTTCAGGCAAAAATAGGGTGGTTTTTTTGACTAGCAGTGGATAGTGGATGAGAATTCACTATGTGCTCTTGGAAAGTGGTTACTCACAGCATCACGGTTTATGCAGAGTATGTCAAACAGCACTGGGCAAAATTGTGTTTATAAAAAAAAAGGCAACCAAAGCAAACCCACCAAACCTGTGTTTAACCTGAGCAAAATAATTCAGTCTCCTGCAGAGAGGGAATGATGGAATCACCCACACTGATTCCTTCCACAATTTTTTCTTTTTTCCCCTTTCTCTTTTCTTTTCAGATGAGGTGGGGAAAAATAACCTGGAAGTGCTGTTTTTCCTACATGTGTATATTCCCGTTCTGGTCCATTTGGCCTGAGAATACACATGGCAGGTCTCTGAGAGCTTCTGTGAGGATTTTGCTGTACCTCATTGATCAATGCTGAAGAAAACAGTTCAGATTAGGACATCTCTGGTTAAGTAGTTCAAACTATCCTTTCCATAAAATCTGTTTATTGAAGAGGACTATACCCTTCATAAGCATACATTAATGCTACTAATGACTTTAGCAAACCTTCTCAGTTCATGGGGTTTTAATACCCATAAGATAAAATAATTCTGCCTAAATCTCATGACCGTCCTTAGTCCAATAATTACACAGTGTAACTTCTAATGCAAAAGAACGTTCTTGCTGCTGTTTGATTTCGAGGGGTAGAGAGGGATGGCAAGAAGTTTAAGTAGGAAGCAAACACACTGAATAAAACCTTGGAAATACCTGTGGGGGGCAGCAGTGACTCAGGTCAGTCAGAAATGGGAGGATAATTCCCATAAGAACTACCTTTGTGCCTAGCCAGAGTTTAGAGAAAGCACCTTAATATGAAAAAGAAAAAAAAATAGTAACAAAGAGCAGAGCAACAGTGAGATGTTTTGGGTCTTGGGAAACCTGGTCTTTTCTCTTGGGCTCCCTGGCTGCTGCTGCTCTGTGCTGACCTGAGCAAGCAGGACTTGGGCACCTTTTGATTTTGCCTTCAAGAGGCTGCAGGAATAGCTGCTGTTCTGCCCTTCCTGCTGCTCTGGTGAAGATCTGAGTGATTTTATTTTCAATGGCAGCTGGACTGCTTGAACCCACTCCGTTGTCGGGGAGCTTGTATGTCTCCCTTTGTTGGTAGACAGCAAGGCAGGAGTAATTTGTGTGGATGGAAAAGAAGACAGAAGCCGTATGAAGTGCACGGGTGATGTAATGTGGGTCAAACCCCTGCAGAAAGAGGTGTCAGAGATGTAATGTTGATTTTATGTGCCATAGGTTTTTCTTCTTTGGATGCTGTTCCCATTGTACAAAGTTGGGAGGAGGAGATGCCTAATTTTTAATACGAGCAGTTTACAGCCATTCACAGTTAAACAGTTTATAGGATTCTTGGTAACAAAAGGTGGTCCAATTATAGAGGAAAGGAAAACAATATAGTGAGGATATTTACAATGTGTGACCTATTTGAATTATGATCTTGTTAACTATGCAAAAACGACAAAAACCAGAGCCATCCCAGTGAATTAAACGTTTAGCCTTTCATTAATGAACTTTTTTAATATAGAAGATATGGAGGAGGTTTATTTTTTCCCCTTTAACATCAAAAGAAGCTTGCACTTTAGGTGAACCTGTACTTTCTTAAGACTCAGCGCACTAGACTTCAAACTAAAAAAAAAAATGACAATATTTTTTCTTTACAACTAGCCCACACTCGAGTGTTTAGTTTCTGCCAGTAAATCACGTGCCATGGTTTCTACTGCCCTTTTAAATCAATTGAAGGTGTGATTCCTTTCCCTGTGATTTTTGTTTAACTTCCCTTTTGTAGTTGATCTTAATTGTTCTTATTTGCAGGCTTTAAATGTTGATGGACTGTGTCATTTATAACCCTTTTTCATTGCAGTGACCTTCATAGGGAAATTTCATATATGTTTTCATTGGGCTTTGGTGGCGTTTCTGTTTTATGCATGTAAGGGAAACTGGCAATAAACATTAGTACACAGAAGTATGGCTTTCTGATTAAAGCAATGCTGGTAAAAAATCTGGTTGCAGTATAGATAGAAACATTTCAAAATGTTTTGCAAGCCTACACTGAAACTGTGCTAACAGGGATTGCCAAATGTAGTGTCCCCAGTGAATGAAGTTGCAGTTTTTATCCTGGACAAAAGCAATCAGCTGTGCCTTTTGTCCCTAGACTCACACTTCATGTGATCTCAGTTGCAGTACTTCTACCCAATGCTTCTTCTTATTGCTGTGCTTGGTGGGAGGAGTTGGACATTGTACAAACAGAGGTGCCGAGAAACCCCATGTCTTCTGTTGGAGGATTTATTGGTCAGCCTGTCAGGATGAGTTTCACCCGAGATACCCTGTCTCTGCTCTGCCATGAAGCTGCTGCTGAGTGAATAAGTTGGCAGGGGCATGAAAAGCTCATTGTAGAAAGAGGAATGGTGTTTGCTACTGTGCCATGATGGTAGTATGTAAGGAAGCTGTGGTAGCTGTAGATGTGCTGAGCTCAGGTGTAGTAGCAGCAGTGCACCCATGTCACTGTGTGGCTGGGCACAGGCTGCAGAAACATAGAAGAAAGCAGAGGAAATTAGGTTTAGCCTCCAGGGTGGCCACAACCATCTTCACGTTGGCTCGTAGACTAAATTAGACATTAGAGTCCCGAAGTAATGTTATTAGTTATTATATATATGATATTCTCTGATTATCTTCAGTAGCAGTGGTCAAAAAGACCACTTCTGTACCTTCTTGCTCATTTGCCTTAGTCAGTTGATCTTTTCAAAAGGGTCTGAGATAGGTAACCATTGACAGTTTTTTGTGGGGTGGTTTTTCTAGCCTCATCCACTCCATGCAGTTTTCGAATCCCAGACTTTCTGGCATATAAGGCAGATCACATGAAAACTTTAGCACTTGGACTAGGCTGTTGTAACTAGTGCAAATTTGCCTTCTTTGCTGAAGGTTGATAATAATCAGCAACTCCTCTCCAGGAACAAGATGACCCTCTTCCCCTCTTGGAAAGATGCAACTCAATAGTTTCAAGTTAGAAAAACATGAACTGATTTGGATTTAACTAATCTACACGGTACAAGAACAGAACTTTCTCATCTTATTTCTTCCTTGCTGTACTTCTGAGAAGCCTTTTCCAGCCTTTTTTCCCCTGTTTTGGCCAGGGTGACATTAACTGACTGTCCATGTTCTCTTGGTTTTGCTTGTTTTCTACTTTTTAGGAAGCGAGGCAAATCACATGCTTGATCACTCCTTTTCTTTTTCTCCTTCCACTTCCAACATTTAAATATGTTGGCTGCTTTCAGACAACTAACTCTGATTCAAGAGTAGAAATATCAGAGATACGTCATTCCTTTGAGTTGCATTTTAAAATTTAAATTTAAAAAGAAAACGTGGTGTAGGAGGGATAAAGGAGAGAGATACTGTTTTTCTGGATGAAGAGACTACAGGAGAAAGGAAAACATACTGGCATAAGCCCAGTTGTATACCAGAGAATCCCGGAAGAGCTTCTATGGTACAAAGAAATTGGGGATTCTTCTAACTCTAGTGCTCATAAAAGGCCTTGGGCTTTGCATTTGTGTTTTCCTCATGGCTGCTGTTACAGCTGTAGTATAAGCAATGTCTTCTGGGTGGCAGCTCCAAGTAAAATCCACCAGTTTCTCTTTGAGGAAGTTCTTTGTACTGCCTGACAATAAACCAGATTGTGCTTGGATGCTGGGTTTCAAGTGAAGGTATCATTGGTAGCAGAAGTCCAGTACAAAATAGCAGAAATGGACTCTTTAGGCTGAATGTTATAAATAAGGATCTTAAAGGATGGCTGCTTTCTTGTGTATTAAACAGTGTAACTTCTGACAAGGATTTGGAAGAATTTATTTAAAAGTGATGGGAACGTGTTCTTTGGTACGTGAGTGAGGTGGTGAAGAGGCTGCAGTATTTGCTCTTGGGAATGAATGCTGTCAGTAGCACTGAGCGTGTACACTTTTCTTAGGTAGCAAAATACTGTTTCAGTGCCCGTTACTGCAACGTGACCTGCAAAGTTAGTCTCTTTCTAGTGCATCAGTAAACACAGTTTTGTCCTCCTATGGCTCTTGCTGCTTGTTTCTAAACTTAATCAGAAGATACACTTTAGGGCTAAAGGGGTAATTAAGGATACGTGTGCTCCTGATGTTTAAACTGGTATTGCGCTTCCAGTTGAATAATCTCCAAGTTTATCTGTGTTTTAAAGGACAATAGCTAGCCTGGAGTTCTGTCACAGGGCAGATTGGAGGGTGACATGAGGAAACTTGATCTGATCTCTCTGCTCTCCCCATTGTCTCCATTCAGTAGCCCTGCTGTGTCCTGTTCTCCCTTTTTCTGAGGGAAAATGTTGAGTGTGTTACATGTGAAAATACTACGGTCCAGGGATGCAACCATTAGCAAAGTTGAACTAACATATTTGGCTAATAATCACATTTTCTTCCATAATGTGGTCTCCCTCCATCCACCCTCTCATCACTTGAGCTAGTTTTGAATAGGATAGGTAGCCTTTAGGACCTTTCTGAGTTTGGGCAAATACCAGAAGTTTGTTTAGAATGGGCAGATTAAAGTTGAACTATGGTCCTCTAATTTCCACACTAGTCTTGACTCACTGGATAGTCTTTTTCTTATCTTCCTTGTGCCTTTGTGCTTTCTTTCATGCTGACTTAACTGACCGGACATGGAAATGGCCATTAGACTTTGTCCTACAGACTTACCTAGACTACAAGGCTGGATTGTGCTTGAAAGTAGCCAAAACCATAAAGGTTTTCACTATGGGTGCCAGATTTGTTCTGAATAGTTCATTTAAAACTCACTCAAAACTGTTGCACGTCCTAGATCTTGAAGTATTTGTTAAAGGAACAATTGAACATAGTTGTAAGAGTTGTCTGCCTCGGGTTCTTAATTTAGAACATAAAAGAGTTTGCCTTAAGAGTTAGGTGGAATAATTAGCCTTCCAGGTAATTTTATTTTAAATTGAATTCTTTTTGCTACCTCATGTTGCTGGTGGTATGGTATTCAGTAGAGTCCTAATGGAGCACTTTTTATATGGCTCAGATTTTTACTGCGAGGTCTTGTACTTAACCTCAGGGTCTGAACTGTCAAGCCATTAACACGGCTGCTTTCCCCAAATGTCGATTAGGTATTAGATTTGGAAAGAAGAAAGCAGTGAAATGGAGCTTAATTATAATTCACTCTGCTGCTTCTTCATATTGCAATTTCATTGTTTCACTATTTCTTTTCCACTGTGGTCTGCTAGAATATACAAGACCTGAATTTTAAAGCTCCAGTCATGATCCCTCCTCTCCCATAGCTTTTATCATCTATTTATGGTGTGAGAGATTGTTTTTCCCTTAGTGCATTACTCCTCCAGCTTAAGTGTTAAGCAAGAGAAGTAAGACAGAAAAAATCTGCCATGTCTTCTAGCATCAATACTCTATAACCTTTCACAGAGTCTAGGTGTTCAGCTTCCCCCCTTTCCCCAAGTATGTTTTGAAATTGTTCTTTGGTGTCTCACAATCAATCTGGTGGCTTCCCATGTCATTCTCTAACCTAACACAGCTGGAAGCAAGCCAGGGCTATTAGGAATGATATGCAGCTTCATAACCTTGGCTGCGTGTCACAAGTGTTTGTCCCCCATCGGCAGTTTCATGTTCCAGCACCAAAAGGCTGAATTATTACAAATGATTTGCAACAAGTAGCAGTTTTGTCATTGGATATTTGTCGTGTAATTACAGGACGTGGATCGGGGGTATGAGGACAGCAAGAGAAAGTGACTGAAAACATGTAACAGCTGGAACAATTTTTCAATTTTAGCCTGGTTGAACATTCTGTTCTGTTTGCCCTTAAAAGCGGGAAGAGTGATCTTGCTGCATTTGTAGCAGGAACAAAACGCTGCTCTGTGCGTGCTCCGAGCAATGGAGGCTTCCGCTGTACAGCAAATGTACTGGAAATCATCCCCAGGATGGAAACCATCCTGCTGCTTGGGGAAGGAGAGGCTGCCAGAGCAGGCTATTGCTGATGTTAACGTTTTGAATAGTGCTTCTTTTGTCTGTATAGTTATGCTGCAGTAGGTCATGGGGAAGCCACGTCAGGGTCAAGTCACCATTGCTTCTACGTTCTCTGCAAAGCTTATGGAATTAACCAGGGAGCTGGTAACACGGGATGCAATTTTTTCAGTTTTTGTAGGGGATTTTTGTTGGTTTGTTTGGTCTTGTTTTCTTTTTAATAAATAAACTGTCTGCATGTTTAATTGCAGCAAATCTTACCCAGCCCTTCCTGAAGATGTCAGCAGTTTGTTACTTTCTAAGTTGGGTGGGAGTGTTGATCTGCTTGAGGACAGGGATGCTCTACAGAGGGACTTGGACAGACTAGATAGATGGGCCAATGTTAATGGCATGGCCTTCAATGAGGCCAAGTGCCAGGTCCTGCACTTGGGCCACAACAACCCCATGCATGGCTACAGGCTTGGGGCAGTGTGGCTGGAGCTGCCTGGCAGAAAAGGACCTGGGGGGGCTGGTTGACAGGCAGCTGAACATGAGCCAGCAGTGTGCCCAGGTGGCCAAGAAGGCCAATGGCATCCTGGCTTGCATAAAGAATAGTGTGACCAGCAGAAGTAGGGAGGTGATTGTCCCCCTGTACTCAGCACTGGTGAGGCCACCCCTTGAGTATTGTGTCCAGTTCTGGGCACCTCAACACAAGAGAGATATCGAGGTGCTGGAGCTAGTGCAGAGGAGGGCAACGAAGCTGGTGAGAGACCTGGAGAATAAGGCTTATGAGGATCGATTGAGGGAGTTGGGGTTGTTTAGTTTGAGGAAGAGGAGGCTGAGGGGAGACCTCATCACTCTCTACAACTGCTTGAAAGGGCATTGTAGAGAGGTTGGTGCTGGTCTCTTTTCACGGGCAATTAGCAAAAGAACAAGAGGGAATGGCTGCAAGCTGCAGCAGGGTAGGGTTAGGCTAGACATTAGGACAAAATTTTTCACGGAGAGAGTGGTCCGTCAGTGGAATCAGCTGCCCAGGGAGGTGGTGGAGTCACCCTCCCTGACTGTGTTTAAGAGTAGATTGGATGTGGTGTTGAGGGATATGGTGTAGGGGAGAACTTGTAGAGTAGGGCTGATGGTTGGACTTGATGATCCCAAGGGTCTCTTCCAACCTAAATGATTCTATGATTCTTAGGTTCACTAGGAAGGAAAGTTAAAGGTCACTGTATCTCCTTCTAATGGTTTCGAATGTGTTGGCAGTTGTGTGCTACAACTCAGCAGGGGGGCTGAAATCTCACTCAAAGATAGTAAATTTCCAGAAACTTTGTGCAAACTTTAGGGGTAAGGGTTATTGCTTCTGCAGAGTAAGTGATGGGGAAAACTGTCGAGTTTCCCTTTATTTGGCAGCAGGTGAGTGTGCCCAGAGCTCAGACGTGGCTGTTTCTGCCTGGCCAGTACCAGGTGTGGGGTTGTGGAATATGTAAAGCAGTGAGATGTCCTGGGACTTTGTGTGGAAGCTGAGGGTAACACAGGTGGGATTTAGAGTGGGTGCCTTGGAAGTGGCAGGGAGAACTCTTGAAGATACTAGAGGTACTACTGTCTGAAGCTAGAAGTGAATTTAAAGTGCTATAAGATTCTGCTACTGTGGGATACAACTACGCTGCTCAGATTTGCCACAGTATTTGGGAACAAGTCTTCCTGTATAATTGCTGGAAGCTGCAAAGTGAGATCACTGGTTATCATCTTTCTTAATCAATCATAGAGCAACTGCTTTTTTATTTACAGTTCTCTGGTTCAAATTCTTGTAGAATTGGGTATCTCATCCTCTAAAACATTCCTAGATTACAAGTAACTTGCTAGATGGATGCTGTTTAGTTAGTTTTGTGCAAGAGAATGTGCAAACCAGCCTCTTGAGGACGGCTAGGGTATGGTTACAGAAGGGCTGAAGCCATTAGGTTTAGCCCTGGTTTATGAGAGTTCACGGGGATAAGGAGCAGTTGTTACTATGAATGCGTTTGTCAACTTCATAAAGTGTGTAATTACAACTGGCATTTCTTAGCCTGTTGGTATCTGAAAAGAGATATTATTTGTGGCGCTTGTAGTTGGAGAGTTCAGGGTAGGGGAACGTAAACCATTTGATTAAAACCTGCTGTACTAATTGTTCTACTCGTGGGGAAAAAATACATTCATGTTTTACTTGAAAATATTTCCTTTAAAGATGTTAACTTTCAGAGGAATGTTGGATGACTTTAAATAAATAAATAAAACTGAGCTGTGATAATGACATCTTCTGTTTGGCTCTTGAGTGCACATATTTCAGATTGAAATGGCTACAAATTGAATCTGAGCCACTTACAGCTTTGCTTATGGTAATAACTACTTCTTATTCCTTCAGAATTCTTATGCAGCTGGTTTAAATAAAATAAATGCAGATTTCCTTTAAGAGCTTTCCAATGTATTTAACTACTATTAGACCTTTCTGAGGCTTCTTGATGTGAAGTTCCCTTGCACCATCATTAATATAATTGCAACAGGGAATTACTGCCTTTAGCACTCCCTAAATTGTTTTAATAGATTGGGAGTATGTGTTTGTTCTTCTTGAAACTCCATTTGAATTTCTAACTTCCTTGGGTACCTGAAAGGAGACTTAATAACTGTGTAAGTCTCCTGAGGCATGATCTCAAGCTGAATCAAATGCACTTGCTGACTTTTGAGTTTCAAACCAGGCTGCTGTGGGAGAGTTCATTTTTTAGGTGGCAGCTTTGCTAGCACAAGTTGTATTACCACCAGTAACAGTTACCAGTTACTACCATGGTAGCAGGTATGAAATGACATAAACTGGAAACAGAGACCTTACTCATCTACTATCATAGCTTTACTTCTGTAACATCTTCTCTGGGAAATGGATGTTTGTATTATTCTATCCTGTGTCATGTAATACATCAGAATAAAATATATGCATTTCCCTTAGTAGTATGATGGTTGTCTTAAGTCTGTTACAACTCAGCCTGGAAACGTGAAGAGTTGTAATGCTGGTGGGCAAGGGGAGAGGAGCAAGGAAAGGGACCTGTCAGTGAAAGACAGCAGGTTTTATAGTTGTTGTCTTAGCAGATATCTACCTCGATTTCTCCTTTGTCTGTCTTACCTTGTGTCCTCCTGTCAAGAGTCTATTTGGTGTGATGTGGAGCAATGTTATTGAAACAAATGCTGGCAAGAAAGTTAACATTCTTTGTCTGAGAATATGACTACTTTGGAAATTGAGGTAATTTTAACCTTGGGCACCATATAACCATAGTTATGTATTTATGTAACTATGGGTTCATCTCTGAGAAAAGAACATAATTCCTTTATACACCTACTGAGAAGCATCATGTTGTGTCTGTGATGTGGCTCCTGGCTGTATTAAATTACAGCTATGTGGTTTATAATGTGCATTTCTCTGTAATCTGTGTAGAACAGATTATTTGGCTCGCCCTAAAAATATCTTGTACAGATGGTGGGTTATCTCCACATCATGATTCTTAAAAATTAAATCTGTTGAGCATCCTAAAAGGTTTTCTCATTCCTAAGAAGGAGAACAGATGGCGTTTGTATAACTGGTTGTGTTTGCTCATTTCTGAATTCTCCAAATTGGGTATTTGAGGTATGAATCTTAAAATAAACCCCATATAAAAGAGAAAAAACTGTTTCATGTGGTATTACCTCTAGATGACTTTGGAGAGGGGTTAATGAAGTTCTTTCTTATGTAAAAAGTACCAAATACATATTTAAAACCACAAGTTATGAAGAATTACAAGTGTGGGGGTTTTTTCTTGTTATTTTTTTGCATTATAATGGAATTCAGAGTTTTGACTATAATTTTGAGACTCCTGTAGGGGCTTAGCATGTGAACTCTAAAAGAAAATTAAATGCTGGGAATACATGTGGGGAAAGGAGCAGGAAGGGTGTGAAAATAAAATCCAGAAAAAATGACCAGAGTAGATAGAGTTGTATTTGACATTTTCAGTTAACGCAATTCAGAGTGTTGTCACTTATTCCCTGAAATATTATGTTTTCCTAAAGAAGTTGCCTTTGGGACATACTGTAGCCTCTCTAGGCCTGTATCATAGATCTGCCTTTTGAAATGTAACAAAGAAAAATGGCTAATCACTTGATCAGTCTCCATCTGATTTTGCTGTGTTCATTAAAACACTATTTTGCTCCAAAATGTTAAATTCAAGGTTTCAAAACCTGATTAACAAAGCATTTAAGTGCTCACATTGTCAAAGCATCATAACTGGATTCCATTGCTAATCCCATGAAAATCTGGAACTGCTTCTGTAGTTAAAGATGCTTAGTATCAGTTGGGTTCATATTGATTCTTAGTGCTGTCAAGTTAGTGTATATTTTTAAAGGTAATAAAAGTCATTGAAATACCTCATTGCAGTCTCCCAAACCTGATGGCATATTTATCTTCATCCTTTTTCTAAAACACTATGCAGTCTTCATGTTTAACACATCTGAAACATTTTCACCATGGAGATATCCCTGCTAACAGTCTCTGATGAGTGCCACTGCCTCAGTGCTCTTTAGTCTCCCAAACAGTGTCCAGTACAAACAGAGATTGCTGGAACATACCCATTTGCAGTATGTTCTTAAAGAAAACGAATGAGCTAAAATGAGGAATTGTTTAGATGGGTTTTTTGCCCATGTGGAAGTAAGGCCTGTGGTGTTAAGCGGGACGTGCATAGCTAGATGTCTAACAGAAATCAGATCAGTGCCCCCAGTAGGGAAAATTCCATTAATGAACTCTTCTGAAAAGGACATATGCAATCACAGTGAAAGCACTTTATTTATCTAAGGTGTGTGGTCTTGTAACGTCCACAGGTACTTGTTCTCTGAGCCTCTGGTAAAGTGGGACCACTCCGGATATGTCTGTCCTCCAGTTTTATGTGAAACAGTTGCCACGTGAATGTGTGTTGTCAGCAGGTACTTCCATCTTTCTAGTGATTCACGAGACCCTGAAGTTCTCACAGAGCCTTAAGACAAACCTTTTAAACTCAAAAATGCTTCATTGAAAGATGTCATAATCCTCCCCTGAAAGGTGTAAGGCCATAGCAGGAGCTCCAGCAGCTGTGGTGTGCTAGCCTGAATCACGTGGAGGGACTGCATATATGGACTTTCTCACTTCCCCAGAAGTGGTTCTGTTCCATACCTAGGGAGTGGAAAGTGAGTGGAAAGCATGGAAGTGGGACAGAACTTTAACACTTCCTGGAAAAATCAGCATTGTGATAGCTGAGGAGCACACACGATTTATGGGTATGCTAGAGTATCTCAGTGCTTGTATTAGCCAGCTGTGGTCCCTGCTGATCATTTCCATGACATTATTTTTTGGGCTACTGTTTTCCTGTTCCTTAATAACAACATGCTCTGATTTTCGTGCAAGTTCTCACCTGCATCACCTTCCACTCTGCAATCACTTTGCACAAATGTAAGCAAAGAACTTTAACTTTTTTTTAGCTGAAACTTTGAGTGAATTCTGACTCAAAGGAAACTTGTTCTCAGAGGCACTGTAACCCTTGTCCTCTCTTAGCCACAATGTATTATGTATCAGAGGTCTTGTTTTTGCCTCATGGACTTTTCACAGAGCAAATTACCATTTATCTGAGGCTTTGCAGGGTACAGATCCTGCACGTTCCATTTTATCCTGGCTGATAAACTCCGTAACGACAAATTAATTGCTTCCATTTTTGACTGCTTTGCTGGAGAGGTCAGAACCCAGAGTCCTTTTGCATGACAGCAGTAATATTTTGAAAAGTAAAATCTCTGGTGTGTTTCTGTAGCTGTGGCCCGGTGTGGTCTGCCTATTTTACACTAAGGCAGCTAACTACGCTGTTACGTTGCTGCCTGGCTTGCAATTTGGGGAAGGCAATGCCTGATTTCACAGGGCAGTCTCCATCTGCCTGCATGGTTATTTCAGAGAGTTGGAAGCATCTGATAAGAGTTTCTCCCACTTCTGTGTTCTGCTGCCAGGGCTGTCATGGTGGCTAGACAGCCCAAAAGATGGATGGAATGCATCACAAGAATTGTAAAAACAAGTGTCTTCAGCACTATTTGCATCTCAGTTAGAGTCGTTTCTGCTCAGGTCACTTTGGTATCTGTCTATCTCAGTTATTTGATATCAAGGCTTCCATTGTTTACCCTCTTATCGCAAACGTTACTCTTCAAAGGCAGTAAGATTAAGCTGTGTGAAGAAGGGTTGTGGGATCAAGGCATTTGTTCTTCTTTGCTTATGCCAGAGGCTACAACGTATAAAACAAATCCAT
>VZTM01037311.1:18412-89961 GCA_013400555.1 Jacana jacana | reverse complement strand
CTTTTTTAGTTGAAGCAATGATTTTTGCAAAAACTTATATTTATATATTTGTTTTGCTACTAATTTCTGACTGGCTGACTTAAGAGGCATATTGGAGCTAAGTGCTTTTCTGAAGAATATGTCATAATTTTGGAACTGCAGATATGATCTAGTTCCTAGCTAAGTCTCTTACTGCAGCCAAATATCCTATTCAAAATACTACTGCCATATTGGTCTGGGTTTTATTTTTTTTTCCTTCGTGTTCCTTTCATTTCACTCATCCTTCCTGTGTAGAGGTGGATTCTGGTAAATTCCATAGCAAATAATTTGGGAACCTTTGAAAATAGCAGGACTTGTATTAAAAAGTGTTCAGTTGATCCTGTTATTGCAGAAGAAGTAGTAGCGCGGCTAATTGTGATCACAAACTAAACANTAAATGCTGGTGGTGCCAGAGACTGGCACAAACTAAGCTGGGAAATTCTGAGCTGGGAAGGGTTTAGTTTTCCCTTTCAGAGACTGGTTTCTGTTAAATAGATAAGGTGCAAAGTTAACTGGCAGGTGTTTCTCTCTACTCTTGTTTCAAAGTAAAGGAGTGGGTTAAAGAAAAATACTTAGAACAAAGAAAGGCTCTGCTAGATAGTATCTCCTTCTGTGTTCATGTTGTCAAGATGCTTTTGTTTTGTCAGTAAGACTGTTTATGACAGTTCCTTGTTCTGTACCTGTTCAACAGATAGCTTTTAAAATCTTGAGTCACTTGAGAACTGTAAAGAAATTGTGGTACGACCTCTCAATGAACTTCTGTTTTCCATTTCAAAAATGTTTTTCATTTGGACTGACATTTCTGTGTTCCATGTCTGCTTTTGGACATGTTCTTTGTAATTCTTAATCAAAAGTTTCATGTGATTTTTAAAGAAAATTAGGAAAAAATATGTTTTCCTAATGCTAAAGATAAAGAGATGATCCACATCTCTGTTTTGGAACAAGTTTTAGAATTGAGAAGCAGGCAAAGAGGACTGGGTTTTTAACTGTTTGAATTTGGCCAGGTTACAGGTCTCTGAAAACTGTTCATTGTTTTAACACAGTAGATGTTTGTTAGGGATTGTAAAGAAGCAAAAAGTTCCTAAAAATTCAAGTTGTGAAAGGCTGGTTGTTGAAGAGGTTGAAAGATGGCTTCCTTTCAACTCTTCTGGTAGGCTGCTGGAGCCTCTTGGGCTCCCAAGTATTGGTAGAGGGAAGGAAGGCTTTATCTTGTTGCTCTATTGTCATCAGACCAAAAAGTGCACGTGAGCACAAACTACCTTTATGGACTGCTGCCTGGTGAGAAGTGAAGGAGAGGAGGAGGTGGTGTTCAAGCATGCCTATAAAGGAGAATGGAGGTCCAAGGAAACAGGTCAAGGTTTTGATTTATTATAGTGCTTTTCAAACCATCATCTTTGAGTTTTGCAGGCCCATCACATCCAAACTCTATACACAATCTTGACAAGTCAAAACTGTGAAGCTACCTTCACTGGGAAGGAATATGAGTTTTCACTTGCTTTGTTTCTAAATCTGGCAAGATTATTATTTTTTAAAATTATTACCTATATAAGACACAGAAAGTTGTGGTTTTCATTTAAAAATACAAACCACATAAACCAACTTTTTCTGGAGCTGTGTCAGATTTATCAGTCTAACAGAAAGCATAGAACACGGACTTTCAGTATGAGTTTTCCTACTGAAATTAAAATCCACTTCAAAAAAACCCCCAAGAAAATATCACAGCTCATTTCACACGTATATCTGACATTACTGGGTGTAACACCAAAATGGATTTAGAGTTTTGTTCCGGTCCTTATGATCTTTCATCCTATCTTGTATCATACAAAGGAAAACTTACAGAATATGATGGAATTTCTAGCTTGTGTGCTCCTCATCGGTAACTGTGAGGTCATCAGTGATGGTTTTTTTTTCCCAGTACAGCATCAGTCACTAGAAGAGCAGCTCTTAGTGTAAGAGGTCTGTTGACAGAAGGAGCATGCAAATGAGTTGTGTATCTGTTCTGTCATGAAATCTATTCACATTTAACTGTTTATTTGGTGAGAAACAGCTTATATTCATTGTTTATAAAAGAATAGTTCTTAACCGTCTGAGCAATACACAAACCGATTAAAAGAACAATCAGCAGTGCCTTTTCTTAAAGACTTCTAACCGTGATATTTGATTCCTCTGGTTTTATATTAAACTCATTGCTTGAAGGTATTTTTTCAGTCACCCAACGTGAGAATGCTTCGGGATGTTGTGGCAGACAAAAGTTTATAACATAAACCATAAATCTTTATGCACAGGCCCCCACCCTCTAATACAAAATAAATGAAAACTGAAGGTTAGATTGCAGTAACACCCATTACTTATGCAGACGTATCAATATCAATAACAACTAGCACTTACCTCAGTGCTTTCTGCTGGAGGACGATGAGCGTATGTATACACAGTTTTTTCTCATCAAGGCGTACTGTATCCCCTCTGTTTTCATAAAGCACTGTAATTGGAGGTAGTCTGACAGAAGCTTTCTGAGTCTTCATCTTGGCAATGAATCTGGCTGCAAAGTGATTCTAGTTGTATGAAGCATTTGAAACTGTTTATCTCTCACGGCTGGTATTCATTGATTTGTTTGTATTTCTTCAGTGTCTCCTCTAGGCCTATAAAATTCTCTGCAGTGCCTCAGCAGACACTTTGCCAGGAACACGACAGTGAACTCAAACTGAGTTACTTCTTTTTTGATTTTCAGGGTGGTAATGGTGGTTTCGGGCATTCTCTTCCCCACCCACCCTGATCACTCCGTTTCAGTGACTCCAAGTACTTGTAGATGTTTGGATGCAGACAGTGACTAGTTTTACGTACACAGAATCTCTTGCATTTTCTCCCGAGCGTTGTACGTTACAGCTTGAGTTCTTTGAGTATTTATTTACAGGGGTAAACTGTAAAATAATGCTAATAAAATACTGGCAATAATTTAGGCAAATGGCATTTTGGTTTTGTTGGAACTGTGAAAAGAGGTGTGTTTATGACAAGATTTTTAAATAGAATCATAGAATAGTTAGAGTTGGAAGAGACCTTAAAGATTATGTAGTTCCACTCCCCCTGCCTTAGGTGGGGACAGCAAGTGCAGTTATGCTCACATCTCACTGCCTGTAGATACTTAGTTGTGCCAGCAAATATGATGTAGTATAAGGAATCTCATTTTATTTTATCTGCAGCAAACAGAAGAAGGTTTGAGGCATTAAAAAAAAAAACACCAAAAAACAAATGAATGAAGCTATTGCATTTTTATATGAAGATCTTCATACCTAGACAGAAGACAAGATCTAATGCTGGAGACCAGGACTGTGTCTGGACTTGCTGTAAGAAACAGAAAAGGATATAATTTTCTATATTATTTCCTAATCTTGTGACTTGGATAGACTGGATCGATGGGCCAATGTTAATGGCATGGCCTTCAACAGAGCCAAGTGCCAGGTCCTGCACCTGGGCCACAANAGAGAGGTTGGTGCTGGTCTCTTTTCACGGGCAATTAGCAAAAGAACAAGAGGGAATGGCTGCAAGCTGCAGCAGGGTAGGGTTAGGCTAGACATTAGGACAAAATTTTTCACGGAGAGAGTGGTCCATCAGTGGAATCAGCTGCCCAGGGAGGTGGTGGAGTCACCCTCCCTGACTGTGTTTAAGAGTAGATTAGATGTGGTGTTGAGGGATATGGTGCAGGGGAGAACTTGTAGAGTAGGGCTGATGGTTGGACTTGATGATCCCAAGGGTCTCTTCCAACCTAAATGATTCTATGATTCTAATCTGTTCAACCGAGTCCATGAAACTCTCACATCTGCTTCACTTCTTAGGGATCCTGTCTTAGAGATCTATGGCATAGCTGGTTACTGCCTCCATGCCCACTGTTCCAGATAGTGTGCTGTAGGCTCCCTTCTTAGTTTGTGTTGAAAATAACTGGACTTAAAGAAAATTAACTGTGGTTCTTCTACTGATGACATCCATTTTGATTTCGTAACGTGCTCTTCTTCTCACATTCAGTCAAAGTGTCAATAAAAGCACTGAGCAATAGTTGCAGCTATTGATCGTTGTTTGTTGGAGAATTCAAGGACCCTATAAAGGTTATGGCAGATACTTTCCCCTTTCACTCCAAACCTGCTTGTAAATAACCAGGTCTAGTGTATAGCAGAGATGCAGTTCACATAGGTAACATCTGAGGGGAACTACAGTTGCTGTAGAGTTGTAGAAAAAAATAGCTTGCTTTCCTTTTTGATAAATGAAGTGATCAGTTAGAGATTCTGAGCCATTTGACTTTATATGAGGAAAGAAACGGATTAGCAATGACCTTTTTCATGCCTGTGTGAGGAGGTAGGGTATGGATTCTCCAGACCTCTAGTTAGCATGCTGATCCTTCTGCCAGAGCTGTCAAACTGGAGCCCCACTGCTAACTTGACAGGCATTAGTAGCAATGGGTATATCTGGAGATGTTCTTCAACCCAGGGTTTTGTCTTATATTCTATTTGATGCTTCTGAATTGAATTAAAATGTAATCTTTTTAAGAAACAGAGTTCAAACCTTTTGTTAAGAGCTGAATTCTTTCCTCATGGGTGTTACTGGCTTGGTCTGTTAATTAAATAGTTCATACAGGTCTTTTCCATCTCCTGTAATAGAAACTAAATTTGAAGCAGCTATTTTACAGCTGTCTAACTTTCTCAGCAAAGCCTCACCACTGCCTGATGCTGTTCAAAGGTGCAGTGAAAAGAATTTATGATCTCAGTTCCTTTGCAGCTGGAGTGGCTTTTAATATTGCAAAACATGCTGATTTATAATCTTAGCTGCAGAGAGGCCATTTATTGCATCGACATGGAGAATGGACTATTGTCTTCCCAGCAGACACTACCTCAGGCTGCATCATGACTGTAGTGCCATGACTGCCTCTTGTCATCCTCCTCTGGCTGAGTCCCACTCATGATTTAGACTGAGGCACGTTAGAGCATGCTGTACCCTCTTATGCCTGCCTTCTACAGCCTACTCCATCGGATTTGTTCCTGTTGAAGTCAGGTTGCAATGGGTTGTTGGAGCACTTGGGTCTCATGTTATATCGGAATGATAAGCCAGTACATGCCTTTAGAATTGGAAGCTGGAGAGTATTTACCTCAGCGATACAACAACAGGAAAACTTACATTTTTGACTGCTGATACTGAAATTCTGCTTACCAGAGCAATAGAGAGGGCATTCTTTGACAGCTGTCGGTCTGGTACATTTAATTGTTAGCAAATTTCGTAAAGTCTTTCCAAGTATGTAAAGGAGAAAAAGGTAGATCTAATTAGGAAAAGATGCAAGTACAGCTAATTACGTCATCAACTTGGCAAGCTTGGTTTCTGGGCTGATGCCATGGAGAGCCTCTGGTAAGGAGTGCCTGAAGCTTTTTATGATTCAGCCAAATTGTAGGACTCTGTTACCCATTTCAAAACAAAACCAAGAAATCTTCAACCCCAGCATTATACATTAGTAATTGGCATGGACAGATAGCAGTAAAAGCAATCTTCTTTAGATACTTTTGTTTGTTTGTTTTGATTTCAACTCCCTTCTCCTCCCCCAGAAGGAAGAAAAGCAAAAGAAAAGTTATGAATGTTTCTGGCTTCAGGCGTGGTGCTGACATGGGAACCTTCAAACAATATGCAGCTTTTTCTTTGTTTTCGAAGCATCTTGTCTGCAGTTCATTGGCAGACAGACAATGTCAGTCTCCCACTGAGGTAGTTTGTTTAAGGTGTTTATTTCCATACTCTTAATTCATGCCACTTTCCCTGGAGTTTTCTGTCATAGAAGATATTTGTCTTCATATTGACTAGGCTATTAGGTAGTCTACTGGCTGTAGTGAAAAACTTTAAAGGTAGAATAAATTACTGAGGAATTACCATGCATTTTTCTGCTTCTCTCTGCAGATCAATACCACTCTGTAGAGCACACTGATATTGCATTAAGGAATTTATATTAAAAGCTGTTAAAATCAAACTGAATGGAGAGGGAGATACTTCATTTAGCCTTAGCAGATGTATTTATAAACAGGACAGTAGAGAATAGAAAAGGCTTGTTGGGAGGGGCAGGGAAAATGCTTTGGGGAGGGGGAGTACTCTTGTTGGCAGTCTTAATTTCTCTTGTAGTCCAACTTCTACGCTTATTTATTCCATGTTAGTCCTGAATACAAAGTTCAAAGCTAGCTAAATATCATGAACTGATCCTGACAGGAATTCAGATATATTGTCCTAATCCTGATATGCAGGTGTCTATTGAACCTGGAGAAAGATTTTCTTGCCAACTGGATTCTTTCATTAGCTTGGTTAGAAATGGCAAACAAAACAAGCTCTTCTGAACAAGTCCTCTCTTAATAGGCCATACCTTTTTAAAGAAGTGTCTGATGGAAACCTTTTAAAGAGTTTGGTTAAACTTTTTAGGATATTTCTTGAGAAGACAGAAACAGATTACAAATGGGAAGCCATCTGCTGTTGCGTGTAGTAACACACTTGGAAAGGTGATGTTATTTTTTTAATGTTATGTGCAATTACATTTGAGAGATGGTTATTGAAATACATTTTGAAAGAGAACTGTTATTTTTAAAATTGAAACTGTCTTTCTAGAGCCTGGTAGTCTTTTTGGGCCAAATTATTTCATACTCTGCAGGGAATTTTTCGAGACTGTTTAAAAATAACTCCAATAGCGTATGTAACAGCGTAGCTGAGTAAACATTGAGCCAAATTCATCAGTTTAAATTGCCCTTTAAATTCGGCATCAGAACGTTTATTTACTAAGTGTCTCCATTTTATCATATCTCTTAAATAATTTTATTTCATAATCAACTGTTGATCAGAAGAGGAACTGTACAGAATAAAAATAATATTAAGATTTATTGCTGTAATAATGGATAATGCTATCAACTTCTAACAGTTAATTGCTGTTTAGTAGTAACAATAGTAGAATTTAGAAGGTGCTAAACCTAGGAATTAATTTTTTTTTGTAGGAATTAAATGTAAAATAAGCAGCCCTGTTGTTTAGAGGAGTGTGCATCTTTGAGGGTACTAGGAAAGCTGTATATGGTAGGTATTTATGTATCACGATACGACAAGTCTTTACTTAAGTTTTAACATCACTATGTCCTCCTTTCCCACCTGCCTGTTTCCAAACGCTTAATTCTAACTACTTACAATACCCAAGAAGAGCAAAATAACATGTTTTGGTGATTCTGAATAACCCATTTTTCAAATGGCTACAGATTTGTCGTCACAGTTTCGAAAGAAGGCAGTACTACCTTTTGATGTTACTGAGCTAGCAGTGAGGCAGTTGTCTGCATTCTTACAAAACAGCAGAAGTCACAACATAGCAAGCTCCTGTGCAAAAATGAGTAAATAAATTTTCTTCACACATAATTCAGTGTAGGGAGACATTTTAGTCTTTATAGGAAATTTTCTCTTTTCTATCTTTTATTTTACCCTAACTTAATTAAAATATATTTCTGACATATTAGTGCATATATTAGATTGCTTGATCCTCTTAGGTGTTCCTAAGCAGAAAATGAGTTTTCTCTGCTGTGAAGCATTCCTGAGCTTGACTTGTATGAACCTGGAGCACTGCTTCCACCTGCCAATAGTGCAGTGCCCTTCTGATGCTTTTTATTACATGAAACATTAAGGAAGTACAGACACTTTGGCTTACATTAATGCCAGGCAAAACTGTAGAAGCTGAAGAATTTAATGTCGTGTTTTGTGAGCTTTTTTTAGTAAGTAGTTTTCCTGTTGTCTTGCTTGTAAATACTTTTATTTAGAGTAACCTAACTTTATATTCATTAGTGTGTCTATTTGATTCATAATTCTATATTCAAATTCTACGTGAGGTCAGAATATTAGAATTTTACAGGAATTGGTAATGTACTGCATTTCCTTTGTATTCACACTGAGGAATTTATTTGCTGACACAACATGTTTTAAATTGGGATAGTAAAGTAAAAATATAATGTGTAAGAACATGCCTTGGCCTTAAAATATCTGATTATTAAGCTTGTTGATTTCCTTAGATCTCTGGTTAATGTCACCATTTTTAGGCTTATCTGAATTTATTTTCTATTTTAAACTGATCACTCATCTCCCTCCTGCCTTAAGTTTTGTCTTTCAAAGACATTGAGGCTTAACTTGATTCAATCTGATCTGTGCTTTCTCTACATCAGGGCTGCTGGAAGTAGAAAATGTATCTCAATACCTTTGTTTTGAGGAAATGACTGAAAAGGAATAGCAGAAGAGGGGTGACACAGTATTTAAGCAGTGGATAGTATTGTAAATTCTAAGAGGAATGTTTTAATGGTACTGAGAGGGGATAAAGGCCCTCTTTGCTGTGAAGGTGAACCAGTGTACTTGTGGTGTTCATTGGAGAAGCCATTTTGTGTGGCCTGCAGTCATGGAGCCAGGGCCTTCCCATGGTGCTTGCATGGCATGCCTTGTGTTCCCCTGGCAGGTTGTCACCCTCAGGTTTCCTCTCAGTCGTTTGCTCTGACCAATCACTCCAGCTTCCCCTGACAGGGGAAAACTATCGTTACTGTTTATTGTTATTAAATGCTGTACCTCCCTACCATCCTTCCCATCACCACTGCCATAGAGCACCTGAGGGGCTGCGTGCCCGCCACACATGATGGGGGAAATAGCACAGCTGCTTGTGAGGAGAAAACTCGGACGGTGCAAAAGGGCTCGAATACCCCTTCTGTTGCGGGGTTGGTGAAAATAACGACTGCCAAACGGCGGCGGCCGCCGGCCGCTTCCTCACCTCAGCGGCTCCCNCTCAGCGGAGTCGGGCGGGCGGTAGCGGCCGCTGGGTCCCTCTCGATCCCTGTAGGCTGGGCGCGTCCTGCTCGCCCCTGCGTTGAGCGGCAGCGGGAGGTTTGCAAAGGCTGCGCTAAATCCAGTGCAAACCGAGCCTCGTCGCTTTAACGACCTGCCAAAACTTGCGAGTTGCCGGTGGTCTGTCGTTTCACACTAGAGCTGAATGTCTCGTTTCTCCTGCATCTGCTGCTGAGGAGTCGGTACAAGACATTTCTTTGCCACTCGTGTCTCCCCGTGAAGGAGTGGCCGTCGCTGGCCCTGGTGGGAAATGTGGTGGGGGTTAGAGTTAAAAGCGACTTTGTCTCCGTGGGTTGAAGCACTCCTCCCCTCCAGGCCCTGCCGATGGCACGCACCGGGTGCCTCAGTGTGTGGAAATCTTAAATTGGCTTAATGATGAGGAAAAAGTAATTTAGCTGTGCTTAAAACCTGAAGTTTTCTCACCAAAGGAAACTGGCCCAGCATTCCCCGGGACAGAAAATGTCCCCCCTCATCCCTCCACAAGCCCCAGTTCACGAGTGGTTGGGCGAAGGTGAAACCCCAGTTTCATCTTTGTGTTGTATCAGTTCAGATCATTGTGCTGAGGTGGCAAATTACAGGATCTAGCTTCAACCTAGCTGCAAGACATTACCTTTTCCCTGCTCTGCAAACTCTTGCCCTGTAGGAGCTGGACTGAGGTGGCCTGATGTCAGTCAATGGAGGGCACCAAACCACTTGGCATCCAGTGGCTGGAGATCACAGAATCATACAATCATAGAATGGTTTAGGTTGGAAGGGACCTTAAAGATGGACTTGTTTCAACCCCTCTGCTGTAGGCCAGGGACACCTCCCACTAGACCAGGTTGTTCAAATCCCCATCCAGCCTGGCCTTGAACTGCCCAGGGGCATCCACAACTTCTCTGGGAGATACTGGAACTGAGGTGGTAACTTTAGTTAGGTGAAATAATCTATTTCACCTTACTAGTTCTCAAGATAATTTGAAGAGCAGGTATCCAAGGTATAAAAGTGCAGGGGATCTGCTCTACCGTTAGTACTTAAGGGCAAACAAAATGGCCTTGTTGCTCAAGGCTTATGGTTAACAGCACTTTAAGAATTTGTAACATACCAATCTTTGTTATCCCAGTGATTGAATGTTAGACTTTTTCAAAGGTGCTATAGAAAAGGTGGTAATGAAGCTAACTAAAAATAGTTGTCAGTTTTATTTTCAGAGTAGTAGATGCTTTGCCTCACAATACTGTACCAAATGCGAACCTAATATTTTCAATGATGTTGTTTTTCTCTTAGAGAGAGGGAAACCCTTCAAGAAATGTATTGATAAATGATGTGCGTGTGTTTCTTGTTCCCATGGAGTAGGCTTGTTGCTACGTGTTTTATGTGTAGCACTAGTGACAACAGTGGTGGTGTTCAAAGTCTTGGATGAAGTACATTGGTGGTGAAATTATTTCCAATGAAATAAAGTTGTGTAAGACACAGTATGTTCAAATTAAATTTGGAAAAGATTTTTTGGGAAATAAAGGTTATATTGAGTACCTGGCATTCTTAGGCAATTGATTCCCGTCCTTGCTCCACCAGACGTGGTTGCCATCTTCAGGAGGAGGCTTCTCTTGAGTAACTCTTGAGCAGTGATGCCATTTCCCTCTTCCTTACAAGAAATGGCCTAGTTTTGTGCACTCCTTGTTGCTATCAGCAGGAAGCGAAGATTAGGAAATCCCGTCTGTCTCCTACAAGACCATGCAAAGTAATAGCCGAGAAGTTAAGCTTCTTATAGCAATTTTAGTGACTCACTGAATTTACTGACTCATATGTATTGTTTCCTTCTAATACAACCCCCTCTCAAGAAATAAACCCAAAAACCCTGCAACCACTGTTTGCAGAGTAGTGAGGACACAGTAAATAACCTAGAGTAAAAAGCTTTTCTTTTTGATTCCTGGTAAAGATGAAGAGGTTTAATTTGGGAAACACTGGCTGTGCTGCCTATAGTGGTTCATTTTTGGTGCTTTCAGCCAAAATTAGAACTAGCCTGTTTTCAGTGACGCTTGAAAATTTAGTGCTATGTTGATAGTCTGAAATGGAGATCTTCTGACATTGCAGATGAAATATGTGCCACTGAAGTTCAGTTGTGGTTTAGCTGGCCATGGAGTTGGGATATAATCATATTATTTTAACTCCTGGAGATCATTACTACTTTGGGAAATAAACCCCCCAAGCATCAGAACCGTCAGGATATATATTTTGAACTTGTATTTAAAGTAATACTAGGTTTTATTTATTTTGGAATGTTTAGTCAGGTTTTCATTATTAAAACTAGATGAGAACAAGGGTTTGAGTATTTGAGTAACAATAATAAAAAAAGGCAAAACACAAGCCTATAAATTTTCAATTTTTCTTAATAGGAAAACTAGCTGTTTTGAAATAACTGCTTGCCTTATGCAAAACTGTTTATCCTAGAATATTGATTTAAGTGTGTACTCCCACCCTTGATTTGAAAAAGCAGAGACTTGTGGTTTATGTAATGATGGCTCCTCTACTAGTAGCTAACCAGGTTTTGCCCCAAAAATGTCAGATCTCCCAGGGGACTTGCCTGGGTTCTCTTAGAAACCCGCTAAACTCAGCCCTCAATCAATCCGTTGCCAATTCCAGAAATTATTTCCTCATAATTTTGGCAAAATGCTGAACACAAGATGAATGCTCCTCATTTTTCCTTTTTGTCGCCTTCCAAATGTAATGGGTAATGATGTGTATGACCTTAGAGAGGGGAGGAATGTGTGAATGTTGGAACCAGAGGTTTTTGACTGAACACCCAGAAAGGTGTTCCAATCTGCATTGGAAAGCACCCTCCAGCCATTTCCCTCCTCTCTCTCCAGCCTGTCAGTGCAGGGAATGAAAAATGCTTTCCCCGACAGGCATCCCCGTACCTCTCGCCCACAGGGGCTCACAGATATGCTGGCACTGGTTTTATTGGCCTCCTGTGTCACCTGGGGAGGTGATACAGCTATATCAACAGGAGAAATCCTTTTGATGTGCTCTTGCTGCATCCCCGTTAGAGGGCTCTGCCACCATGGCTGTGGTGGTGCCACTCACCCAGAGGGCATCGAGTGTAGTCGGGGCCTACAAAACCGAGTAAAAAGATGGTCGTGCTGGGGTGTGTGTTTGGGGAGGGAGCTGCACATCACAGATGAGGGTTTATTGTTGTTGCAGTGTAGAATAATATCTCCAAATTATGGACTACTTTTTCTTTTAATTGCTTTTAGAGACCTTCCCCAATTTGGGTGAATTAAAGGCGAGTGCCTTTCCATGGTATAAGAGTTTAAAACGCTCAGACAAAAGAAGCTTCATAATGTGGTGAGGAATAAAACTACTCATGTCATTATTGAAATGGGATTGTTTTAGAGATTGCTAATAGTATATGTTATGTCCTGTGTGCTTGACTTAAGCGTGAATACACCTTTCATTTTAACACTCTCCAGTGGCACCTCATGAGATTATTTAACTTGAATTAAATGTTTGGAAATTCCGTGAAAATGGCAGTCTAATTTTTTCTATTTCAAGCTTCATTAAGTATATTTGCACTTCAAAGTTGCAAGCAAGATGTTAACATTTCAAATGCTTAAAAATTGAATACATCTCACAATTTAAAAAGTAAAGTAGCAGCAGGCTTCTTTTTTTCCTTCTCTGAAGGATCTTTCCAGCACTCTGCTGATCTCCTGTTGATTTGATTAATGAATATTTTACCTATTAAAAGTAACCATTAATTATTGGATTTGCTTGCAGCAATAATTGTGTGTTTCAAATAAAAACTGATTAACATAAGTGGAAAAGCATCACGGCACATGAATTGTGCTTTCAGTTCACTGCACCTGAGAGATCATGAGACGCCTTTTTTGACATTTGTAGCTCTGCAGCCAGTTACCAGCAATTACGTTCCATTTGAATAGAAATTAACTATCTGATTTATGGCATTACTTTTTATATTCTGAGACAGAGCTACCAAGAATATTATGAGGATATCTGTAATCACAGTGCACAGTAATATTCTCTTAACGAGTTAAGGTTATACGTTCCTACACAGCTCCCTGCTTTGTAGTTGCTCCTAGGGTTTTGGTTGGTCTTCTGGAGGACGGGGCACATGGAAGTTGGCTTAAAAACTGGTTGATCAGGTGCCATCCCTTCTGCCAGAGGCAACCACAGGCTGTAGGTGGTAGCCTGCTCTTCAGCTACGCTGAACGTCTGAGGAGCTGTACGTATCTCTGTAACCAGCCCAGCTTCTCATGGGACTAGGAAAGGCCACAGCTTGAATTTCCCTGGTGAGAGAGGATGCTACTTGAGCTCCTGTGCTGGAGACAGAGGGGGTTCGGCTGTAGGAGGGCTGGAGAGATCTCAAGAGCTCATATACCTTGTAAGGATAGGAAGGGAGCTGTGATGTTGATCCTTGATGTGACCTTCAAGCTTCCTACTGAAGATGCTTACAGTATATAATCCCCCTCACACACCCTTTTTAAAAAAATATCTTTTAAATAAATAATTTCCCACATTCTGCACTTACTTACAGTACTGTGAATTTGTGTACAGCAAGAAAGCAAATCTTAGGGCAACCTTAGGCAAGTTCTGGTCAACTGTATTGCTCCACTAAGAAACAAAGGACCAGATCAGTTGCTTGGATCTGTCCACTACCTTGCAGCTATCCTAGCACGTTTGATACTGTCCAACCTTGGTTAATGCAAATTATTTTGGGGACAGAGAATGTTAAGTTCTTTTCATTTCTGGCCAGGGAATACTCTTTTTCAGGCAGTAGATTGTCTGTAATAAGGACCACAAGAGTAGCAAAGTAATACATTTTCAAACAAACAGATGAAGGCATGACTAAGTTAATCAAGTGTTTGGGTTGAGAACTTCTCTTCTGTTCTTATTTGTCTGTTGTGTTATTTATGTATAATATATGGCACAGGAAGGTTATGCACGCTCCCATTTTTCAATTTAATTGCCTATTTGAAGACAGCATGACAGATCCAAAGGTTGCTTTCAGCAACTGAGGAGCACTGTGGTCACTTGCTAGTGTGCAATAATTAACTTAATTGCAGAAATTAAAACATGTTAAAGATTCAGTATCCATGATGGGACTCCACCCACTCTTCTTCTTGTCTGTTGTCCATATGTGAAATATGTTTCTCTTATGGGTAGGTGGGGTTTTTTTTTGATGAAAAATATTTTTCAGAAGATTTGCAGATCCTTTTGTTTACCTTTATTTGGCTATTTGGTTTTTAAATTAAAAACTGGAAATGTCAAATGATCTATTGAGTTGTGTTGCCGAGCTACCATTTTAACCTGAAATTCTTTCAGTAATTATGCATTAAATTAGGACATGTGAAGCTGCAATCAGAACACTATGTGGCTGGGCAATAGGACATAAGTGATGGCCTTTACCTCTAAGAGTTCACAGTCTGAATTAAATAGTGGCAGCTTGTAGTGACTTCCTTGTAATGGAAGTTTTGGATGGGGGACAGTTTCCAGTAACATTGAATTTATCTGTTTCTGGCATTTTAAGCTATGTCCACGTTAAGAACAATTGCAGACTTTGGAGGAAGCCAACAGAAATGTTTGCCTTGGCATCATTAGTGAAGCAAGCTAGTTTCAAGGGAAGTGTAGGTTTTAATTAATTAGCTGGGCTGACTTATATCAGCCAGCTTTCAAGGCCAAGTGAAATACAAGACAGGCACTCTGAGAGCCTGGTGGTGGGCGGGTGGAATGTGCGTATGGATGTTCTGACAAAGCCAGTTGTGAGTCTGGGGAACCTCTGGGTTCATTCCACTGTGATTTTGCACCAATCTTCCACCAAAAGGTGAGATCATAAACATCTACAAGTTACTTGGGAGACAGATCACAATGCATGTCCTTGGTCCATGTAAATAAGAGGCTTAGTGCTTTTCAAATCCTGCAGGGCCATTATTTTCATAACATTTGAGGTGTTTGTTGCTCTTTTTGAGATGAAACAGAAACAAAAATAACCCTCTTGGGCTGGCAAGGAGAGCCTTAGTGCTTTTGTTGCAACTATTAGAGTTAAGTAATGGCATGGCTAATGGAAGAGGTGTTTTTTGACCTTAAGATATAGACACCACCCCTCCACGCATGCACACTCCCACCCAGTGTGGTAGCAGTGAATTCTGTAGGAGGGGCACAGCTATAAAATAATCTTGGAAATGCAGTCACTTCATTTTTATGTGAGCATGGATTCCTGAGTCCTTCTTTTGGTACCTGG
The DNA here is from genome assembly GCA_013400555.1 of Jacana jacana. Taxonomy (NCBI): domain Eukaryota; kingdom Metazoa; phylum Chordata; class Aves; order Charadriiformes; family Jacanidae; genus Jacana; species Jacana jacana. Next base: position 74,852 of record VZTM01037311.1, on the reverse strand, counting down.
ACTCTTGTCAGTCTTGACCTCGACTTCTGCCTGTTAAGTGATGGCACACTGGGATAAAAGCAGCAGTAGCTACTTCATATTCAAGATGTTGAAGAGTAGTTTAAACTTTATCTCCTTTAAGTCATTATTTTTTCTTCTGAGACTATCTTTACCACTTTGCTAGCAGTAGTGACCTTTCAAGTCCCTGTAAGGAGAAAGCTTACAGTTGTAAAATAACACCACTGAAATTTGTTAGCGCTTTTCTGTGTGCCCTTTATAAGGTGAAAAGTGATTTTTCACCGTGATTTAAATACAGGAACTTTACGAAAGTGAAGTTCTCATGTGAAGTTGCTTATGATAACTTTCTTGTAACTTCCAGGGCAAAACTTGTTCCATTATACGGTAACACAGATGTGACAAGTATTTTTGTGCAGAAATAATAATGTAGAATAAAGTTATATAATTGATGGCAACTGCACTTACACGGGATGCTTATGCCATTTTAATATTTGCTCTCTTAAAAATACTTCACCGCCTTAGGATTTTGCTTTTCTTCAAGCTGCAGGTTATTTCTGTGTAGGGTGAGGTGATTTAGTAATCATAGCTTGGTTCAGTAGTCAGGGATTTGTTTTGTTAGAATATGCTTTACAGAAAATGCCTGGCTTCCTCAAAGAAATTTAAAGATGGCACAGTGCAATTTATGGTCTTAGCCTTAATTATACGCTCATACTGCTTGCCTGGTTACCCAGTATGAAACAGGTTGTGGATGTGAGAAATGGAAGGTGTCTAATCCTGTGGATGATTAGTTAAGTAACTCTCTGTGGGTGTTAGCACCCACAGTTTAGTCTTTGAGGTAGGGGGGACCTGGAACAAAAACCTGGGGTAGTTTATGTGAAATAACAAAATTTTATATGAATTAATGAAAAAGAAAAAACAGGGTTTCCAAAATCTTAACACCATAGTAAAATAAGAGAACATAGCTAAAAAAACCTGACAGCATTACACAAAGTACATAGTTCTTTCTCTCTTCCCACTGTGGAATGAAATTAGTGGAACGTAATGCTTATGAGAAGAGACAAGTAATGAAGGCAGCTAATGTACAGTGGGTAGCAATTTGTTCTACCAGATTTAAAGTGTGAGAGCAAAGCTAATGAAGTAGTAAGTCTTTGATAGGCTATGTTAATTCAAGAAGTAAGGGCAACTAGTTAAAGCAATGCTAATCAACCAGTCAGTGCCTGTAAAATCTGTAGTTGTTCTGGTGTGTGTGCTATCTGGATATTTCCCTTGTAAGAGAGGGAGCTCAGATCAGCCCTAGGTTGTACTGCTTAAATACTTCTCAAGAAAAAGATCTGTCATCTGTGAGTGTTTAATCTACTACAGGTGTCTGTTTGGAAACTGTTTAGGCTACTTTTGGCTGACTGACCAGCCTATTGGTATTTGATGAAACACTGACTAAACATTTTACATTATACCAGGCCATTTTGTTAGATTGACAAGAGATTTTTGCCTCCCCTGCTCCTCATCCTCAACTGATATAGTTATGAGTGTTGGCTGGTAAAGTCCTGGTAAGTGGGGTGACACATATTTGGAGGCTACTGCTTTGGGCAGCCTGTGTTAGAGAACGGTGCTGGTGTCTGTATGAATGTGTTTAGGTGTGAGAGCAGAGAGCTGATAGTCCAGCCTTGAAGGTTCAGCATCAGGGAGTACTACTACTTAATCTCACTGCAGCTGTGTTTGCTATTTTAAAAGAAGCTAATGATTCTAATTCTTGTTAGCAAGCTTGGAGTGGTTGTGGTCTTTCTGTAGTTGTTAACAATAATGTAAATTAACCCTGTGCTCAAGTTGTATACTAACATCAAGAAAGCAAGTCAAGCGTGTGTAAATTGGCAGTAAGATACAAAAAGGGCAGGGGAGAGGAGTCAGGGAAGAGGGCAATACAGGGAAAGAATTATATATATGTTCAGTCCAGTCCTGTGGAACAAGAGTGAACAAGCGGTTATAGATGTCTCCATGTGATTTGTAACTTGTTCGTATGTGGGGACATTTTGAGTGGAGAGGAGTGGGCAGCGAGGGCAGGAGAGAACGAGAGAGGAGACAGGATGAGTAGCAAGAACCCAGGGTTAGGAACAGGCAGGAGAGAGGAAAGGCACTGGCTGAGGTTGGGCAAAGGATGAGGAAGAGGGAACAGAGGTGGGAAGGAATGGACTGCTGGCATTTTAAGATAACGAGAAGAAAGCTGTCAGTGGTGGGCAAAGTGTACACGTGCCCTGGAGAACAAGGCTGTGCTGGTTTCAGTGGGGCTGCTGGTGTGGCCTTTGTGCCCCTCCACCTGGGATAGGGCTGTGCTGGGGCCGCATGGCTGCTGGCACCCATGGCACATCTGGCCTGGTCACTGCTCCTTTATGATCTCCTCTGAGATGGCCATGCAATGGTCTCAGCACAAGTTTCTGTGGTTTCATTTTATCTTCTGTTTCTATAGTTGGGAAGAGAAATATTACCCAACAGTGTTATGTATAGTTCCTGCTACAGCACAGAAGTGAACATGACATTCTCGTGACCAGCACCCCAGTAGCTGGTTGCAAGAGGATAAAAAAGCGTCAAACATTTTGAGTGCTAAGTTCATACAAGATTTTCTTGACCACTTCCTGGATTATTTTATGGTGGAATTGGGATATACAAGACAATCGACTTGAAATACATGTGAAGTCTGATATGTGAAGGGGATAAGGACTCATACACTGAATATTGAACTGTGTGCAGTGTGTGTCTCCTGTGTCAGGCAGCACCTACTGAAAGATATGTCTGCTGAATTTCTCTGTTCTTTGATAATGTGCTCCTACAGAAGCTGTGGGGCTTTTGGGTTTTGTCTTTCCATTTTCATCTTTAGTTAGTGTTGCGGTGAGCTGCTGGGAAGCAGGAAGGTGGTATACTCTTCATTAGAGCTTTCTCAGCTTTCTCTTGTCCTCTCCCACAGATACATGCAGCACTCTGATGTAAACCAGCCCTAATGTTGTCTCCTTCAGGTAAAGAAAAGGTTGTTTATAGGCAGAGGTTAATCCTGTTTAAGGACTGGATTAGTAGAGATGTAGTCATTTAACCACAGATGCCTAAGCTTGGGTTGAGGTAGTTCTTAGATAGTCCTGGCTGGGTTTAATGCTCTGCAGACATTCTGGATCAAGACAGTTTCATGGCAGGCCAGATACCACTGAGGTGTAAATCTAATGGAGCTAACGATGACAGCAGTTGTATGCTTGGCCTGCTAAATGACTGTGGGTTTTGTAGGAGCAAAGGCAAGCAAAAGATCTCTGTGTGTTGCGTGAACTTAATTCTGCCTCTTCTGCCTCAGAGAAGTGAATGAAAAAGATCACGTGGCAGATAGCTGATGCTTTGCTGCCTTTGGTTAGCTCAATACAGAGCAGAGGGTGGTATGCTGGCAATTACTACGGAATTTCCCCAGGCACCACCAGGATCTGCTCCTTTTCAGGGTAACAGGCTTGGGGTTGCTGGTTGGATTGGCACTTGCGCTTTTATCCCTCTTCTCTGAACTTCCTGAAAGGTATTTCTCACTTTAGGGACATATTGATAAAGGCATCTTGGCAAATCCTGGAGCCTGAGCTTTGCAGGAACAGATGTAGGAAGCAAGATTAGAATCTTTGAGGGGGTGGGACAGAGGATTCCCTGTTCACTGAATAAAGACATTATCTGTGTCGGGCATTGGTGTGACAGATGAACCTACCTCGGGCACAGTCCCCAGTCAGTTCAGTTAAAAAGGCAGGGCAGCAGAGACAGATGCAAAATAGTTGCATTCTGTTTTAAAAGCAAAACAAAATCCACAAAAACCACCAGAAGCAACGATCAGGTTAAAAAAATGTGGCTATCAAGATAATGAACTTTGAAACATTAACAATGCTAGAAGTTGCATGACGAAGCAAAACCGATCCAAAATATGGGGTTTGTTTCAGGTTCCTCTCTCTCCTTCCTTGCTCAACACAACTTAGAGACTTCTCAGAAACAGAAGCAGAGCTATGGGGACTCATTTAGTAAAAGCAGTTTGTATTCATTAGAGTTAAAATGCACAAGTTGCACCCAGAATTGTTTTTAAAATAATGCACAAAAGATGCTGTTAACGACTATGTAGTAGTAGTCTGTGCAGGCGTGATGCACATTTCCCGTTGGGAACTTCTGAAGGCCGTTTATGCTCAGCCCCTAAAGGTGCATTTCTACAATGCAGGGCAAGGCTGTGTTTGAAACCTCAGTACAATCCTTTTTCTTTTTTCCTTTTGTTTAAGAAAACTACTTAAACTATGGGCGTACTCCATTGGTTTTGGTTTCAGAAATTTAAACCAAGACTACTTCTGTGTTAGATAAAAGCAAAACTTAACTGAAAAGGACAATGAAGACAGTGATTGGAAACATATTCTTTCATTTGAGTGAATACGCTCAAGGGAATTGGATTATGTTTGCTTCAGGGCGTTTGGTGGGCAGTGCTCTGCTTGGCAAGCATTTTGCTCCAAGTGCATTTTTGTATGACTTTTCTGATTGAGAGCTTCAGAAAATAAACTGTAGAGAAGGGAGAAAGCAAAACTTGGAGATGCAGAAGAAAAGTACCAAGTCTCACCGTAAAAGATCTAATCATTCTTGAAACATATCAAAATGTGTCAACCGTATTTAGAAATAGCTGTGCTAAAGAAGAAGAAAGCTTGATCCTTTTAACACTAAATCATGGAAAGCAGTGAAAACTAATATTTATGAGGGGGATTGTGAAAGCTTGTGTGACAGTTGGAAATTACATCACTGTTGATGTTTCAAATTCTTGTGTAAAGTAATGCAATACTGTGTTTATGAATGAATGAACAAAAGATTGTGCTGTGCTAAGCATACTCCATATGGATAAACTGGGTTGAGCTATTTTATGTCTCTTGTCTTTGTTTATGTTACTTTGTGGTACACAGTCCAATATGTTTCAGTGTAAATCTAGAAATCTCAGTTCAGTGTATGTATTTTTTTATTCCAGATACAGACCCACGTGTATTAGAGAAACAAGAACTTCAGCAGCCAACCTATGTTGCTTTAAGTTACATTAACAGGTAAGTGTGATTATTTTTCAGGTATAATCAATCTTGGGTTTGCACAATATGTATATATATGTGTATGTATATCTAGATATAGATATATATACATATATGCCAAAATGGTATGCTTGTGTATGCATTCTGGTTTGTTTCATGTTATATGACACAGTGATAACACCTGTTTTGGGAAGACAGATTAATTTAAATTCAGCTACATTGCTTATCACTTTTATATAGGGCACAAGTAGCCCTTCAGCTGCGCTGCTCAAATACTTAGGCTAAATCTTGGGTGGAAGAAGATAATTTGTCTTTGCTTACTTTTCTAATTGCTTGTACTCCACACAGGTGAGCGGGGAAAGATATTTTTTTTTTCCAATTAAAAATCAAATGTAACAGATATGTAAGATAATTTTTACAATACTTCAGGAGTTTTTCAGCCACAGTGTATATCTTTAAAAAGCTTCCTTACCAGACCTATATAACCTAAAACGTTGAAAAATGTCAGAAATTGAACCAAAGTTGAAAGCATTTATCTGACTAACAGAGCCTTGACTTTTCAGTTATTGACTGATGGCAGAACTGAAACCTCGAGTACTCCCATGTGGAGGAATGGAAGGGTTGCTTGTGTCTCAGGCTGTGTTACCTTAAAGAGCAGCCCGAGAGCTGTTCCTTGTTTTCCTTCTTACTGAAGCACATTGCAGAATTCAGTTGGAGGTAGTTCAGATTATTTTTCCTGGGGAAGGAGAATGACCCATGGAGAATGTTCCGTGGAAAGAAAAGATGGCAAGGAAGGTCTGGTTCAGTTGCAGTGTCCCTTTTTCAGTATGTTTGCCAAAATGTCTTCTAATACTAAATGAACACTGTACAGGAAGTGTAATTCCTCATTTAAAACCCTTTTTCCTGTTCTAGCTAAATCAACATGCTGCTAGTCTGGGATCATTTCGCCTTCTTTTCTATCTTTTGTGTACTATGGTTCAAAGTTGCCGTTAGTTGCATTTTGGAAATGCATGTCTTGGAAATTATTCTGCATGGGATTATTGGGTTTTATGCATGGGACACCAGTTTCCTTTTGTGTCTTTGCCATCTAGACAATGAGATACAATCTCACAAGCCTGGAAAATTAACACAAAATTTAATTCTGGATAGACCGAGTTGATTCAGGCTCTGATGGGTTATACACAGCACAAAACTTGTCTAATTTTACTTCATGTTAAAAATGGGGAAAAAACCCAAACCCAACATTTTCAAACACAGAATCCATCTTTTGGCTTTGTATAATATTTCCTGCAGAGAAAGGTGTTGGACAGGGGAAGGGGGACGAGGAAGGAGAAGACTTTGAGATGGGAAACTAAGAAGTAGGGTTCACTTGGTAAAATGATTAAATTTTCTCCACTGCATGAGACTACGATGATTAAAAATAGCTGGTATTGACATGATTTCCTGCTTGGCAAGTAACTCCTTTTCTTCTTGGAGACAGTCCTACAGATTAAAGCATATTTTGAAATTAGCCATGACCCTTTTTAACACTTATTTTGCTTGATCTCATTTAATATGTAAAACTTCCTTCTTTTCTTTTTTTATTTTTCAATATGTAGGCTTCATATGTTGTTGTATGTGTTGGTGTGTTTCCCTTTTTATGTTGCATACTTGGGCATTTTTTCTTGTAGCTTCTGTGGTTATTTTATTTCATGTGAGGGAGAGGGACTTTTTTTGTAAATTGGGGAAAAGCTGCTTTAATACCACAGAAAGTGCCATGGGACTTCATTCTCCAATTTGGAATCAGATTACTTTTAAAGTAATTTAAAAGTGATCTTTTCATGATTTCATGATTTTGGTACACCTTCTAAGCAAGTTGTATGTGACTGAGACAGTTTTAGTTACTACTTATTTTGTCCAAAATTTCTTACCCCTTCTGAGAAATAATTCTTTAGAATTGAGTTGTTTTTACAGTAAAACCCAATCTGAACTGACTGTTATTCAAACCAGCTGTTATTTAATTGCTCTTTTAATTGTATTTTAATTTTTTCCAAAGTGCTGATGTCTTTCATTGAACCACCTGCTCTGTGCAGCTCAAGCTCTTGAGGGAGCAGCAATATCCATTACACTATGAGACATGCCTTTTTATTTCCCACTACATATGCCAGAGCCGAGCTGTGCTTTGTTGTCCCAGGCTATGAACTCAGATTTTGTAGTCTAATACATGTCATAAACATGTTGCATACTGTTAGATATCAAACACCAGATACTGCTGCACTTTTTTTAAACCCATGCTTTTATGGCTTCCAAGTGGAACTGAACTTAGCTTGGTTCCTGCTGTGAGTNGTATATTCAATATGTTCTGTCTGGGACATGCGCTCTTGTGGACCCTGGGAAAACAGGGACTTTTGATTCTCAGGGACTGTCAAAATTGTATGATAAGATGTACACTTTATGTTGTGGTAGAAAGATTAAATGGGTGTGCTTTATGCTCTGTCGATTGCCCTGTTGTATGGTGGCCATTATAAGCTAAAACAAAACAAAACATGAATCTGAGTTGTCTGATTTGATAGCTGAGAGGATAAAGTTGTCAGTAAAGTGGATAGGAGAGACAGCAGGGTACATGAGCCTTTCTTTCCAACCTCAGACATACTGTTCTTTCCATTTCCCCTCTACCACTGGGTATTTTCCCAGCCATATGAATATGGCAATATTGTATGTGCCATTAAGTTCTAAAACAACCTTCAGATTGTGGACTTCTGAATCTGTAAGACTCCTCTCTTTTCTCTGCTGGAGATTTACTGCTGTTACAGCCTTCAGTAACTACACACAGATGCAGCTTCCATACTGCGTGATACTCATGTAGACAGATAACGTTCCTTTTAAAACTAGTGGACAAAATATAAATTATAGGTCATAATGGTTTATTATCACTACATCAAACACTTGCACCAGGCACTGACTGAATTGCCACAAATCCTTTTGTCAAACAAAGTGTAGTGTAGTCCTAATGCAGTCCCCAGTATTGATGATTGTTCCCTGCTAACTTTCAGTTTGCTTTCTTAGAAGTCAAAATCAGAGTCCCTAAGGCTCAAGGCACACCATTGCCAAAGCAGATGCGGTTCATCTGCTTCCATCCTGTAAATACAGGAGTGCTTTGTCTGTAAGGAGTTCAGTGGGGCTGCTACATGAATGGGATGCTGGCTGTGATCTGTCAGGAGCAGTTGCACCTGGGCCAGCAGCCTTCAATACTTCAAAGAGGTATTTCTTTTCTGTATGGGTCAACACACCTTTATATTATGTATTTCACTGAAATGCAGAGGTTAACGGCAATCATTAATATTGCTTATACTACTACTTAGATATGGTATTTGTAGTGTTAAGTTAATTAACATGACTATTAATTTTTCTTGGTGTTTACTGGAACCTACACAGTGCAGTTTGTGCCTCAAAGTCCTTTGGTCTGGGACTTTGGCAACGATGGTTCTCAGGTTTGCTGTATTACCCTTGGATGTGAAACCCAGGTGTTGCAGCGTACTGGCAACGTGCAATCTAATGGAGAGAGACTCCTCAGTATTTGCATATTCTAAAATGTGTTTAATGGGGATATTGCTGGTTAACTGTTGGTGATGAAAGCAGCTCTTCTGGGACCAGATTGTGGGTTTTTTTTAAATCAAAACAAACATCCTGGTGTTATTAGCACAAGTGAGAGGACAACAGAGATGTACAAATACTTGGTCAGCTAAAAAGGTGATACTAAAAAAATGCTAAAAATAAAAAGCTTTTATTCCAAAACTTAATGATAAAACCTTTACAATTAAGATTTAAAGGAGGTATTTCGACTTTGAGATGGTAAGTGCCAGAAATAGGAAGAAAGCGTAATTTACTAGAATAAATTCCATTCAACTTGAAAATGGAAGGTAGGAAGTGCCATAAGAACTTGTGTTATTGGAAGCATATGCCGTAAACAGAACAACTAAATGTGCATCTAATACAGTTTCTATAAAATACACTTCCCTTAGATACAGAAATTGCTTTTTTTTTTCATCATGGTAGGTAAAAGGGAAACTAGAATGCCCCTCCAACTGAAACTAAGCTGCCTTAATCATATAGTGTTTCTACTGCAAATCACATAATAGAAACTAGAATGCACCTCCAACTGAAACTAAGCTGCTTTAATCATACAGTGTTTCTACTGCAAATCACATAATAGCTATACTAGGGAAATGTTGAAAGTAAAGACTGTTGTAATCTTAAAATCTTTTAAAAGGTACCAAAATACTTTAAATTACATTAATCCTAGTTTCTTTTTTAATAGTGGTTTTCTAGTGATAATTGAGGTCATACAAGAAAGGTTGTATCATAAAATAGATTTTAAGCATCAATCCTGCAATCAGTGCACAGCCCACTGGGGTGGATGTTTTTAATCCTGCCTGTGGGCAGCCGAATAAGGCTGTTGAATGTCTGTAAGGTTTAGTTCTTGTGCACAACTGGGAGCACAGATGGAGTTTGTAATCAAAACTGGATGGTGTTCTTGGGTGATTAGTCTAAGATTGTCCTTGCACATCTTTGAGCCAGTCCTAATGTTTTTGCTTCTCCCTCCAGATTTTATTTTTAACAAGTAAAATTTTGCCCCACTCAGTTTTCCTCCATGGTTTCAGTGAACCCTGGCTGCAGCTTCTAAGAAGCTCATTGTCTCTTCTATCACATCAGCTTCTGCTTTCAAGGCTTGTTGTTTAGTTCTTAATAGAAACTGAGAGACTCAAATCCCTTCAAAACACCCAAGGTGCCTTTGCCACTGAGTAATCAGCAAAGCATCATGTCTGCTGTAAGAGCCATCTAATCAAAAATCCCATACTACATATAACACAGGACATTCAAAAGCTTTGGAAGTAAAATTACCCTAGATTTAGGGTAATTTATTACCTATACCATTTATAAATTTATGTAGGCTCCAGGCTTCACCACGTATTTCCCTTTACTCTCAATGGTCACTGACTTCTCAAAAATAAATTTCCCTACTCTGCTTCCTTTTTTAATACCACCAGTAGTAAAATCAATCATTTCAGTGAACATACACATTTGTGAAGGGAATTAATTGCATGTAAAGCTCTAACCACTGCAAACTGTCCCTGTGTCTTGTCCAGCTCACTAATTCTGGTTCTACTGCTATTACCTGTTTTTTCCAGGAGTAAAATTAATAGCCAACACCATAGGATTTAATGATCATTTGAAAGTTATTTTAAAAAGTGCAAGTCTTCAGGTAGTGATATATTTAGTATGCAGTATGTTACTAATGCAGTAACAAGAAGAATATTTTAGATTTGGAGGCAGTGCCCTTTGACTGTATCCATGTGGTTTCTTAGCAGAGCATCCAAGCTGCATGATACTGGTCCTTATTACTTTGGCCTTAACTTTTTTTAAGGTACTATGCTTAGTGCTGGAAAGTGCTGCTTACTGCTTTCAGTACAGGACCTTCACTCTGCCATTGGCCATGTCTGGTCATACCCATTCTTTATCACTGGGGAGATCTTCTGCTGTGTGTTTAGTGGGTTTCCTCTGTCAGTTGGTACAGCATTTAGTTGTAACAGTTAAACACGCTTTCATTAAGTGTAGGGTTTTATGTTAAAGCATCCACAGCTTATGCAGCACATTGCACTTTTTCCTGTGGTTCTGCTGTGATAGATTTTCCCAGGTAGACTATGAGCAGTAATTAAATAAGCTAATGAAAGATAAGCCTCTCAGAGGTCATACCAAATAACTGGATGTGCCACCAAAAAGCTCTCTAGAACATGTTTTCAGCAGCAGTGCAAATCCTGTTGTTTCCTTTTTTCTAAGAGTGTGAGCATTTAGTTGTTTGTATAACGGGTAGAAAAGCAGGATTCAGTTTCCTCCTCTCATCCTTGAGGTGTGTTTTAATCATAAGACTATTGATTGGGTTGGGTTAAGGCATCATTTGTCCTCGACATTTCCTATTTGCCTCTTTATTTCTGTGTATTGTCATTGGAATGTCTATTGGAGCACAGTTTGGAATCAAAGTTAGTCGTGAGGCTGGAGAGAAGTAAGTTTTTTTTCTTTTTCTTTTCTATGCTTATTTTCTTAATGGATGCTTTTTCAGAAAGTGTATGCAAAATGGAGCAATTCCTAGACAGTGAGCATCTTCCTGTAAAGTAAGTGTTCACTGCAGCGTTCACCTGATAAGCAGAAGAACAGACTTCAAGTCTTTCTAATTCAGGCCTGAGATTTCAACTTTGAAGGTGTATTACTGGTGCTACATTACAGATTGATGCATGTTACATACAAATATATTAAAACCCTTAAAAACTGATTTTTAATCTCAAAATAGTTAATTTGACTTTTTGAGTGAAAAACCAAAAAAAAAAAAGTAACTGAAAACAATCATAACTTTTTTTCAGTGGAGCGTATGCTGTATTAATTCTCGTGTCATGGTTCAGAAGCAAAAGGGCAGAGACAAGAAAGACTTTCGGGAATCCAGCTGGGTATCAGTTTTTCTGTACAAGAAATCTGATAAATCCTTGCTGTGCCATCTCTTCAGACTTAGTACATTTTCTAGTGCCTAGTGCCACAATTCTTGCCCTTTGTCCCAAATTTTAACTTTTCCTTTCTGTAGTATGATACCAACTTATTTGAATTGAATATCACAGCTCTGTGAAAGCGCAGCGATTTCCTCTAGACTGTTGATTCACATCCCATTGGAGGTGTGTGCCCATGCTTCCAGTAGCTACTGGATTGAATGTGTGTGACAGAATGAAGGTATCAAAGTAACGTGCCAATTGCTAGATAGTATGTTTCTGGCTGAGCTTATTTTTAGGCTTTTAGTGACCAAATAGATCATGTGGTTTTATTCATATGGCCGTATCTTTGTGCTCTGTTGTTTGACATGTTCTGGAGATGGAAGAAGAACAACTTCAGATGATAATTCAAACAAGATGTGCAGAAATTAATGTTAGCTGGGGTAAAAGGAATGCCTTTTGGTTTGGAAGGATTTATGCAGTTGGCTTTGTTTTTTCTTTCTCTTTTTATCAGTTTTAAGCTAAGCAAAACGGAAGATTTATGTAATGTACAGTTCTGTTATTTCATGTCAGTAGTAAAGATCAAAAAGCAGATTGGCATTTTAAGGAAAAGCCCTAATCCTTGCCCTGAAATAAGAATTACATAATGTATTAATATGTGTAAGACACTGAAAGAATGTATTTTAGTTGTGAGGTTATTTTTTTGTTCTTAATTGAGAGGTAACTTGCTTTCTTCTAGCAATACTCATATGGAAGACTCAGGGACAGAAAAAATTTCATCTTGTGCATTTCAACTACATTCTGGAATAGTTCCTGAAGTGTCTGTAGGGACTTGATTATTCCTTCCCTTTCTCCCTCATCCTTATTTTTGCATAGAACACTTGCAGGTAAGAGCATTCCCATGTCATTTGCAAGGTCTTGCTGGTGTTCAGTCAGGGAAACGGGGTTGAGCATAAAGGCCAGGTAACAAAAGAGAGTTGCAGCAAAAGAGAGTCTTTGTCTTGGTGTCTAGACATTTAGAAGGGCTGCAGCATGGAGGCTGCATACGAAGGCTGCCCAGGTCATGCTTCAGGACAGCCTATAGCCTAGTCTACAGATTAAGTGTAGATGAGAGAATGTTCTTAGCGCTGGGAACTTGGCTCATGAGGAAAGAATATTGATGTCATCTTCCACTACATAAAATCTACTCCAAAGTCTTAGTCTAAGCCTTAATTTTCATTAAATAGTTTTGCAGTTGGGTTGACCTCTCAATTTGATTTTGAGCCAGAGAGAAAGTTTGTATAGCCTGCAAGGATGCATTCATCATCCCACTACTTCCTCTGCAATACTCCAGTGTCCCAAGAAATGGAGACCAGGTGGAGAGCTTGATGCGGTTGGTTTCTTCCCTTTTGTTCCTAATGAGGCTGGGGGTGCGTTCAGCAGCTGACCAGGGAGTTTTGCAGACCTACAACAAAACACTTTTGGAAGATGTCTCTGAGATCTGTGACTGGAATAACACTGGTTCTGACTGTCACCAAGCACTTTCACAGAATCACAGAATGATATGGGGTTGGGAAGGACCTGTGGAGATCATCTAGTCCAACCCCCCTGCCAAAGCAGGTCCTCCTAGAGCAGGTTACACAGGAACTTGTCCAGGCTGTTTTTGAATGGGGCTCTAGCACCCTAGCTAGTGAGCTGGGGGCTGTACCACCTCTCTGGGCAGCCTGTTCCGGTGCTCTGCCACCCTCAAAGTAAAGAAGTTCCTCCTCATGTTTAGATGGAACTTGTCATGTACAGGTTGGTGCCCATTTCCTCTTGTCCTGTCACTGGGCACCACTGAAAAAAGTCTGGCCCCTTCCTCTTGGCACCCATCCTTTAAGTATTTGCAGGTGTAAATACCTCAGCTTTCTCTTCTCCAAACTAAAAAGACCCAAGTCCCTCAGCCTTTCCTCGTAAGAGAGGTGCTCCAGGCCCCTGATCAGTATCCTCTCTAGTAGTTTCCTGTCCTTCTGGAACTGGGGAGCTCAGATCTGGACAGAGTACTCCAGATAGGCCTCATCAGGGCAGAGTAAAGGGCTACTGGTCACAGTGCTGCTGTCACAGACCTGCTGGTCACACTCTTCCCGTGTACTTTCTGTATAGAACCTGAAGGAACCTGGGTTGGGCACTGGAATCAAAACTAGGTGTCATGCCATGGAAACACAAAACAAAACAACGTTTAAAACTGAAGTCAACTGAAAGCAACTAGTAGAAATGAAACATGAGTCAATGAGGATATATATTTTAAGACAAGGAATTAGTGCTTTGATTGCGATATTTTGTAGTAAAGGAACTTTTAATATGATCAAAACAGAAGGAATAAGAAAAGGTTCCTGTATAACTGAATTTTATTTGGCTGTTAATTTTCCTTTGGAGCTCTCCTCAAACTTGCAAAGTGCTATTAGTGCTAAGAGGAGAAAGCTCTGGCACATCATCTGTGACAAATTACTTTTGCTAAGATTGTATGGTAGATGCTATCTTATGTAGTATATATAAAACATGTATTTTTATATATAATTTTTCAACAGTGTAGACATCTGCAAAACAATAGGACTCCCTTTTCATTGTTACAGATGCAGAAACAGAGGATAGATTGCACTGGTCTTGTCCTTGGATTTGTCTGAAACTTGTCCATCCCTCAGAAAGTGAAAACCACTTACAAGGCTGCAAAAGTGAGAATTTGCAGAATGAAGTAGAAATAAAACCCTGAAACTGGTGTGCATACACGGGCTGCTTCTGGTATTCAGCTGTTGAACACGTTTGTGACTACAGGTGGAGAGTTACATACCTGTGATTTCTGAAGGGCCAGCTCTAAGGTCTAATGCAGCCCATTGTAACAATAGCTGCTGTGTATGTTTGCATTGCAAGTTGTTTAAGGGACCTGGGTTGGATTAAGTTAGACTGAAACAGTCAAAAAGCTTGCTTGTTCAGCAAACAAACACTGGTGAAGGGGGCTTTATTCAATTAACTTGACTCTATTACAGTACAGTCAGGCTGATTGAATATTTGAGTTTTGATTTTGCTGAAGCACTGCATTTGTAGATATTAGAATTTTTGTTGTTGTTGTTGTTCTAATTTCCCAGAGAACTGAGAGGTTTTCTTTCTTTATTATTGTTAGGATTATGCTGGTTGTCTGCATTTGTTTTTTTTTTAAATCAAGCACATCTTTTTTTCCCAAGTGGTGTATGAGGATACAGGCAGAGATGGAAAAAAATTCCAATAGTAATTGCATCTACAGATGTTGATGGTCCACAGGGGTTGACACTGCTGATTTGTCCTTGATTTACAGAGGAATTGTAGTGGGTTTGCCTTTCATGGCTGTTTACTTATCTAGTCATTTTTACTTAGAGTACCTTTTGCAATGTATGTGAAAGACACCTTAACAGAGAGGGAAGTAGCTGTGGATTGGGGTACGTGCTCTACAGCCTCGGCACTACCATCCGTACCAACATGGAGAGGTATTTTGGGAACACTAATCTCATTATCCTAGGTTTGCATGACAGCTCATGTTAAACTCTTCTCCTGTAATAGTGTCACCCTCTTTTTTTAACACACCATTCTTTCTTTGGTGTCTGTAGTACAGGGAACAGTGAAGATTGGAGTAATTTTCCACTGACCCTCTTTTAATACCGTTAGACTGAAATTACTGAATCTGGTGGGTTTTGTGTGTTTTTTGCTGTTCTTCTTTCAGCTTTTCCTGCATATAATCTTTTCCTGACCTTTTTCTTAATTGTCTTGTGCGTTAATCCATATTTCTAATGAAACCTACATGAGGCCTTGCAGCCTCAAGGATCACTGACATTGTGTAGCTGGATTCTGCTCCTGCCCTTCCTGCTGCCCCAGCCTCTTCAGATTTCAGGCAGTCTCTTACGTCCTCCTCTGTTGCTGACTGGACAGTGCTAACAGTGGAGGTTTTGAGGAGAGCACGTAACCTTGGTGTGTCTTTACAAGCTGATGTAGGGGCACTCTGGATGAAGGTGCAGAAAAGGCAGGTTGTTCCACAGTTGCATATACCTAAGGTTTCGTGTTTGCCTCCAATCAGTCACTTTTCAGAAGAACCCTTGCTCTGGGGATGGGTAGGTTTTCTTGCTTGCTTTTGTGGTGTGGGTAACAACAATTCTTGTGAACATCCAGTTCACCCATAGCTCCTGTGGTGATGGTGCTTTCCTCGACACTTTGTGGTAGTAAGTTCCCCTACCCCTGTACATAAAGTAAAGTAATTTCGACAACACCAGAGGTGTTTTTTTTTTTCTTTTAAAGTAGTTTCCTTCCCTGCACTAACTTCCAATGTGAAATATTCTTAATAAAGAATCAAAAAACTCCATCAGAACATCCATCTGTCCGAGGTGACTCTGTGAATTTATATGTGAATTTCTTTTCTGCTACTTCTTATTTCGTTTGCTCATATGCCATTTCTAAAAGGTCACTATTTACCAAAAGTTGTTAAGCAATTTAAACCACGTCAGTTGTTCAGTGCTGCTTGCCAGAGGTAGCTGAACTGTTTCTGTCCTCTGTATAGAAGGCTATCAGGGTTGATGCAGACTTTATATCCGACTTTATATCCACAGACCTTAAATATAAGAGCGTTGACTACTTCCAGTGCTGAAACTTTGAGTTTATGCTTTTAATGTGATTGTTGGGATCTGACCAACTACAGAAATACTATCAGTTATCTATGCTGAGGTCCTAGAAATGCCCTGAATTTGGACTCAGTGCTATACAGCAACTCTTTAATAAAAAGAAACCCAAGACTGTTATCATTTTCAATAATGAAAAAATCCCTATTGCTAAATGTAACTCTTGTAATCTGCTGAATATACTGCAAAAATGACATTTTGTGGGTGTCCTGGTTTGAGGCAAAACAAACCAATTTTCTGTTCAGTAGTTTTACTTTTTTAGCTGGGCCTCTTCTAACTAACTAAAGTCTGAAACTAACAGCACATTGTTCAGAGAGTGTTTCGTCTCACAGTGATAAGACCTGATTATACCAAGGGATGGTATGCAGAGAGGCCCTTGCTTATACTTACTGCTAGAACAACCAAGGTCAGGTAATTTTGTCAGGTGACCTAAAACTGGCCAATTAGGGTATTCCATCCCATCCGCATCGTGCTCAGTAAAAAAAAGCTGAGGGATCAAGGGGTTGTTAGTTTTTTTCTTCCTTCAATGGCCGACGTCTGGGGAGGACCCTGTCTGTTCATCTGCCTTTGATCCAGCTCCTGACGGTCACCGAGTCCAGCCTGGGACGTTCGCTGGCGCTGCTGGTGACATGATCATCGTCCTGGGAGCCTGATACGGTTTTGTATAGACTGTATACTTTATTTTCTTTATCCTTCCTTTTATATTCTTTTTAATGTTTCTTTTTATTGTTTATTATATTATTGTTATTGATATTTCATTAAAGTAGTTTAGTTTTTATCTAAACTCCTGAATCTCTTAATCCTTTCCTCTCCTCTCTTTTCCTTAGTGGGGGGGGGGAGGAGGGGGCATCATCTGTCCAATTGGTCAAAACCACGACAGTGGGGAATTTCACATACATGCAGGGGGAGTACTTGGGTTTCCTATTCTCGTTAATTCAGCTATGTGAAATATATGCCTTTATTTTTTACCGTTTTTCTACTGATTTCTCTTTCACAGTTCTTGGTCTTCATGCACCCGGAGGTTACCCTTTTGTTGTTGCCGTTGTTGGTTGCTGTTTAATGCAGAAAGCTGAAAAAATGGTTTATTGAAACCTGTACTGCAGCTATATAAAATTGATGTATTCTTCTCTTTGCTAGTAAAAGAAACACACAATCAATAGGTAACAACTCCTAATTTTTCTTTTAATGCTCCATGTAGTGCAACGTTGTTTATTCTCATTGGCACCTAAGGTCTTGAGCACGTAATTGATCATTTGCCGTGTATATTTTCCAAGGGTTGTGAAATATTGCCAGTAATTTTGATTTTGTCTGTCTGGTTCAGTTAGAAGAGTGTATCTCAGCACAGCTAGGCTGGAAATTGCAGTCAATGCCAGTACTCTCCTGCAAACCAGTGTGCATCCCTTTCAGTCAATAGTGATTTCCCTTTCGACTTAGGACCAGTCCAGCAAGAGCCCTAGACTGGAACAGCACATTGACTTCAGGTTTATCCATATCAACATCAGTTACAGGAAACTTCCTGTTACAGTTTCTGATTTACTTCTTTTACAAATGAGGACTAAGTCGAGTCATCTCAGCGGTGTGTGGCTTGCGAGAGATTGCAGTTGGCTGTCTTCCTACGTGACTTGGACTGTTAATATTATGAAGGTTATTCTTTTTTAACAATATTTTTTGCAGAGATTAAATCATTCCCCAAACTGAATGTAACAGATTAAGTTTTGATTTCAGACTACTAAAATATAAAAGATTTTACTTCCATGATATGCAATATAAAATAACAACTTACATACTTCCCCAAAAATACAGTAAGCCTAGGGATTTTTATTTTAATTATTGCTTAAATATGATGGAGATGTAAGGAGACAAGGCCCATAGAGCAAGCTCTATGGGAAAGATGTCATATATTCAATGAACTAGGCAATTAAGTGCATTTTGGCTGCGTATTCATGTGATCCATAAAAGATCAGTTCAGTTTCCTCATTATTATTTTCCCTTTTCCTTTGCTCCCTCAGTGATGGTATATGCAGACAGAAAATACTGCTTCAGGGAAGTTTGGGCTTAGTTATTCACATCCCAAATGTCTAAAAAGCATGCTGGGGGGGTCGTGCATGTGTTGTGGTGAAAAGTCTTACACTTTCTTAGTAAATTCTTTTGATAGTGAAGGAAAAGAGCTACAGCACAGAGGTATCCCATCCACGTTTCTTGAATATAGTTTCTTGGCAAAAATTGTAATAAAGTAGAAGTCCATTAACCGTGAACAATTTTTGATTTGTAACAGCAGCAGTTGTATGTGTACTGCTTGTACTGCTTGTCCATGCGCATTCTCACATATGGCATAAAAGGAAAACACTGCTATCTGAGGAGTTCGTCGTGTTTGCCCATTTCCTCATTTCGTTTGAGACATTGGTTACTGGGGCAGCGCTTTGGGCACAGTGAAACTTTCACAATGAAACCTGAAACTGGATGAAACAAGCCTGGAAGCTGGATCAAGTTCACAAGAACATTTGCTGAGGTTTGTAAGTCTGGGTTGAATTTGCAGCAAATCTGTGCTCACTTACTGTGCATTGAAAGAACCACAAGAACGGTATTGGTTTCATATGCCTTCAGTCATTCCAAACTACTGGTCACTTTGGTAGAAGCTTGACATTGCTTGCTCAAACTCTAGAGAATGTGAACTGAGATCCTTGTAAAGTGATTTACAAAACCAGGTGTGATAAGTGGTTTGATAGTATCACCAGGTAGGAAAGAGACAGCAAGAGACACTGGTTGGAAGAGACCCTTAATATCAAGTCCAACTGTAAACCTAGCACTGCCAAGTTACCACTAAACCGTGTCCCTCGGCACTAACTACATCTACTCATCTTATAAATACCTCCTAGGGATGGTGACTCAGCCACTTCCCTGGGCAGCCTGTTTTTATGCTTGATAACCCTTTCCAGGGAAGAAATTTTTGCTTACATCCAATCTAGACCTCCACTGGTGGAATTTGAGGTCATTTCCTCTTGTCCTATTGCTTCTTACTTGGGAGAAGAGATTGACTCCCACCATGCTGCAATCTCCTTTCTTCTTACTGCTGGGAGAGCTTTGTTTCCTCGTACTCAGAAGATACTTGCTAATATTGGTGCTTGCAGCTCTGCCTTGTGAGTGCTCTATCACAGGAGAAGTCACATGGGTGGATGTTTGAATATCTAGGACTTTGTGTCATTCTTTAGAGGTAATGCCACTAAGAAATAGTTCCCTTTTTATTTCTCTGCCAACAACGCTAAAATAAAATTAGCTTTCACTTGAAGCTGATGAACTTTGATTTTAGTTCCAAAGTATGTGGGCATGTATTTGGCAAAAGAAAATTCAATAAAAAATAAAAAGTGGTCTCCCAAAACATATGTAGGAAGCCTGGTTTTTCGGAATGCACTGTACTTCATGCTCATCAGAGTTGTGGAACTGCTAGCCAATTTTTACTGAACTTTAACAGTAGGGTAAAGGTCTTAAAAGTTAGATAAATTAATCTAATCTTTATCTAATAAGCTGTTGGCTGGGCAAGAAGGACCAAAGTGAATGCTCTGGGTACTGAGGGAAAGGACTCAGCTGCTCAATTCTGGCAATGCAGCCCTGGAGTAGCTTTGGCAGGTAAGAATTTAGAGAAAGCAGGTTTCCATTATTTTTGCTGGTCATAGGCAATTTGTTTTCTGTCCGTATCATCTAATGGAAAAATCTCTGTGGCCTTCTGTTTGGTACTCTACTGTTTCTCTCCAGACTTCCCAGAACTGCTGGAATTTGGGAATTCACTAAACATCTCTGAGAAATGAAGCGCCTTGCTGTAATGCTGGCTCTGGGTCAGCAGGAGTTGTAAAGAACAGCATAAGGTAGAAAAAGTTCTGTGAGGAATTTACAATAAGAATAATCACCCAGATGCAAGAAACCACCCCAGTGAAATCTTCTGGATATGTCTCTTTGGCACTTGCCTTCCTGAAAACACTGCTGCAGAAAAAGGCAGAAAAAGTCAGGTGAAGTCTGTGGGGCTGAAATGGAAACTGAGGATCCCATGGTAGCCAGGACAGAGAACAGTATCTTAAGGCACAAATTCTATCAGTCTTGAATAGTGGGTGTTCAGGTGGGTCTGCCTGCTTATTTCACTTGTAGCCAAAAGCTTTCTGCTAACTTTCAACAACTAGTCTACAATATCTGAATTATAGCCTCAGTTTTCAAGTGACAGATGCTGAAGACTTGGCTAGAGAATTACGTTTGTATTTACTTTTGGGTATCAAGCCTTAAACCTGGATGTACAGAAGGTGGGCATACTGACAAGACTTACATGAAAGCAGCAGTTTAGAGCAGCTCAGAGTTTTAAGAACTGGCCACCATTAGCCTTGTAGCTCTTGCTGCCTGTCTGCATATTTGGCTCTCTTTTCTTTTCCTCCTGGTTTCCTGTGAAAATGAAATGAATCCAGCTCAGACTGTGCCTCTGTTTCCCCCCCACCCCAAATAACTTCAGAGCATTTCCAGTTCTCAGTGCATTGAAACAATAGGGACAGACCTGATGACTTGGATTTGAGTTGGTGAGATGCTGTGTGGTTTAAGTATAGGCTAATGTATGTAGGCTAAGAGGTGGTGACAGGACATCTAAAACTTACTGCTGTGGGAAGGTGCATGGGATCTCACCAGGTAGGAAAGCCAAGTGAAAGGAGAAGAGAGTGGAGTCTACAAGGAGGCCACATTTGCTCTTTACCCCATTCATGTGTTATAACTTTGTGACTAAGAATATGTATTTTTCAAACACCACTAGGTGAGCTGCAGAGGAAGGGAGGTGTCTTGCATGAAATCCCTTCCATTGTGCCTCTGTGCTTGAAGCCTCTTTCAACTGCTGTTCCCAAAGAGAAAATTACTGACAGCAGCCAACTGAAGATGAATGTACACTTACAATTCTTTTGTTTGCCTCTTGTGGGGATGAAATGAGAAATGTTTTCCATGGAAATTAGAGGACAAGTATTAATAATATTCCCAGAAGTGTGTAAAATACCTAAATGTATTTTTCATCAAATACTGTGTCTGTTAATGTAGCACAAGTTAGAAACTGCTCTTTCCTTGCATCATTTGATTTTTGGTAAAGCCATTAGCGAAAGTTTGAAGCTGTGAGTCAAGATGCAGAGGTTCTGTTCCCCATCCCATCAATTACCTGCTTTGTGATATGAGGCAAGTCTTTTTTTTGCCCCTGTTTCACTTCCTAATGTGTCTGATGCTTTGGCTGGACTGTTGACAGATCCCTCCATATCTGTGATAAAAACTACTTTATATCAGACAGGTGGTGGTGTCAACTGCATCTCTCTAGTTGGTGTCTGTTCCTGCAGCATATTGAGAATTACAGTTAATAAGCTAATCAAATAGAAGTATGTTAATTTAATTTCAGTGAAACAGATGTTACTTTAAATTCCATAATATGTAACACAGAGATTAGTTTTTCAAGACTGGACAAGATGGGCAATGTAATGTAAATTAAATGCAGAAATTGCCATTAACATAAGTGGAGGCTCTGCTGTGGTTTATAAGGGTTTGGTTAGTTTTCCTGCTCTCAACTTTTCCTTTTTCTATGCATTTTTTCTGCTTTGGTAGTCTGGTTTAAACAAGAAACAAAACTATCAAGATGGTCTGTCAAGGGTTGCTTTCTGGTAAAAGCCTGCATGGAACCATGCAGTACTGACAGCTGTGTGAAAACATATATGCTGGGAGACTTCTTTCAAATTTCAAATTCTTGGGGTTTGGCATTCATATAATATCTTAGGTCTACTGGCTCCCTGACCTTGGCCATTTGTCAGAAAATGGGCATTTGTGAACTTGAATGTATGGTATGTATACAATACAGCTAAAATTGGGCTATGTAAGCTTCAGAAGTTCTGTGCCAAGAAAAGACTAAAATTAGTTTGTTAGTTTGTAGTCCATTCGTCCATCTTCTACTTTCTTTCTTTCTTTCTTTTTTTTTTTTTTTTTCATGGTGATTAGTGAAAAGTCCAGACCTCAAAATATCATTGTCTGCACTTAATATATTGTTCTTAGTTCTGTGGAGTCAGTGAGCTTGAAATCCTATTGATAGGAGAATATTTTAGTCCAGATGGCCTCAGCTTTGTGTAATTTACCTTTTAATGTATGGCTTGCCAGCTGGGACAACTTTGCTTTGGGTGAAATTTGCATAGCCATCAGCTATTTGTTACATGCCTGGAAAAAAAAGTGGGAGCAGGTTCTGGCTGATGCTAATACTCTGCTGTCGCCACATGCTACCACTAAAGCAGCAAAAATGAATTACACTTTTCATTTGTTCTTGGCGGTTAAATTAGGAGCCTCAGCCTTATAAAGATTAGATATTTTTCTGTGAGCTCTTTAGTACTGATGAAGCAGGCAGTGCTTTAATGGTGAAATTGTTTCACCTTGTTAAAATACTGCCATTCTTGTTGAACAAATTAAGTTATAAAATACTGAATACGTGCAGCAGGCATTTCCAGACTTCAAATAAATTTTCAGACAAAACAAACTAAAACATTATGGGAATTCACTTTTTAATGCTTGTTTTATTCTAGATCTATTTTTGCTACAGTAGTTTTAAAAGATTAGACATTATTGGTTCTAAAATAGTGCCTCGCTATTCTTGTAAATGTCCCAATAACAACAATAATTAATATCCCCACATTTGCATTTTAAGCCACTCCATTTCCCTAGTCATCTATTACTTGGATGTAAAATGTAATTTCTAAGCAAAACTTGGCACAAAATACCTGAATTCCATACTTTTTACCAGATGTAAAAATAAAAGTGAACAAATTCATCTTTTTTCCCCCAATTAAAGAGCTTAATAAAGTATGAGTTAAATTTTGTTCTTGTTCTGATAAATTGTTTTCATTTTTGAAAGTTCAGAATAGCTCTGATTTTTAAAAAAACTTTAAAAATAATTAAAAAAAAACGAAGAGATGAGGTAGAGAGGAAGGGGGATCTGCCTCGTGATTGTTAGTAATATGTTCCAATATGCAGAGCAGCCTCAGTTCCTTGGTGATTTCAGAGGAACCCTCGTTTTGTGCAGTGGAGCGCTGTAAGAAAACAGTCACCCTCTCCATTTGGTCACCGTTGAGATGGGTTTGCTCACAGGCTCCAGTTTGGGTGCTGGTCACATCTGTCTTGAAATACTTCCAAGTAGTTAATTCAGGCTGAGGCCCTTGTCAGAGGTACAGTTGCTTCAGAACTTGTCTTCCTTTAGAAAGACCATAACCTTTTTTCACCTACATCTGTTTATTACAAAGACATTGGTTTGCCCAACCCAAAACTCATCACAAAAGCCTGTAGTTTCCTGGTGAACCTTCTGGAAGGAATCTTCTTGAACCCAGAGTAAAATTTCTGGGTATTGAGAGAAACACATTGATGATGGATTTAAAATAATACTTGATGAGATACGAGTTTTATTCTGTTTTCACTGCTGTAGTTTTAGTTGTCATTGGGGGAAAAAGGTTGAGAAATTTTGAGACCCTTCAGAAAAGGGCAGAAATGTCTCCTGCTTTGGGCTAGTGGCCATGCAGAGACCCCCAGTGTGCTGGCGAGAGCTCTACCCTGTGACACTGGGACTGGGTTGGTGGGTGTTTCATACAGAGCTCAGGGGCGGTTTTCCTGCTGGACTGGTAAAAGTCTGTTGCAATACTACTGGTTTTATGCCAATGAATCATCTCTAGTTAGGAAAACTTTTTCTTCCAGTCTGACTTCAGTTCACACAAATATCCCAATTGCGTCTCCCATCAGGGGAATTGTACACTCGTGGCAGATTTCTGTCCAGAAGCACTGGCTTGCCCAAGGCGTGGGTGTGAAAGCTGCATGTGACTCAGGTACACTATTTTCTCTTCAATTAATGTGCATTGCCACCAACTGAGGAGACCAGGACAAACAGTGGCATATGATGAGCAGACCAGGTTTGAAGCCTGCTGTCAACTGCTGGTTTTATTACCAACATGGATTTTTGTAACACTTTGGCATTCTTCCAAATGGAATTGAGCTTTCAGGTCTGTCTTTGAAAGTCATACTTTTTGAAAGCCATAAACATGTGGATGTCCCCTCATGCATCTGCAGAAGAGGGAGCAGGGAGGGAAGAGAACAGTGAC
Source organism: Jacana jacana (assembly GCA_013400555.1). Taxonomy (NCBI): domain Eukaryota; kingdom Metazoa; phylum Chordata; class Aves; order Charadriiformes; family Jacanidae; genus Jacana; species Jacana jacana. Next base: position 50,514 of record VZTM01037311.1, on the reverse strand, counting down.
AAGGTGTATCTCTGGGAGCACATTCCCTTCCGGGAAGTGCAAGGTGCTCTGCCATTCATGTCCCTGCTACTTGCCTTGGCAGAGGACAAGGTGCTCACCCTCGATACCTGATTGTTTTCATACCTTGCAGGAAAGAGGACACAGGTTGACTAAGGCAGTTCATTGACACAGTCTTTGCGAGCATAAAATACTCGTTAATTTAAGTGGATGAGGAGTTAGGCTGATACTGAGCCTAAACCAGGGGAAGGGAAAAAAAACCCAACTCAACCTTGCCCTTAATAGGTAAATATTGGCATACAGGAATAGCCATTTAAAATTATCACAGAAGTGAGAGTACTTTGCAAGGCGGTACCCCGTCAGAATGACAAAAGAACAGGCGTGTTTTGGAACTTGAAACTCGGGATTCCTTCCCATTTCTGTCTCTAGTGGTTAGAGTTCTTCACTCTTGCTAGATTACAAGTCCACAGGGACTTTTAAAACTACTTATTCAGACTTTACTGTTTTGGATGTACAAGAGTTGGTTGCGTTAAGCTGTAGCTTGGAAAAAAAACTGAAACCATTTTTATAGCATTTTTAAAATAACTTTATTAAAGGATAGCATAAAAGATCACAGTTCCTCTATTTTTACAGCTCTGCTTTGAAAAGATAATAAAGCTACTACACAGGACATGTATTAGGCTGGTGATTAATGTGTCTGTGTGTTACAACTGCGAATACTCTGAAATGTACTTTATATTGGAATGAATTAAAATGTCACATAATGAAACCACAGAGAAGGAATACAGTGCTAAGGAAATCATGTACACTGCTCTCTCACCAGGTAACGTTTGACATGGAGCGGAGTGGGCTACACTTTTTTTGCCTTTCATATGGGGATCTTAAAGTACTTAACATCAAAGAGGAGCTCTGTTTTGATAGAGTAATTGATAGAGCCTGGGTAATCCTATTACCCAGACCTTAGCACTAAGCTGGGGCTCTTGACTTACTGAAGAGTATGGTGGAAGTTTTACACTAGTTTTTCTAGGACTATTCTTTAATCACAGATCTGTATTTCAGGCACTTGTGTTTTAATGACTTGGCTTTAAGATGAGATTCAGCATTGAATATCTAAATAAATGTTGTTATTGGGAGGGATATGCTAAGACAATCTCTTTTTTCCCCCAGGGAAGGAGGGGATATCTGTGCTCTTTTAGACACTCAATAATTTAGGTTGGAAAGGATCCCAAGAGGTTTTATTATCCAGTCCCTGTCCTCAGGTAGGGTTAGCCTCAAAGTTAGATGATCAGGATCTTGTCCCTTTATGCAGCCTTTTCCAGTGCCAAGGTACTCTTATGAAACCTTTTTTCTTTATATAAAATTGATTTTTTTCTGTGCTAAAACTTCTCTCCGTTGACTTTTGCTCTTTTGATGTGCACATGCCTCTGAGGAGAGCTCAGTTCAACCTCTTAGCAAGATGGAACCAGCCAGCTTGCTCAGCTTCTTGTCCTGTGGTGTGTTCCAGCCTCAATCATTGTAGTGCTTCCCTGATGAATTGGCTCTATTTATCACTTTTACCCCTTTGCTGGGGTTGCAGAAGTGGACATAGTCTTCCAGATCTATCCTTGGAGGAGCTGTGTAGCAGGGAGTAGTGGCTTCACTCAGGCTGCTGTCTGCTGTCACACTAAAAGCAGCAGAAGTCATGACTAGGCTCCATTGCTGCCATGATGCAGTGCTGGCTCTTTTTCTGCTCCTTGACCACCAGAACCCCCCCCAGGTGTTTTTTTCTGAAGAGCTCCTCTTCATCCAGTTAACCCTATGCTGAGGTACAGGCTGTGGGCTATTCTGTCCAAGACACAAGAGTGATTTTTTTGCCACCCAAGAAACCCGCAGGGATCAGTGGGGGGGAGGGGCAGTCTCTTTTGGAAGGAGGCACACCTTTTAGTGGAAGCCAGGGCTAGGATTGTTTGGGAGTGCCTTTTACAGATTTATTAAAAGTACCCAAGGTCTGGCTTGAGAGAAACTCCACCAGCTGTGGCTTTTTCCAGATCTCCAGGGAAATGCTGCAGACAGCCGATCATTGTGAAAAGCAAGCTGTGGCTTCATAAGCGGTCAGTGGGAGAAATTCAATGCTCTCCTGTCATTCTCCAGATGATGTATTTAGCCATAAAGACTGCATGTTAGAGCTGGAGATTGCTGCTGCAGGGCCGTGGTTGTTTTCTTTGAAAGGAAGAAAATGTTGTCACTTGCAGAGGGTGAAGGTGCTTCTCTTCCATCACCAATTCTTTGCTAGCAGGTAGGACCTTACTCACTGCAATGATCTCTAGTAGCAGTGCTGTACTTCCAAAAAAATGTAACAATAAAAGGAGGGGTGTAGATGACTACTTGTCTGTCATACGTGGCTGGCTGTTGATCACCAGAAGGTGGGGTATTGGTCACCAAATACTCAGTTGCTGACTAACACAACTGCGTGTGAGGAGTTTCTTAGGGGGTAACGTGCCTATGAGAGTTTGCTACAGGAATAACTCAGGTAAACTAGTCAGCTTATGTCTTCAGGGAAATTTATCTCAATTACAGATACAGCCACTAAGTATTTTTAGTAAGTAGAAGACTGATAGTTTAAAAAACGTGGAGGATTAAGGGCCATATGTTCTCCCAGGCATGGGAACTTAACAAATGCAACTTTTTTCTATAATTTTTTTAATTTTTATTATTATTTTGGTATGTAGCCATTCCATCCCTTGGCAGAAGTGTGGTGCTCTACAGCAGATCCACAAGCTACAGGCAAGGGTGTGTGGTCTTATAGCAACATGGGAGGAGTTGGGTCAAAGGCAAACTTGAATATATGCGCTGTGCTACCGAGGGGAAAGGAAGCAGTAAAGCAGAAAGGACTGCCTTCCTTCAGTACTGGCTCTTTCTGGTTTCCCCTTCTGCAGCTGAGGAATCCCCCTCCCTTCTCTGTTTCTCATGTAAGAGCACAGATGCAGTATTACAGAGCTGTACTAATAGGGTTGAAGTCTAAATGAAGGACCCATCCTGCAGAGCCAACACTGTAGATTTTGTTGCCTGAGATGAATTATGTGGAATACAAACCATGTTGGATGTATGCAGTATATTGTATATGAAAAATAAATCAAGCAGCGAGGAGAACAGCGTGGTATTTTCTGGACAGATCTGTGCTTCTGAATGCCAAGCACAGTTACAGTAATCTCGTATTTAAGGAGTACAAATTAAAACCTGATTTGAGTGTAGCAAGACAGTAGAAGTATTTTAATTGATGCATCTACAGTTTGCTGCCCAAATTCTCCTCTTCCCTGTGTGTGGATGTGGATGGAGCATTTTTATTATCCTTTTGAATGTGTGTAAGCACAAGAGGAAAAGGAACAGCTTAGTAAGTTTAGTCTGAACTTCGATGCTAAGCTTCAGATTGATACGCTTTCAACAAGTGTAAAAGGTGCCTAGTTATGTGCCTCTGGTACTTTCTTTCACATTGGTGTTGAGGGATGTGATGCAGCTGAGAACTTTGTAGAGTAGGGCTGATGGTTGTACTCGATGATCCCAAGGGTCTCTTCCAACCTGAATGATTCTATGATTCAATTGGTTTTGTACTATCTTATATTCTTGAGTGAGCTATACTGGAGTATATGGAAGTTCTGTACTCATACCACAGTAATTAGTAATTAGTTAATTAGTAATTAGTTCATTAGTAATTAGTTCAGTTGCTTCCAAAGAGCAAAGAGAAATTTTTTTTTTCATGTCAGAAGGCAAAATGGTGTGAATCTTCCAGTCTGTGTTCAGCTTCATCTGTTTCAAGTGTGATGGTTGTGCTTGCACACCTCTAAAGCAAACAGCTAGTAGTTCAGTAAAGGAGGCAATTAGACAACCACTAAAGAGCAATCAAGAACATTTTATTTGTAGGGAAACAAACAGTAATTAAAAGGATGATTGCTAAAGTTTAAGTGCAGCCTGAAAGAAAATCAGGCCGTGTAGAATTTGTGAAAGACTTGATTTCACTATTTGCTGTGCTAATTCGACATACTACTGGCACCAGGATGACATTGTGAGACTGAAGTCGCTTATGAAGGAATAAATAGTGCCGTGTTGAAATGTCCTCTTTCAAAGCATTTCAGATTTTTTGGAGTTATTCAAGTTTTTGGAGTTACTTCATTCCATTTGCAGCTGGGATTGCAATCTCCTTACTTCACTTCAGAGAACCAGCGTGTCTGAACCAAATACTCCTCTCTGCTGTGGGACTATTTCAGGGGATATATTATTGGAAGAATGTCATGCAACTCGATACAGACATTTGAATCTGTTCCATCTTCTTGATTTATAAACTGACAAAATCTTCACAAGCTGTTCATATCCAGTGAGATAGGCTCACTTCTCAGCATTTGGAATCATTTAACTGAACAAAAAACTTAACCTATGAAATAGTGTGCAAGACTGGGCGGTATTGTAGTTCTGCTTCATGAGTTTGAATGTTGGTTGTCAGTCTGTTACTGTCTTTAATCCTCCAGTTGCTGGTACTGTAAGTGTTTTGTAGGCTCAAAACTGATCCATGAAAGAGCAACCCAGACAGAGAACACAATTGCATAAACGAGGACTACCTTCAACACAGTGACCATCACAAGTACAGCTGTGGGCAAACATGTAGCATAAGGTGCTTTTTTGTATGTCGGGGTTTTTTCTTAAGCCCACATCTCAGCTGAAGTCTTTGGTGTCCACCTTTTGGCCATCTTTCCCTTGTGTGCTTTATAGGTTTCCTGTCTGCCCTGTAAGCTTTCTTTTTCTCTTGCTTGCTTCTGTTTAGAGTAAGAAAATACCACATGGTTTACCTCTTTCTTGCTCACTTTTAAATCAGTCCAAAGAATTCATCAATCTTTCTCTTCAAGATGATGTGAATTTTATCCACTTTAGAGTAGCAAATGGATATTGGGAATTGATTGAAGTGAAGCATGTTTTTCCCTGTTCATATTTTAGACTTCTCCATGGTGCGCACACCTCTTGTGCGGGCACTGATGACATGAGAGTGCCACGATTGTCAAGAGTCACAGAAGAACATCTCCCCAGAACACAACACATCATCATCATCATAGTTTAGACCTTTCTCATACTGTTTGAACAGCCACATCCTCAGTAACAGAACTGTAGGAGTTGTAGCTCAGAGTGCACGCTACAAGTATCTCATTGCGTGCAATTGAAAAAATCTCTATTTTATTGGCCAAGTTGTGCTTTCAGAAATAAACTGCTTTACAAAGCAAGTATGCATCAGCTTCTTAAATGACAGGGCTTTGACTGATACTGCAATCTTGCAGAGCCTGATGCTTCTATCAACTGCAGCCAGCCAGAAGGTAGCTGAAATTAAGTGGCTGCGCCAAAAACAGACTTTTCCAATTTTAAATTTCTAGTGCAACATCTGGGGGTGTGCTGTAAACTTCTCGGATGATGTTCTAGTGTAGGGGTCCCCGGAACAGTCTGAGGGAGCAGCTAGGTTCAACTAGTTTCTGTCTTGTTAGCCTTCTGTGTATCTAACGTTTTAATGGAGACACTGCAAGATGGTGTGAGTTTGCAGGATGGGTCTGGAGACTGAGCCACATTTATCTCCAAAGTGCCTGTACGCACAGGCAGAAGCATTTTGCAGAATCCTCATCCTGTTACATAAACTTTGTGGGTGAAAGGGTTATTTGGTTTTCCTGTTTCTAGTACTTACATGTGTTCTTTTTGTTTGCCTCAGTGAGTTACCAAGGCTGGATATCCTGGAGTCTGAATCCAGTTCTCACCTGAAAGCTTTCATTTCTGATTAAGGTTTACAGTATTGTGAGACATTCGGGGGGGTTCTGGGGTGTTTCAATCTGACTGGTGCTCTTCTGTGGAGAGTATTTTGGAAATGCTTGGAGCAGATCATTCTTTGCCAATGCCTATATTTAGGTGTATGTGTTTTTAAAAGTAAATTAGTTCATCAGTCTTTTTAAAAACAAACGATGGACGTCATACTGATAAAGAAAAACAAAGGATGGAAGCTCTCCTCCTGTGGATCAAAATTATATTGCTGTCCCTTTCTGATGTGAAATAACCACCTAACCCTACCGGTTTGCATGACCTGTAGGGTCCATTAGCAGGGGAAGTCAATAAAATGCATCACAATTAACAATGTCTTGTTGATCTCCCACGGACTGGAACTGTAGTGGATAATTGTCTGGTAGTGGGAGTTTTGCCATGACTAGCTTTATCATTTTGTCAGTTTGCTAATAAAAGGTCGCCGAGGGTACAGAGCGTCTGAGATTTACATATGGCTGATAAGAAAGCGTTCTGGGGAGCCTGCTTCGGAGAGGGGCCTGGGCATTTGTTGCAATTCGCACCCATGCTGTGATTCCAGAATTGACAAGAAACGCTATTACTAAGCGGATCTGCCGAGATAATTAGGATTCAGGGTTGCATTTTTAATCTGACTTGAGTCAGATAATTTATCACAGCAGCAGCAAGCTGTCAGGGTCACACAATAAATACTGATTATGGGAGAATGAAGATTAAGTGCAGCCTTGCAAAAAAATTAGGCCAAGTAGTACTTAAAAAACATTTTATTTTAATATTTACCATGCTAATTTCATGTAATATTGGCAAAAAGATCATGTCTTTAAAATTAGGTTATTTGTGAAAGAAAAGAAGGCTCTGCAGGGGTGTCTGTACTCAGTATCTGTTTAATGTTTAAATTTCACTCCTAATTGATTGCAAAGAAATATTAATTTTGAAAAGCTGATTTAGCAGGACTGTTTCACTCCTATCAGCACCATAATAATTTGGCACACTAAAGAGAGAAATACTCTGTCCTGAAGGCAGACGTGATTTGTTAACTTTAGTAAGATTTTGCACTTCTAATTTAACATAGCTTTTGTTTTTGATTCACGCATGGACAGTTTATGGCACTTTCATTTAATTAAAGAAATCCATTTATTAAAATATGCAACTTTGAAAAATGTTTTTGAAAGCCATTTACAAAGCAGTATGTTAAGGATTCAGCACTTCCATATTCACCTACAGCTTCTTAAGGATACAGAATCAAATGAGGATGTAGCACTTAGGAACGGAGAATGTTTTCTTGAAAAAAGCTAGTGCAAAGATGAGTAATTAATAGACATGTTGTATTCAAAAAGAAACTTTGATACACACTGAAATGCAGTAGCTACCTATAAAATAAAGTTTCCTAGCTAGCCATCTCATATCTCTTCAGCAATACAAATCAGCTTTAGCAGGCGTGTCTGGACGAGGTGTCCAACCCATTCTATTGTTTTCCTTTTCTTCTATAAGATCGTAACTTGCTGTTTGTAAGAACTCTTTAAGTAGTTTGTTATTTCTATAGTTGACTATACTGTTGGCTCTGCTCAGCTGAAGAAACGTGTTTGGAGATTAGCAGCCTTGCATTTTAGAGTCCTTTTTGATTTGTTTTGTGGCATTCAGTATTCCATGTAGAGTAGCTGATGTTCCCACTTTTCTGTTCACAGCATTTGTGGTTAACTTGTGATTTTGGTTCTGGAAACTGAGTTTGTGGTCCTTTTTTATAATGATAGGACTCTAGTAATAATCTTCCTAAGGAGAGCACTAATTACTGTGAGATTCCTGCAGGTAAAAATGAGAGAATGAAGCATGGGTGAATGATAATTGGCAAAGTAATGTGTTACAAAATCTTATCAATATATACTCTAACGGTAACTGTAAGAAAAGCAAAATATGTTGAAGTATAATTTCAGTTCCAAAAAGTAAGTAGATAATTTTCAATTAAGGTTATTAAAAGTCTTAATAACCTTTGAGCATAGATTGCCTTCTAAAGGGGTGTGTGTGACTGTGGTTTTTCAAGAGATGCTCTGCTTTTGTCTTAGGAGAGAGCAAGGGAGGTGTTGTGTTCCCGGGTAAGAACACAGCTTTTCGATCAGGAACTGCAGAATTCCTCAATATTGACTCTAAGGCATAGTTAGAAAATGTTTCCCCTTGAAGCCATGAAAATGATTAATTTTGGTAGCTACTTCAATACAAGTATGTTGTTTGTGGAGAATAAAGAACTTGAATCTCTCTTTCCTCATGCACGTTCCTCTTGTGGCAGGCACTTGAAATAAAACTCTGTGCCGCTGATTCTTCTACTGTACCTATAGAAAGCTTTAATCTTTTTGAAACACCTAATTGTAACCGGTGAACAACTTAACCCTTGTATGTTATTTGTGTGACTGCAGGAAGACATTTCAGAAGCAGTAGTAATTATTATTATTGATTATTTTCTAGGTAATTAAGCAACCTGCCACCCCACTTGAGTGATGAAGTGTGCCTCACTAGAGCATTCAGCCTTTTGCTTGTGGAAACAACACACTGTGTATGAGACTCGGGTGCTTGGGCCATGGGATATTAAAACTAAAACTGAGGCCAACAGATAGAGCAGAGCATCATATTGACCACAGTGGATAAATGCTTTGTTATTATTGCTGTTGGGCAATGAATGCTGAGAACCTAAGACACAGCTTTTGTGGGCCCAGCAGTCTGCCCTGCCCAAGTCTGGGGTAGAGTTTTCAAATTAACATCACTGATGTATTGTTAATTGTGTGTACAATTGGTACAGAAATTCTGGGAAGGTGTGAGCGTAAATTCCGCGCAGTGAAAGAGCTCTGTTTGCAGGCAGGTTGGGAATCACATCTGCTCAGAGGGCATTATTTAGGAATTTGGTTTCAAGTAGTTCCTTTCATAGTTTAAGTACAAGGGACAGTGGCTGGAGTTGTGCCTGGAATAAAATAGGAAGAAGAAGGGAGGGTACTCCCTGGAAGCCTGGCAGGGCTTCACCCTCAGAACTTCTGGGCTGCTGTTTGCCTGTTGCACATCTGCCAGGTAAGGATAAAGGGTGGCAGGCAGAGGAGGCACTGAGTGCCTGGGCAAGGAACAGAGAGGGAGCGTACTGGGTTGGGCTTGCTTGGTCTAATTGTCTGTCTCTTGGACATTTCTTTAAAGAGCCCTCTGTCCTCATCCACACAGCTCTTAGAGCTTTTGTCTGCTCTGAGTGGCCTGTAATTCATGTGGTGGTGGGTTAAGTACACCTACCTTGGCAGTGGTATGGACAAATGCCCTCAGCAACTTTGCTTTCTGCATACAGACATCTTCTCTGCAGGAGCTGGTTTTGACAATCTGAGGTTTTGCAGCCAACAGGCGAGTGACACACACAACCTCTCCGGTAGCAATATTGGCAGAAGATGCAGCATCACCTTCCTTTTCATACTGATAATCTCTTTATAAAACAACTCTTGCATTAGCAGACCTCTCTGAAACAGTTTACATCAATTACATGCATGTTCGTCAGACAGGTTGCTTGGTTTGGGGAGTGTTGTGTTAATTTACAGACAAGGAAAGAAAAAGGTTGGATGAAGAGATAACATTTGTCTTCTGTAGTGGTCTCACACTGATTAATTAAAGAAGTCTTAAACTTACATGATACCATATGTTATGACAATTTAATTCCTTATAAAATAATGGGAGAGTAAAATAAAAAGCAACTGGAGCATGCTTGTGTTTCTCACTGGGAACAGACTTTAATCATCTTACTGAAGACTACTCAGTCATCCCACAGTAGAGCAGTTGATGTAGATGTGCAAGTCATAAAAGACCAAATGTGATGTGTTGGAAGAGTTATTTCCAGTGGAAGTAAGGTGAGACCAGTGCTGTGGCAGTGAGCGTTGGGGTGTAGGGCAGTGAGGTACAGCGAGGGGAGTAAAGTCATGCAGAGGAGGTTAGATCTCCTTCAGGGGTTAACCAAGGCTAGGATAGAACAGCTTAGAGAGAGGTAAAGAATACTATAGGTAGCAGAATAAGTGGTTATAAATACGTTCATGGAGCTGACGAGGCTGGAAAATGGAAGAAAGTTCTTCACTTAAAAGAGTTGTGATCTTGATACTTCAGAAAACAGAAATTCTGCATCTGGGGCAAATTGTGTGCTCTCAAACTTCATCAGCACTGACTAGGCTAGATGATTTGCCACAACAGTTTAAAATGCTTTATAAAATTCTCTTGCCCATGATGTATTTGAAATACAATATCACTTAATTTCAGTGTGGAAAAATCAGGAGTATAAATGTATTTACCAGTTGAACCCACACCCTTTGATTCATACAGTACTGCGAGCTGTATGGAAATGTACATGTGAATAAATATGTATCAGGATTTGGTTAGTCAACGTTCAAGCCGTGAAGAAATACCATGCTACATTTTTATAATGCATGTTCCAGCTGTATAAACACGAATAAGGCATCTGTAACACCTTGGATGAGTCTGCACTGTTTGAGATGGACCTTAGGTGGTGCTGTTGCATTTTTTGCTGCAGGCTGGTGCTGGTTTCAGAGCTTCAGTAATTTTTATTCTGCTTGCTTTCTAGATCATACTAGGAAACTAAAAATAGCTGGCTGCACCAGTATTTGTAAAACTCACCAAGGTGGAACACTAAAGTGTAACCGTTTGTAGGGTGCATTTCATTTCCTAATTTGAAGCACTTTAGCACCTCCATGTAAGAAGTAAGTAATACTGAGCTACGCTCGTAGCATAAGGTGTATCTTGTTCTATGTGTGTTATTTTGTCTAACGGTGTATAAATGTGAGTATAAAAATAAATTAAAGACACAAGATTGAGTAAAACCTCTCAGAAATTAAGCTGAACATGTGGGATTGATGCTGTAAGTTCACAAGTCTTTCAACTTTCCATATGGCTAATTAAAAATTAAAAAAATTGGCTGAATTTTAGAAAAGAAATGTGTATGTCACATTGGCAACTTGCAGAGTGCCTCCTCTGTGAAAGGACCTATGCACAAGTTTTACATCCAATTTCCTGCCCTTATCTTCCTTATGCCAGCTCACAGTGTGGTTCATTGGGAAACAGTTTGCTTTTTTTTTTGTTTTTCTTTTTTCACAACATAAAAAAAAATTCCCATGAAGGTTTTTTCCACTACAACTGCCTACCCTTTATGTTCTGCAGCCTGCCAAGCTTGCCAAAACTCAGCAGGTAGCCCACATGGTATGCATGTCTGTGTGAGAACGCTCCCCTGATGTGGACAAGATGTTGGTTGTAAAATGAAGCCAACATCTTGTCCACAAGTGTGCAAAAAAATATCCTCGATCTGGACAGACGTGTTTTTGTAGGCTGAATGCATTGACTGTACTAATTCAAAGACTTTTAAAACGGGGGGAAAATAATGATATAGTTAAAACAATACTAATGCTATCGGTAGTGGTAAGCTGCAGACATATTTGTTAATCTGAGACCACTTGGTCAGGCTTTTACTGCCCCTGTATTTACAGTAATTCTTTTGGCATCTGTAACTTTAGGGGTTTTATTGTTCCTCTTTTAGTCTCTACAACCTGGGCAACTAATGGAACCCCGAGACTGAGGGCTACCCAAGAACGATACAGGAATTGAGAGGGGAGATGCTGTCTGTTCAGTGTGTGGTTAGCCCAGAACTTCCTTCCAGGTGGATACTTTTGCTTTGTACCTATGCTTTGGGGGTTGCACATGAGGACCGAGGGGTGGAATAATGTATAGACAGGAAGGGTAGCAGTGACAGAGAATCTTAAACCAGACTCCTTTACTCCAAACTCTGACATAAATTCCAGAGGCAAAGTTGGTTGCATTACCAAAACAAAAACAAAAAAACCCTGTAACTCTGTACGTGCCTCACATTTTCCAAAGTAAAATTTTCAAAATGTTCTGATTAGTTGAAAACTTTGAAGTATTAAAGTTAGGTTTTCTTATGGGAGCAAACCAAAAAATTGGCACAAAACTTAAAGCTAAACTTTGTTGTTTTCACTTATTTTAGGCTGAGGTATGGAAAAGGATAACATTTGCTTTAGTGTTCACTTTGATCTTCTCCATTTAGGTTTGTGGTTTAAGCGTTTTTAAGCTATCAGATTTTGAGTACTTGGACAAATTGGAGGTGCTCTGAATTGCCTAGGTTGTCTACAACTGTAGGTTTTTTCCAATCCATGTTAGGAAATTTTTTCTCAGTATTACATTGCACCTAAGGGTGCACATAGTGACCAAGTAAATCTACACTTCAGCTCAAGACCACAACTCCTGCTGATCCACAGCTGACTTGCTGAGCCCATGAGGGTGGAAAACCAGGATTCACTCTTTGCTTTAAAGGCTATCTTTCCCTATGAGTGGGTAATGGATGCTTAGCTTGGTTGCTTCTGTTTTTCTCATCTGCCCTTCCAGTGTCTGTGTTAGAGCTTGGGACGCCTGGAGTCCAGAGCATTTCCTGCACTCCCGTGGGTGCGCTACAGAGGTAACCCCAGAGCTCCAGTTGCCTCCTCTAGATTCCCGCTTAAAGTTAGTGGAATATGGGGATGCTTAGCATAGCTGAACATTTCCAGTAATACAGATTCATGGCACTGACTTGATATATTTCATTTGTTTGTTTGTTTGTTTTGAGGCTTTCTTCTTTCTTTCTTCTTTCTTTTTTTTTTCCTTTTCTTCTTTCTTTTCTTTTCTTTTTTTTTCTTTTTACTTTTTTCTCCCTTTCCCTTTCCCTTCCCCTTTCCCTTTCCCTTTTTTCTTTTCTTTTTCCTTTTTTCTTTTTTTTAACTTTTTCATGAATACTTCAAGCTCAGTTTCATGCAGGTAATTTTTTTAATTCTTTTAAGAGACCTTTCTAGTTGCACTGATGTGCATAACTGTCTTGAAAAATGACCGCATACTAGTGTTCAGCATGCAAGAAAAAAATAGGATGTATGTAAAACTCCTTGATTGGTCATGACATTGCCCAGTTTATGAGATCTTGTGACTACAGAGCAATGTATTTTTAAGCATGTAGTTGTTTTTGGCAGGCAGGTATTTCAAAATACATAAATTTCTGCTCTGTGTCTATTGCAGACTGTGTGTTATGCTCATTCTCATGGTGGAAAGGACCTTTCCATTTTTCTTCATAAATGTCAATTTTGAAGTTTCATTTCCGTCTATTACAGGTGAACAGGGCTCATAATTTATGTTTTACACTGACAGACTACAAATAATAATGTCTCTTGGAAGAGCAAGTCAGAAAATTACAGAGCATATTAATTACAATTGTCATACAATGACTGGTCATAAATTTAATGTCAAAGTCCCAGACTTCCTAAGAAAGCATCTTAAATGCTCCATTAAAAAATTTGCACTTGAAATTACATGTTAAATAGTATGTACTAAAATGTAAGTGAGTTTTAATATATAATTTTTTCTTACCCTGGAAACAGTTTCTTTTATAACAAATTGGTCAAAAGTGGGGGTGTGTTTCTCACTTTGCTATGTAACCAGAATAGAGTAAGAATTCTACACCTACGTGTCAGTAAGAATATATAGTTAATTACTGGGCTGCGTTAATGAATATAACTTCAGAAGCACCTGAGAAGCTTAATAAGGCAGAGAAAAGGCCAGCATCCTCCATGGCGACGTGTAGATGTGGTGTGTGTTACGGCATAGTTAAGCCACAGCCTTCTCAATGGGACCTGGTGTCTCCAAATTCACAACCAGCAAGCTGCAAGTTTCTGAGGAGCGGCACGTGTGCCCTGCTAGAGGGGCAGTGGCTGCTTGGTCATCCTACATACCTGCTTGGCTTCAAAGCCACGCAAGCTCAGCTTCTTCAAAGAATGATTCCAGTTGGGTTTTTTCTGTGCTGCACAGGCCATTTGATTTTGCACCATCACAGAGGCAGTACCTGGGGATTCAGGCCTGGTACGTTTTGACCACCTCGCCCATGCCTTACAGGTGCGTCACGCTCCAGTGGTGCCTGTGAAAACTGCACAGATTCAAGCTTTGCCTTCCCTGTCGTGGGTTGGAAGTTGCCTCCTGCTGCATCTGCACTGTTTGCTACATGCAGCCAGGATGAGAGCCAAGGTCTTGGGTTGAGTGCAAACTCCAGCCCATCCTCAGTAGGTTTCCTGGGGGTGCTGGCTGGGATTGGTGGGAGTTCTGGGCTCAATACCAAGAGTCAGGAGTTTACATGAGGATTTTCAAGTGACTAGCAGTTTGAAGGATGCAACTATAGATGCCTTTCCATGGGCCTCATTTTCAGAGAACATTGTAGCTATTGTAAGTCAGTAGGAGACAGTGAATATTTAGAGATTTGTCTGAGGTTCCAGTCATGGTTGAAACAGCTATAAACACTGTGAAAGAAGATCTGGGTCTAAGTGTGGAGGGAAATGGGTCACAAAGGAAAATGAAGACATGAGGAGGGAATTGCAAATGACACAGAAGGAGGTGGTGTTTATTGTAGTAGGAAGTTGAAGGAAGTGGTTTGCATGTCCTTAGGAAATCCAGCTTCATTAGTTCTGTTCTTTACATAACTTTTTAATTTAAGCTGGATGGGTAGTGGACTCACAATTGGGGAATGACATGGTGACAAATAGCTGTTAGGTTTTTGCACAGTTGAAGTCCTTTCCTTTTCTCCAAGTACCTCAGAAATCACTCCCATGATGAGCGTCCAGCCCAATGGCTGGATTAGTATATGGGAACAGGCAATGGAAAGACTTGTCACACAAAAAAATTTATTGGAGGAATATTTGGAGAGAGTCTGTGATGAAGCAAGTCAATCTAAAGTTGTCATCACTTCCATTTGGCATAAGTCAGTGCTGCTGCAGAAAGGGCTGACTTGCCTCTCCCTGCTCGGGCTGCCTGTTCCCGTTGTGTGCTCTGTTTGTGCATCTGATGTGGGTTTGGTTGGGTTGGCTTTCGCTTGGACCGGCTCCACGTTCCAGCTTGCCCACAAGTGCACAAACACTTCTTGCTGGGAAGAGACAGTGGTGAGAACAGGCAGGTTGGTGTGGAAAGAAAGGTGGAACCATCTGCCTTGCCTGACAGCAGCGGGGAATTACGCCAGGCAGGGGGATTGCAAAACCATCACCTCCAGAGGGACAGCAGGAGGGTCAGAGGCTGGGTCTGGGGAGGTGTGGTAAGGAGTGATAATCAGGAATAACATCTTTAAGGGCTTCTCAGAAACATTAAAATAACGTGTTGTGTCACAGAAATTACATATTTTTCAATAATTATTTTTCAACAATTTTTCAGTAATTATAGTGCCATTGACTTCTGACACTTAATAATGGTAACATAAAATTGGGCCCTTTTTTTCCCTCTCTCTTCTGACTTTTTTGTTCTTTTTACTGGGTCCCATTTAAATTTTTGGACCATTGCACTGGGGAGTATAAGCCTGCATTAAAAGACATTCCTTGCATTGGAAACTGAGTGCCTTGTGTAAACCACCGTGTCGAGGGGTGTGTGGGAGCTGGCTAAAAGGCACTGGGAACTTCCATGTAGGCTTACCGGCAGGGACTTCTTTCAGTTTTTATTGAGATGAGCTAGTTTGAAATAGGTGCTCTCCAGTCAGTAAGCAGTATCTGCAGATGTTCTCTCTTACCCAGATCCAAGGCATATTTGACAATGAGACTGACCTTTCAGAAAAGATGAATGTGTAACATTCAGCATTAGCTTTGAAATGCAGGCGAGCAGACTCATCATATTTGGAATCCCAAACAGGTCAGGGAGGTTTTTAATATCCATGGGTTTTAAGTTCACTACCCAAAATACTAACCCTGAATTGCAGTAAAACAAGCTATTAGCAGAATGCTTATTTCAGTTAGTGTTCCTCAATCCTGTACTTCCACACCCGTATGAGGTGCCTGGTCACACTACAGATGTCTCTCTTCCGCTCCTGAAAGCACACAGGTTACTGGTGGGACAACCATCAGATACTGGGTGTTACCCTCACCTGGGAGAGATTTCTTGCGACCTGATGCTTTCTGAGGGAACAGCCCCACGTTACAGTGACACTGCATGTGCAGGAACTGAGTTTGGGACATTGTTTAAAATTTCATTAGTTTTGGCTGCTTCATTATGAAAATTAGCAGGTCTGTCAGGTGGGAGACATTAGTAAAACCCTGAATTTTCACATTTAACCTTATGAAAAGATGAATTTACAGTGCAAGAATAGCTTACAAGGACATGTAATATTGCAATTTTCTCTCTGAAAGGCACCGTGTAAAAAATGTTAAGGCTGNTCTTTTATATTCTTTTTAATTATCTTTTTATTGTTTATTATATTATTGTTATTGATATTTCATTAAAGTAGTTTAGTTTTTATCTAAACTCCTGAATCTCTTAATCCTTTCCTCTCCTCTCTTTTCCTTAGTGGGGGGAGGAGGGGTCATCATCTGTCCAATTGGTCAAAACCACGACACTGGGTGCAGAAACCTGTGCCCTGTTTGCAGCTCTTCTTGACTGACTTTTTCAAAGCATTCACCTCGTTTGCAAAGCAGAAAGCTGGTTATCTTGGAGAATTAGCCCATAATACAGATGCTGAAGAACGACCAAAAAAAGGCAGCAAAGCTAACACAGCTCATAAAAGTACCTTGGTTTGATCTGTTGTTGTTCAGACTTACCCCTGAAACTGCACAAAGGCTGCTTGGACTGTGAGAGCAGCGGGGTCTTTATGTGGTTATAGGATGCTCTTGAGACATGAAAATGGGGAGGACAGAAACGAGGCTACGTTCTTACTTGGTGTTGCTTCCCTGTGCGCACTGCCTGAGGGAGCTTACATCAGGAATGTATAACTTGTCCTGTAACACTGCTTCTCCTTATTTTTCCTAGAAGTAGCCCGGGAATGTTTAAAAATAAGGTTGCTGGTTTGTTTGTTTGTTTGTTTTTTTGTTTTGTGTGTGGTTTTTTTTGTTTTTTGTTTGGTTTTTTTTTAAATTATTATTATTATTCTTTTTTAATTGGTTTGGTTTATCCAGCCCAATTGCCTGGGCAGCAGTGAGAGCCCTGCCATGCTTCTGGGTTAAGTTGGAGAACCACGTGAACAGGCGGAGAAGGAACTTTGGACTTGAAAATGGATATATTGTTGCCTAGTTCCAGATGCAATTTATAACATATGAGAATAATCAAGTCCTGAAAGGGTAAAAGTAGAACAAGAGGTCCCCTTGCATTCTTTGCAGAAGCCGGTTGTTAGTGTGGTCTTTTGCATGTAAATAGCAGAGGGGTTCTAGACGAGAAGCTTGATACTTAAGACCCAAATAAAATCGGTTGTAGTGGATTAGGCTAAAATGTACTAAGAGCAGCCCCTTGTTAGAATTATGTTTTATTTCTCATTAGAGTGTAAATTGCAAAGGATTGTCAGCAATAAAGTTGGAGTTAGGTTGATAAAAGACTTCTACAACTTGTTAAATGTAATAAAATTCATTAATACACCATGATTCAAGGTTCCTATAAAGGTTAAAAAACATATAGCTAAACCTAAATAAAATATTATTAATCATGCATTTATTCTAGACTTAAGCCACGTTAGCAATTATATTTTCACTTCATTGTTCAGCAATTGCAAATGTACCAAAAAATATTGGCAGAAGATTGTTCCTTAAGTGAAAACAGATATCCTTAAACTTGGGGAAGACCTGAAGAAAAGCTGTTTAACTGCTAAATATATAAATAGTCCCATTAGCATTAGGAAGAGAAATCAAGTTATTGTTTTCAGGTTCTGTTATGACCTTGCAATAAAATACATGATTTTAAGCACTGCAGAAACTTTGTACAATGCAAGTTGCGACTTGAAGGCCAAGGAACTTTCTAAAAGAGTTTGTTATTTGGGCAGTGAGTTTGTTGCCGTTGAAGGTGGTGAGTTGTTTGGTGTAGACTTTGTCACCTTGGCTTCTAGAATGGAACAGTGATGGGTTTCTAGATCAGAAGTGCTTTATTGAGGAGCCAGAGGAAACATAGACTGTATAAATAAATGGGGAAAATGCATCTGGTTTTATGAAGGCAATACAAAAATACCCAGGTGTGTATGTGGGGCTGGTAGCCACAGCCAAAAACTCAACAGAATATGTTATTGCTGAAAAAAATAATAATTAAATGGTGGGCAAGTCATCCCCAGAGGTTGGTTTGGGTTGCTTTTTTTAATGCAGTGTTGCCTTCCACTGCTGTGTTGGAGGGCATTCCCCAGTTGAGTTCAATGAGTAGGAAAGAGATTTAGATGTTTTCTTGTATTGTAGCTTTGCCTTTTAATAGATACTAGTTTGTTTGAAATATCAAGAGGGACTTCCTCCAGCAGACGTGAAGTTAGTTGCTTCTTTCTCTGAACTGGTGTCTCTCACACGGTAAGACACCTGCTTCACTGGTGTATGTGAGGAGAAACGCATCATCTCACAGATTCAGCTTAACCTTTATAACAAAATTTCAAACCAGTCCATTTTTACCCCCACCTTTCCCTCACCAGAGTCCTACATGGCCTGTTCTTAATTATTTAATGTTGGGGTTTTTATTTTTCAAGAAGACAGTGCGATAGTATCTTACAAACCCAGAGGTGATGATTATTCCAACAGAGAAACCAGTTGTGGGCTCTTTTCGTCGGTTCCTGGATGATGATGGTAGAGGAATAGGGAAAGTACGTCCTGATTCAGCTGTTTATTCCCACATGTAGTTACTAGTTTCTTAGTGATGTTCGTTTCCTTGACTGAGAATTGCAAAACCAAGAACAACAGTGGTGAAATAGCCAGAATATTGAAAGCACTTTATTCCCAAGTAGAAGTAAATAAGCCATGTAGAGAGCTAAATCTTTATGGTTCTATGTGCTGTCCTGATTATCACCAAGTTTTCAATTAAAAAAAAATAAAAATTAAACAGAACCAACCTTCATGTTTCTTAAACAGTGAGGTTTGGTACATGAAAACATCTGTTTTGTTTACCTGTTAAATTAAGTTCTTATGATACCAACAGAGAACCACCATGTGAAGACAACTGTGGTATTGATGTCAGAGAGCTTTTGTGGTATGTAATTTGGCATTTTGGAATGAAACCTCTTAGTGTGTGTCTTCTGTGCTAGAGGAAGCTCTCTGAAGTTTGCCCAAAGTGCAAACACGTGACCTCATCTCTTACAGTTCTGTAAGTACTTTTCCGTAAGTAGCTGATAGTACAAAGGTAGTTTTCACTTGTGGCTTCATGGGATAAGCTGTATTGAAGCAACAAATAGTTTAGAGGCCAACTCTAAAGAGTGGTGACTCTTAAGAGAGGTGACAGCTGCTGCTTCTCTTATGTATGCTTTCAGGTTTCTTGTTTCTACCTTACCTCTTCTGTGTAATTCCCCTGGCAAATTGATCCAGGTTTTAATAAAAAACAGGGGGAAGAACCCTGCTAATGTCAAGGATAAAATGAAAGATTGCTGATCTGGTTGGTGGTACCTTCTTGATCAGTATCTGGTAGTTGACATAGAGCAGGTGTTCACAGAAACTAGGGATTAGTCTCCCCAGGGAAGGCTGAACTGCCTTCCTCCATAATGAATGGAGGAGAGGGACATTTCTCAAGGAGATAGTGGAACCTAGCCAAGTTAAGACCTTCTCCCTGCATCAAAGGCAGTATTGGTGAAGTGGAGTAAACCAGCAGTATTAGATGAGTGAAGTACACTGGACTGGACAGGTAGATTAGGAGGTTTACATGTATCACAGGGAGATGAGTTGGGGACTTGGTCTTGGTAGCTAATGGAAGGAGGTTCTTCCCAACTATACAACAGTAGTTTTCTGCTTATCTCATGAAGGAGTAGCTCTCTCAAATGCCTCTACAGAGATAAACACAATTAAAAGCTGTGAACAGGCTTGTGATGAGAGGATCAATTATCTGTATCAAGGTTTGCAAAGCTTTTGATCATATGGATCTTTATGGTTACCTGACCTTACTTCAGGCATAACACAGGCAAGGAAGTTCCATCACCATTTTTGGAAAGGAGTTGTCTTCTTCTGAGGCCTAAGTGAGCGTAGCTCACATTCGGTAACTTGTGATTTGAAGTAGAGCATACATTTTATAAAAACATCCAATATTGGTTTGAAGCCAAATGACAAACTTTGTTTCACTTGGTAAAATTTCGTTACTGTTAACTAGGTGTTGGGGTTTTTTTTAATTTAAAGTTAGAATGTTTCCAACTCCGACTCCCAACTCCAACTAGACAGTGTTACCCCTCTGTTTATTTAAATGTGTGGGCCTTTATGTATGTTTATAATCCACAGTGAATGAATCATTAAGGTACTCTTCGAAAAGTTAAGAGCTTTTTAAGATGCTCATCTAAACTAAAATGTCAGACTTTGTTCTGTGACTCGTGGTGTTTGCGTGCTCTGGATGAGAGTCCTTTTTTAATGGGTAAAAATTATGAAGAGTTATTTTCCAGTTTCTAACTTGCTGTGATAGCCAAAGGCTTAAGAAGACAAGTCAACCACTGCATCAACTCTTGGAGAGGAAATCAGATGTCTATCTGGTTTAGAACCAGCTTTTGGCAGAGAGGCAGTTTTCTCAGTAGTAAACTGATTAATCTGGATAATAATGTGTAGCTTGTGTAGATTGTTTTTTAGAGTGGTATCAGCTAATGATAGTCATTAATCCATTGGTAAAGTGCATCTTGAGCTTCTGTTCTCATCTCTATTTTTGTTTTGTTTACTTGAATTGATTTTTAATGTGATAATGACCAGATTGTTTTTGATAGCCTGATGTCATGGCTGATTGAACTTTCTGTTTCTTCCATTAGGTCTTGTCTGCTCATCGCTGCCAGTATTACCCTGAGCGGCTTCCTTCCTCCACCTCTGCATCAGTCCTGTGGGTTGGGGGACAGGAGGGTTAGTGCTCAGGGGTTTTGGTTATTTTCCATCAGAATTTGCTTTAAATTTTATGCTTTCCATGTTCATGTTTCTGCCATTAAATCCTGACACAGCAGTGTGGTTTTCCTCTGTTACGCTGAAGATACACAAATTTTATTTTCTCTTAATCCTCATCACCTGTGTTCTCCCATATTCTGAAGGAAGAAAGTGGTGGTGGTGTTGAAATGATGCTCTGGCCCTTAAGAGTTGGCAGCAATGCCCCTGGGAGGATGGGGGAACAGTCTGGAGATGTTACTGGTACCTCAGCCTCATAGCCCGTGCCAGCTTTTACTTGGCTCCTGTTCTTGGCAGCCAGGAATGCAGAGGCACACGGGGTGCTGAAACGCTTCTCCAGTTGTGCAACGTTGGATCAGATTAAGGAAGGGTGATGCTCCCCTCTAGTTGGGAAGTTACTGGGAGAGTCAAATGATCATGATCTAGAGTGAGTTTTCTCAGTGAGTTCACAGGCCCATGTGGACACATTGTTGCTCTTAACTACAGAATTGGGCAATGTCTTACTAATCTGGATGATCCTGGGACATGTTTGGAATGAGTGTGTCATTTTACCTGTTTATTTCTTAACACTGAGCTTCCGTGGTGGTAGTTGAGTTCTAACCCACCTTCACTTCTCCACGTTTCTCTATCCTGCCCCACATTTTAATTCACCTTTGCAGCGTCTTGTCCCATCAGGCTGCAACACGCTGTTAAGTTCCTACTGACAAGAATGTGAACACCCCCAGTATCGAGTCCTTCTGTGGTGGCACTCCCGTCTTACTCTCCTTACCCTGGCTCCCACTCCAGTGCTGCGGTGACCCTGATGGTTTCATTCCACTGTGTGCAGGATGGGAGCAGCGCTGAAGCTTGGTGGCATTTGTATTAGATTTTGCAATTTGCTGAGTACCTCTTGTGAGTGTTTTCAATTACTCCAGTGTCAGGGGGAGAGGAGGATAAAAGTGGTGCTGAGCAGCTCCAGCAAGTTGCTGGTTATGTCACCCCGAAAACAGAGCAGCCTGTGTCAGTGAACTTTATTACACAAGAGACAAGTTAACTTGCAGAGGGGTGTAATTTTTTTTTTTTAGTTTTTATTTACTTTTCATTTTTGTAGACTACAGGGCTTTACAATAATCTGCAGCAAAAGCAAATAAAAATATTCTATCTATTTAGTCTTTTGATGCCTCTAGGGTAAAGAACTCTCACAGCTCAGGATTAAGTTCAGTAATATCCATCTTAATTCTGATACATTTAATCCTAAAATCTCATTTAGAGTTATCAAAGTAGACAGCTTTGCAGTAATTACTCCACAGCTATTGAAGAACTCACCAAATCTCTTTGTTTTCAAGGGATGACTAGGGCTTTCAGACAATACCAAAATCAATGCAAAAAATGCATTTAAATTAATAATTCCTATTTCTCCTGCTTTCATAGTTGTGATTAAAATTTCTATTTCTATTAAAATCATATTTTACTTAAGAAAAAATCAGGCCTTTATGAGCCTTCCCTGTAAAATAAAAGGGTATGGGCCCTACATAGAGAATTTTGCTGTTCTTTCCTCTCAATTATGCAGCACGATAGACATGATTTATTATGGGGGTAGAGAGGAGTTTAATTATTCTAATTGATTATATGTGAGCTCACATAGGAAAATACTATGAAGGCAATTTTAGACTCTTCCCTGTATAGAAAGGTGTCTCCGTCAGGGGGCAGACCTACCTGAGTGATCCAGAAAATCCCAGTAGCTTTAGAAGTTCTTGAGTAAAATTGTTGCAAAATATTGTTCCTGTATTGATCAGTCATGCCAAGAATTTATTATAAAGAAGTTGCAGTTCAAGTAAAATTTAGCTTCCATGGATGAAAAACTGTTTTATAAAATGAGTTGGGACAAAAGAAAGGACACTGGCCTTGATGGAAAAAGATAGTGATTAAGGGAATCATACACCTTCTGCATTTGCAGGTGTTAGAAAACAAATCCTTTTTCCCTCTTTGAAATATTTCTTTGGTCCCCTCTACTTGTGAAAGAATGATTAGAACTGTCTTTTAGGGTTTCTAGGAAGCCAGCTCCAAAAAACCCTGAAATATTTATTATCATTGCATTTCATCATTTCTATAGAAAATAGGTTTTTAAAAACCCATTCTGAACCATGATCTGAGCTCTACCTTCATCTTAGTAGAAGAGCCTTTAGAATTTTTTTGATACATACAGAAATGGGGTAAAAAAAAAAATCCATTTTAAGGAGGTGGCATTAGAAACAGCTAAGACATTTTTGAAGACTTGGATCAAATAATTTGAATATTAAAAGCTCTTGTTTAAAAATTTGCAAGAAGTGCTTTGTGCCACTGCACTGTAGCAAAATATTATTTTTTATTTACCACAGATGTTGACTGATGAATGAAAAGCATTAGGGGGTAGGTATTATTGAGTTCTCTTGACAGCAGTCCATAGGTTGTTTGCCAGGCCTGTAGGCTGTAAAATTACTTCTCTGGTGCTTGACATAAGTTTTGGGGAAACAAGGAAAGGACATGTATTCTCTCCAGTCTCTCAGTGTTTGGTGGGCAGTTCATGTGGTAGGAATATGCCAAAAGGAGAACTGAAAGGTGGACAGAGTGGGAAGGGTAGTGGGGAGGTTTAGTAGATTTTTCTAGTGAATGAACTTAAATTTGAAAATCAATATCCCAAAGATTTTAAAATAAACAAAGAAGTCCTCCTGTCTTCAGAGTACTATGTTAATATGTAAAGCAAAGTTTGGGAAGTACCTGTGACAAGCAAGCAACAAGAAGCTGTTTTATTGTCTGCCTTTTAACTCTGTCTCTTTCTATGTGACCTTGCTGATGAGAGAGGACACCCCTCACTGAGGAGCCACTTGACCCAGGCCAGGGGTTTGGGTGAATGCCCTCTTGGAGGTTCAGGGATGATGCTTGGGGTAAAAGTGGGAGCAAAGCCTAACCCTGTACCTTTTGACTAGGACAGTGGTTCTCCAGCATAGCAGCTCAGCAGACCAGAATCAACACACAATGTTTTCTCAGACCATAATGCACCAAATTTTACCCTCTGGCTTCTAATAAACTGTTGTTTAATATCATTCTGTAGACCATCAAAGAACCACTAAGCATATCCTTGTGGGAACCACTGTGCTGGCTGAGAGGGCCAGAGGTTTCAAGTCTCTGTAGTTGGTCAGGTCAGCTATTAAACATGGGTAATGTTTGCACGAAGGATGTTGGTGTGGTTTAGGATTTACATAGGATGAGCAGAAATTGCCATTTAAAGTATTTTATTAGACTAGCTTTTTGCAGCTGAAATAAAACAGGAATTTAAATATGTATTGGAAGATGCCATGGCATTATGGCTTAGGCACTGACTGAAGAATGGAGATAGCTGTTTTGAGGCTCTTTCTGAATTTTCTCTGCCAACGTTCCCTCTGCAGCCCATCTGGAAGCAGAAAGGGATGCAGGGGAGTGTTTTGCATGCATGGCAATCATGTTTCATTATTGACTACCTCAGAAAGTAACATTCCGTGTCAGACCTGATGTCAGTTTATGGGGTATTCCCAAATTTGAGTAATGGTTAAGTTTCTCTTTTCTTACTTCCTGGTTTGTGAGCTTTAAAGATATTCTCAAAATACACTTGCAAATTTTGCTAGAGTTTGTTTTAAAACAAATCTGAATCTACAGGTGTTAGAACATTGCCATTCTTTATATAATGCTGTGGTCATCTTCTCAAAACAGATTCCTTTATCAGGGATTACCTTGGAGAACTATCAAGAATCACACAAATGGGTCATTCTGTTGCATGTGCTGAATCCTGTTAGGTGTGTCCTGCGTGAGTAAGAGCTCTCCAAAAGCCATAATATCTTGGCACCCATTTTTTTAAACTCCATTATTTAGTTAGTTTGGCCCTCAAAAGCAGTGATTTTACTTGGTTATTAAAAGGAAAAAAGTATATGGCTGTATGTTGAATATACATTCATAGAATCATAGAATCATAGAATCATTTAGGTTGGAAGAGACCCCTGGGATCATCAAGTCCAACCCTCAGCCCTACTCTACAAGTTCCCCCCTACACTAGATCCCTCAACACCACATCTAATCTGCTCTTAAACACAGTCAGGGAGGGTGACTCCACCACCTCCCTGGGCAGCTGATTCCACTGACTGACCACTCTCTCCGTGAAAAATTTTTTCCTAATGTCTAGCCTAACCCTACCCTGCTGCAGCTTGCAGCCATTCCCTCTTGTCCTGTCGCTCATTGCCCGTGAGAAGAGACCAGCACCAATATCTCTACAGTGCCCTTTCAAGCAGTTGTAGAGAGTGATGAGGTCTCCCCTCAGCCTCCTCTTCCTCAGACTAAACAACCCCAACTCCCTCAATCGATCCTCATAAGCCTTGTTTTCCAGGCCTCTCACCAGCTTTGTTGCCCTCCTCTGTACTCGCTCCAGCACCTCGATATCTCTCTTGTGCTGAGGTGCCCAGAACTGGACACAATACTCAAGGTGTGGCCTAACCAGTGCTGAGTACAGGGGGACAATCAATGCCCATATTAGAGTGTGTGTGTTTGCGTGCGTGTGTGCATCCATAGGAACGCATGTACAGGCAACAATGCAGGGCACGGATTCTTGGTCAGGGCAGAAAGACCTAAACCAAAGCGGTGTGAAGCGGGGAGGGTTGAGATCAAAAGGAGTTGTGGAATGATATTAATAATGCACAGAGTAATGTACATCACTTGGGTGTTACTAAGTTGTCAGAGAACAAGACAGCAGTGTAACATGGGTGGGTAATAAAGGAGTATAAATGGTAGAGCTCTGATCCTTTTCGGAAGTGTGGTAAAGTGGAAATGATGATGGTGAATCTTCCAAAAAAGCCATGGGGATTTGTTAGAGAAAATTCTCTGTTTAATTATTTTCCCTTTACGCATTCGTACAGCATCAAAAACTGTGGAAAGATCAAGGAAGTAGATAAATTATACTTCTTGGCACAGAAACCAACTGCAAAACAATATAGAATATAGCAGTCCCTGGACACCAGCTGGGGTTTGAGCTGAGGCAGGTACTGCTTTAGGCAGCGCCATGTGTACGTGCCATGTGTGTGTATTTTCTACACTGGTATGTAGGAAGGCTTCCTATGGGGTGTTGAAAATAAAGAAGGGATGCCAGCGCATTTGGATTTGGCTAGAGGATGTGAGAGGTTGGATGCTTCACTGTGCCCTTTGTGACGGGGCTGCCGGGTATGTTTCTGATGGAGAAGCAGGTGCAGACTCTAGGGTTTGTTCCTCATTACACACACAGTTTCACATGTAGAGTTGCGTGAGACCAAATATATCTAGAGCACCTGTGGGGTGTCCAAATCTATCATGGTGGTTTTGTGACGTGCGAGCTGATGGTCACACAAAGTCCCCTTTCCTCGTGTCTTCTGGCTTCAAAAAAAGCACTACCTTAGGGCACCCCGACTTGGCAGATGCTGTTGATGTGGGCATCCCGCCTTCCCGTGATGGGTACTTTGTGGATCCTTCTGGAAAAGGTGACTAAACCATGGGGGAGTAGGTAGGTGGTGGCGGGCCCGGGCGGTGAGGCAGGCAGGGAGTTGTGAGGTGGTGGCGGGCCGGCTGGTGGCGGGGTCGTGAGGCGGGTGGTGGCGGTGAGGCAGGTGGTGGCGGTGAGGCTTCGCCCGCCTGCAGAGGGCTCTGTGACACCGCGTTTGCCCCGGCCCAAAGCACCGTCGGCAGCGGGCGGTGGCGGGGGAAGGGAGCGCGGGGATAATGCTTCCAACAGTCTGGTCTTAGTCTGGTAAACAGACTAGGAATTGTGGGCTAAGTCCTTTTCCTCAGGCTTTGCACCAAGGCTGAGATCAGATGACTCAGTCCGGACTCATTATTTTAATAGCCTACAGCTAGTTCACATAGCAGCGGGAGTCCACAAAAAAGGCATTTAATTGTTGAAACTCAAACTGGTACATTGTAACTGCAGATTATAGTATTCAGATTTAAGTGATTCAAGTAATTTATAAAGCTTTTGCACAAGCAAACTGAAAGTTAAAATACTGATATTGTAATAAAAAGTAAATAAAACATACTTTTGTACATTAAGACCCAATTAAAGAGCATGATTTCATTTAACAAACTTAAAACAGGCAGGTGATATTTGCCAACATTACTACAGCTGTGTTTTACATTAGGAAATTAATTAAAATAGTCATTTATACTTTTTTCCACTTGCAAGTGGTAGGCCTTTCTGTATTACACCATCTATTTTCTCTTCAGTCATTGTGTTGGGGATTCAATCAGTGTGTTTGTAACCTCACTTGGGCTGCATCTCAGCTTCGGCTTGTTGGGGTTTTTTTCCCCCTTACCTAATGAAAACCCGCCTTTCTGCAATAAGGCCGGCGGAGCAGATCAAACGGCGCTGAAGGAACTTCCCTGCTGTCTGCCTGAGAGGCAGCGCGCTGTTAGCTGTTCAGATGGCAGTCCTTCTCTTCCGCATCCTGGCAGGGTTTCACTGCCTTCATCAGATCACTGCGAGCTGGAGGTGGGAGGCTGGCTGCCGGCAAGAGGGGCGCGAGGGAATGGTTTCTGTTAGACTGGGCAAAACCGGGGGGATTTACTGCTGTCACATACGTGCCTGGGTCTGGTACAGTCAAACACCCTGAGACTAGCGGGGACAAAATTTCAAAATGCAAATCAGCGTTCTGCTTTTACACCTCATAGCTCAGTAATGGGACCTTGGGAGCTAGTCTTGATTTTTAGGTACTTTTTTTTACTTTTTCCCCCCTCTAAACTTCTAATCCAGTGATTACATAATGAACTGTGAACTTTGTGAGTCGTTTGTTCCTCCAGGCAAATCAGCTTAAAGTGTAGAAAGGTACGTTTTTAAAATAGCGCAAATTAACAGAAAATAGAGTTTGTTCTTCCTTTTCTATGAAAGAGCAAAAACACGTACGATGGTTATCTTTTTCTTTCTCCGCTTTTCCTTGTCGGCCTTCACCTGAACTTTCTTGCCTTTCAGGAGGAATCTTTTGTATCTGTTTTTTTATGGGTGTGTGACTCATTGTGACAGCCTGAAGGACTGGGAATGTTCAGTTTGCCATTTTAGTGGGGCTGATCTGTCCGTAAGTTGCTATCGTCCTTCCAAACAACTTATGATGCCTGAAAATTTGGTTTATTAAGACCAGACATTTCACATTCATAACGTTGATTGCTGCAGTTTTCCATTAGAAGCTTTACCCCACCCAGTCCTCTGAATACAGATTTATAAATCAGTTTTAAAAAATGCTTTTCCATCTAAATCTTCACTTATATTTTAAGCTTGGGAGAGCATCTTTGAGCTGAATGCTCTTCCTCAACGGGAGGATCATACGCTGTACCAGTGTTCTCCCAAACAGATTTAGCGTTTCTTTAAAAATAAAATAAGTGAATGCATTGTAAGTTACTTTGGTGTCTTTGTATTTGAAAAACAAACAAACAAACAAACAAACCAAACCAGCACCTATAGGTTTAAGAGTTAATTTATTATGCAGCTTATTGCCACAGGTTTTTTACCGTATTTTTCTTGAACGGGTATTCTGGATTGCTTATTGTATCGATGCTGCAGACTGTGTGTGACACATTTCTGAAAGACAGAAAAGTGTGTTGGTTAATGTGTTTGACCACTGCTGTGTAAGATACTGAAGACTGGCTTATTTATGCAGATTGATATTAGACCTCCTCATGGCTAATTAGCGATGCATTGTGATAATATCTATTTTGAAATTCTTGCTTGATGAATCTGTCTTTGGGTGTTGACTTGAATTCTCAGAAGAACTTGGTATGTAGTGACACACATAGAGTCAGACATAAATGGAACATTGCAGGAATAAAATGTCTTGACATTTCAGCTCCCTGCTCCTTAAAGCTAAAAGTCCTTGAGGCATCAATAAAACCAAACCAAGTCCAACATAAAAGTGCATGTCATGCATACACAGATCTATTTCTATGTAGGGCTGACTGAAATAAATTGTTTTTACATAAATAGTTATAATAAGCTCTTCAAGAAGGAAAGAGCGTGGACCAGTAATGGAAAAAAATACGATATTTTAGGTTAAGCACATCTGAAAGTAAAACGTCCTACTGGAACTAGGCAATTTGACAACACTGGAGCCTGTGCAGAGAGCCAGAGCAGGGCTGGTACACTACTTAGTCCCACATAAGAACTATTTTGAGATTCAAGTCAAACTTAGGAGATACAGACCTTTTATTTTTATTCTATGAGCAGCATAATTCCATCTTCTCCAAGGAGATTGGAATTTTATTAAAGGTTACAATTTCTACAAATAAAAAGGCAAATACAATTTAACTCCCCTGCGCTTTCCTACCACAAAATAAAAGTTACATTTTTTACTGTGCCTTGAAGAATTTTGCACTTCATTCATGTGAAAGCACACAGTAGTCTAATAAATCATAAATGCAAAATAACAATATTTAAAATATTTACATTAAATAACTGCTAGGTTAAGTTAGAGTGCTACTGACAAGATACCATCAGTA
Organism: Jacana jacana; assembly: GCA_013400555.1. Classification (NCBI taxonomy): domain Eukaryota; kingdom Metazoa; phylum Chordata; class Aves; order Charadriiformes; family Jacanidae; genus Jacana; species Jacana jacana. Next base: position 21,373 of record VZTM01037311.1, on the reverse strand, counting down.
CTCTTTCATGTGAGACTATCATTAGTCATTACAGTGACTTCATACTAAAAAAAATTAATTTGGGAGTTTTGTATATATAATGCAAATTTAAAAACCGTCTGTGCATTTAAAAAAATGAAGTGTTTCTAAAAATACCTGAAATATGCAAATATTCCTTTGTATTTCACGTTCCGAGTGTCTGCTGAGATTCTAATTTTGGTCTCTGGCATTTTATGGTTGTGTGACATTGCATTATCCTTGTGTATTAACAAGGATATGAACAGAAACGTAAGGATTCATGAAGTTATATTCAACAATTAATTAAGCAATAAAGTATCTGTTGTTAGCAGCAGGCCATGGCTGGTTTGTTCATTAATGACCATAAGCAAAGCCAAAGCTGCTGAATGTCCTAATAAACCTGTTGGTAAATGCAAGGAGGATTTCTGAAATGACAACTGCTGTGTTATGCTAAAGGCAGGGGCTTGCTGCAGTGTTTTGAAAATCTATCCCAACTGCAAGAAAGCCTGCAAGTGTTTTACATCATTCAAATGCTTCTTTTTTTGCCAATGGCAGAACTGGAATTAGTTTGATAAGAAATAAGTTGATGCTGAGGCAGAGCACAGCGTGGTGAGCACTTCAATCAGATTGAGAGGCTTATCACAGCTTTTTAAACTCTTATTTATATGTGTCAGAGGTGACAATATGATGCCAAACAGTGGTTGCCTTTCTGCTAATTACCTCCTTGAATCATCTCCTTTGCTTAACTGTTGCCTCTCACTTTGTGGAAATCACAGATTTTTGAAGTTGCAGAGAAGCGATAGCTCATTTCTGAAACTCATTTATCTCAAAATAGCATGGAAAAAACTTTGTAGTGGGAGAAGAAAGGGGGAGAACTAGCAATGTGTTTCTAATGTTTTGGAAATTACTTTTGCTGTCTTAAGTTTATCTCAGTGAGCTCTAATTTTGTTCCTTTTAAACACAGAAATGTCACTTGCTTGTTTTAGCAACAGCAGAAAGATGATGTGGGCTTGTCCTCAAGACTCCGTCACGAGTCTAGGGGATAAGTATTGCATTTGCATTATGACTGAAATATCTAAAATAAGACTGCATCTGTCCTGATTACATGACTGTTCTAATGTTATCAATCCAGTGTGCATTTTTTCTGGCAATTTAAAAAAGGATAAAATATAACGTGGTCCTAGATTTTGCATTTGCTGCACAACCTACACAAATTTGGGAATGAAAGGGCCAAAATACCACCTTGTTTAATAACAGACAAACAAACAAAACCAAAAGTAAACAGCTATTTTTATGGTAAGGGAAACATGCAACACTGCTTTTATTTATTAATTTTTAATTAAAGATTACTCCAGTGCTCCATGAAAAGTAGGTAACAGTACAAATAAGTAGATATGATACAGTAAGTGTAAGCATGGTACTAACAGAATAAAGGAGGAGAAAAAGAAAAACACAGATGAAAAATAACTCTTTCCCAAACAGAAAATATTAAGATGACTATATAGTATGTAATATATTAAATATGAAATGGGAGGGCAGGGCTTATGTCCAGTATTGGGAATCTATCTTGACCTATATATGAAATACAATTCACACTGCTTGTATCGATCAGCTGTGAATAAACAAGTTTTACTGTAAGCAAGTGTATGACTTGGGATGGTTAGGCAATTGCTGCTTTAGTTTTATTCTGTTTGAGCGTTCATAGATTATTTGGCAGATCACCGTCCATCAGCTCCACTTACATATGTTTAAATATGAAATTACTCAATCTTCTGAATCAATTTTCCATGCTAGAAGCACAAAATATCCACTTGGTGGATATTTTATTGTGTCTTATTGTATCTTTTAAGAATGTGTGAAGAGCAGGCAATTAAAGTACACCGAACTCTCGCTCATATTGAACCCATTTCCTACGATTGTAGCCTTGAGTCTACTGACACCAATATGAATTTGACTGCATGCTGTGTTGGAGACTTTTCAGTGATGAGGCACAAATGCAATGCAAAGTCTGCTTTTAACTACTTTTTAAGGTACGCTTTCATCCTAATAATCTCTGCTACATCTGTTGAATATGCACATATTCAAAAAAATGTGTACTTACACTAGCTGATTTTGTGGTGATAATATTTTTACATCTTGAGAAAACAGGTTGAATAATGGAAATGCAAGGATTGTACCAGAAATAAATTATTCCTGAAAGTAATAATAAAAAGAAATCTGATTCTGTCCTGTCTCCAAGATACTCATCAGTTTGTCATAAAGATTCCTTATTTAGGGCATAGGGAAAGCTTTCAGTAAATGAGTCTGTGTACGACTGGTACTGAGAATGAACACTGAATTCCTTTGTAAGACCTGATCTCAGATGAATGTATGTGTTGAAGTCCAACTTTGATGCATGGTGTGTCTGCAATATATATTGGGCTGAAACTCTTCTTTCTAGAAACAGTGAAATGCCCTTTAATTATTTTTCTTGGTCTTTTTAGGGCTTGTTGTGAAATGTGACGTAGGATTGAGGGAATGATTGAGAGGGGATTATGATTTTATGCTGTTTCTTCCTCATTTTTTATTCTTTTTCTTTGTGAAACCAGAAAAAACAAGCAAAAGGGAATTTTATACATGTCATATGCTTTAGCACTATGCGAATACTCTGTAAGCTCAATAGTGTGGAGGCATGTGTGTGATTACCCACGTATCTTAAAGGGGCTTTTTCACACTGATATTTCTTTAGAGTTTTGCTAAAACTGTAGTGAGAGATCTCTAAAGAACAAAATTGGTGACAGCTTCTGTGAAGTAAGAGTGTTTTGTCTAGAGCTGCAGGATACGTCTGCTTCCCCCAAACCCCCCAAACGACAAAGAATGGTATGTGAAAGTGCTCAAGGGTGTTCATCAACTAATTTGAGTTAATGAATGGTATGAAACTCTCCCGTCTATTTCTTTCCTCATTATCACAAAGCCCCCCCTCTC
>VZTM01037310.1:212522-246493 GCA_013400555.1 Jacana jacana | reverse complement strand
TGGAAGGAAACACTGTTATACTTGTTTTGGGTACTGCAATTACCCAGAGGTGGTGGGTGCCATAATTTCATCCAGCTCTTAATCGATGGGTTATTGACACTATAGAGATGATAGAGGTTTTACTTACTGAATAGATTGGCACATGCAAAGTAATGAAATAAACTAAAAAACTTTACAAAGTAGGCAGTGAGCACCAAGATGCGTAACTGGTTTGTTGGCTGAAAGCTAGAGGAGCGTGTGGAGTCAAGCTTCTTTCATGCAAATCTGGCAAGGAGACAGAAATGTTGCACTTTTACATGGGTGTACGGTAGAGGACGGTCATCTAGAATGTTTTAAGTCCTACAGGGTAAAACCCAGTTTCTTTGGGGGTATCAATTTGTTTTACACAGGTCATCATTGCTACTCATTGCCTGAATTGGCAGAACTGCCCTGAGGATGTTAATGGTTTAGTTAAGGCCCTACCGTTGTTGTCGGTCTGACATTGGAGTTGACCAACGTCTGAAATTTCAGATCCTGATCGTTAGGATCTTGTAAAATCAGCATGAGTCTAGTTTAGCTTAGTAGATGTCAAAAATATTTTGAAAGCAGTCATCCTGCATCAAAAATTTTACTTCTGTCACCTTCTGCATTTGAACTCTTGCTGATGATAACGCTGGTCTGTCTCAGACTGCAGTTTACTCTTCTTTACTAAATGGGTCAAAACAGATGTCAGAGCAGTAAGTTTACCAGTGCCATCTATTTAGCGGTATCTGTGTGAAGGTGTGTTGCGAATCTTAGGGTATCAGCTTAAATCACTAATGAGAGTAGACTTAAGATGTCAGCCTTTGGCCATCTGTGGTGGAATCAAACATGCATTTCTGCTGACTTTACTGTACAGATGGCTGTTTCTGACAGGAACTCCAAAAACTTTCAGAGTGCTCCTTGGATTGTAGCGTTACCAGTGTGTGCTCATAGCATCCCCTCTCATGTTAGAAATCATCAGCAGTGGTTATCCACCTTAAATTTTATCATGTGCTTTAGTTGGTGTTGTTAACTGTGGCTGACTAGGATGCAGCTTGCTTCAATATCATTAGCGTTGTTTGAATAGATTTTTCTTTTTCATACTGCATTGAATGTATAATAGCTTAAGTTGTAGGATGGATGCTTTGAGTGAGAACTAACATGGCCCCGAGCCTGTAGTGTAGATAAACATACAATACNAAGGTTTCAAAGTTACTTGAGATACATTGGTGGTACAATGTGATCTTGAATGTTTGGTTAAAAGCAAGATTTTCCACCAGGAACAAAGTACAAGTTTTATGCAAAGATCATACAGCAAGTATCGCTTTTCTACAAGCTCCTAGGGAAATAGTATTTGTGTAGCACGTACTAAATGTATGTTCTGAAGGTTTACAGTAAAACTGTAATCACAGTATGAAAATATCCTGTTTCTATCCTAACACTGATGTCCTCTCTCCACTTCAAAGCATGTCATCTCTGTGTTCAACCTTTCTAATGACGCTTTAAGCTGTTGTTTCTTTTCATTCTGTTTTGTCCTTTCCTCTAAGGCGTGTAAGTCATGGTTAAACAAAAACAGACAGGTACAACCACTTTCTGTGAATTATCATTCACTTGTTTGGAAGCCATTTCAGAAGCTATCATACTGGCGCTTCGTGCTGGGCTGTCTGTAAACTAATGCTCATTAGTAGCCTTGAGGTTTGTTTTGACAGGCTGCTTTTAGCTTTTGCATGGCAAATAGTTTTCAGACTAATGTTCTCTAAGCATCTCTAACAAAACCACTAAGGCTGAAAAATGTGTCAGTTTAAGTACAGTTTTAATTCACTTACATGATGACAATATCCCTAAAGCTATTACATTACTTATTCTTCGGAGAGTGCTTTTTATGAAGAATGATTTGGATTAATGTGCCTCTATCTCAAACAGTTCCCACTTTAACAAAAAAAGTCTAAATATTTTAGTGCTTTTCTGTATTTTTTTTTATACACAGAAAGAAGAGTTTCTAAACTAACTCAATGCATGCAGAAAGAATGACTTGGGCTTGATTGTTCAGAAAATATTTTGATCTGAAGAACTGTTAAATTAGAAGTGTTTAAAACTTTTCTTCATTTATCTATAAATAAATGCTAGATAACATATTGAATAGATTCAGAGAACAAAGGCAATTGCTTACACACATTGCTTGAGGATCATTAGTTTTAGTAGTGCCACAATGTATTTTTGGCTGTAATGGTTTCTTTATTTTAATTGATAAGCTTTCTTTCAAAAAAATAATTAAGATTTAAATTAACTCAATACCTTTTCTTTATTAATGTATTGTCTAACTCTTACACATAGTAAGTGGTGTGTTTATGGGAAAATAATAGATAAAACTGCTATTCTGAAGAAAAGCTTATAGTGATTTTTTTTTAAAAGAATAAAAAGAGAGATGGACATAAAAGAAGTATAAAATAGTTTATGGATGAAGCTTTTTTCTGTCTTCAGCAGTTTGATGGCTGGCTTACATCTTTAAAATTATTTAGCTGTGCTAGAAATCAGGCTAGATTAAAGCCTAAATATCTTCCTTTAGATGCCTAATGGGATAACTAATGAGGTATTCTAGGCACCTAATTAGGGAGACATTGCAGAATCTGAAAAGTGCTTTATCCTCAGAAGGAATACCAAGCCCTAAGCTAGGTGCCCAGACTGTAGTGGAATTAAGATGCTTAATTTTAGTGCAATAATTTAGAAAATGTATTGCCTACTCAGAAAATGGGGTATGTCTTTTGCTTGTTTGGTGTCCAGTTGACATCACATTTAAAAAATATAAATGGTCAAGGAAACAAAGATTAGCACCCCAGCTCTGTTTTCAGGCAAGTGTGCGAACTGCTAAGCTTAGATTCCCCACAACCTCTTGTAGTGCTCTGGAGTGAAGTTGATAGATTGCCAGGTTTAAGTCCATTTCAAGTACATCTGGCAGAAAACTTCAGGGGAATTACATGTTATAGCATCTAAACTTTGAAACTCGATGTAGCTAAGGTAGAAGGATCCTCCCCAGATCAGGATATCTCCCATAAAGTAGGTTAGAAATAACTCTGAGGTTAAATGGTAGCAAATAACGGGGTTTTGGGTTGCTGCTTTGGAATTAATAATTGGATAAATTCTTCTTAAATATCCTGGTTTAGATAATTCAAATATGATTAATGCTATTCTGTGTGATAACCCTAAGCAATAAATAAAATATATTTTATTTATAAAATAAATAAAAGCAATATATTTAGATCTATTAATTTATATAAATTCTGAAAGATTAAATAACTTTGAAGTAATTAAATAAAAAGGGGGGGGGAAGTATTGCTACTATGTATAAAACCAGTCTTCATTGGTAAATTGAGGAGTATAGTCAAACTTGATTAACTGAACTCTGGATAGTCAAAATGCACCTTTACATCCCAGGGTTTATGTATGTGCTGATGAGCTCTGAAGCTGTAAAAGCTCTTTTGCATCCTCCCAAAATGAGCTTCGCTTGGTGCATGGTCTACAGTGCTGAAACCAAAACTTCATGTTCAGAAAAAGGAGAAGGTGCGCCCTCTCTCCCAGGAGGAAGGAGTACAAGCATTTTATAGCTGATATGGAATAACTGATTCTGATTTTGCACTTAGGAATTTGGAATCACTTTCATAACTGTGTAGAGCTTTGCACTTTGCTCCTACTTCAGGCCCAGGTCCCCATCCAGGGAGGATGGGGGGGAGTGTGCGTGCTGAGGACGTACTCTCCTAGCATCCTGACCACCCACACTGGCATTTGGGTTGGTTTTCTAAGCTTTCTGTGAAATTCCCAGAATCTGGCAATATTAACAGGATGACTTCTGCATTAAAGATCTGAGCTGTGAATAATTCCTACATAAATCTTGCCACAGTTTGAGGTACGTGAAGCATCTTCGTAGGATCTTGAAGGGCAGTGGCAGCGCTGCCCTGTGTTTCTGTACTGTGGTACTCAAGTAGCCCCTTTGCTGATACTGCACTAATGGAGCTGAAGCAACCTCTGGAAAATCACCAGGTGTTGCTAAAATCACCCCATGAGCCCAAGTAATTAAGTGGTTACATTGTAGGTCATCTTAGTCTGATACTAAATCAGCAGTTTTTAAGACAGGAAAAACTAAGTTGTGTTATTTTCAAAAAAAACAAAAGAACAACCTTCCTCCTTCCCCCCCCAAAAAAAACCAACAGCACAAAAAAACCAAAACCCCAAACCTAAACAAAAAAACCCCAAAATTTCCAAGGAAAAAAAAACCAACCCCAAAACTAGCTACTAAAGTCAGGGGAAACTGAGTTAAAGGTGCATTTGAAGTTAATTAACCCTTACTTAATATTTCCAATTTTTATATTGTTTTTCTTAAATAACATTATAAAGAGACTTACTTTCTCACGCAGGCAGGACTCAAAATGCTGTGGTTTTTCTCATAAAAATACCTTAAATAGATGTTTCCCAATATATAGATGTTCTGATAGTAATTGAAAATGCCTGTGCATTCTTATTCTCATCTCTTAATTTTAAAATGTAGCAGAACGCAGCTTGGTTTGTGTTACTGCATCTTGTGAAATTCTGAGTGTACTGAGTGTTTGAGCAAATCTTATGTGCACGTTTTCTCACTTCTTACAGGGAGCAGGAGCAGGCACAGGATCAACCACGGGAGCGTCACACGTGTCCCTGAGCACAATGAGCGTGGAAGCTGTGTGTGAGAAGCTGAAGCAGGTAGATGGTCTGGACCAGAGCATGCTACCTCAGTATTCTGCAACGATAAGAAAGGTATCAGCTAAACTCTTTTATTGAAAATATTCATGGAAACACATCGAATGTCAAAACGTCCTCACTGCTGTGTGCTGAGTTCAGAGGACGTTTTAATACAGCATATATTTGTCAGAAAAAAGCTCTCTCTCAAAAAGCAGAAACAGGCTCAGAAATATAAATGCTGATGAGACTGGTTGTGTTGAGGGGGGAAAAAAGGGAAGAAAAGTCTTCAAAGTTGCCTTGTGTGGACAGAGTTGCAAAAGTGGTTTCTATCCAGGTAGTAACACCCCCCTTTTTATTTTTTCCCGGAGAAGCTGACCCATCTGTTGCAAGTGGGCAGTGAAGGTGGTTCCGTTTCTCTCTTACCACATTCCACATCCAATACACTGTTCTGTTACTGCTCTTTTCTCTGAGATACTAGCACAGAATCATTTTTGTCTTTAATTTTTTTCCCACCATTTGGTGTGCTCCTTTTACACAGGAAGAAGGGAAAATATAAAGGTTGTCATTAATGAAGGTTTTGCTGAGCTCACTTTGTCCTAGTACGTATTATATCTTAAAAAATACAGGGAGAATGTTGATTCAAGGATTAAGAGACAGGTTTATCATAGAAAACTTCGGCAATGTTGCTTAAGGCAGGAGGTAGGAGGTCAGCTTGCAGCTCATTAAGTGTAGCTGCAAAAAATTCCAGTTGCCTCAGTGGCTTGAATACTAAAAAGAATGTGCTCGTTGGTTATCTTTAATGAGATTCCTTATTCACCTTCTTGCATTTCTTATTGCAAGTGATATCACAGGAAAAGGAGGAATAAAAATGGTTCTGCCTGATCTTTTTCCTGGTTTGATTAAGACCATCCGGCGGGATATGGTAACAAACCCACTGAGATCCCTCAGGCTGAGCAGAGCTCACGACTTGGGTCTTCCACTTTGTGGCCACTCTCCAAAGATGGGGTTCCTCTTTCACATTCTGTCCATCTACTGATACATGGTACAAAGAGAAATGCCTCTCATTAATTAATGAAAACAGTTCTGCAATAAATTTGGTGCTGTTGGAAATTAAGCACTATATAAACATGCCTAGTGTAGGGAATCACCTTCCTGGGATGTAGATGGTGTTTGGGCACTTCAGTGATAGTCTCTAAACGATGATAAAAGCAAGAAAGAAGCCTAGTCTTCTATCCCCAGGTATTTCTGATGATGGGAGGAATGTAAGCCTGTGTTGATAGAGGTAGTACTTGATCTTAGATGTCTCAAGCCAGGGGTCAGATGGTGCCTGGGACTTAATTGATTAACTTCAGATTCTTGGGTGTCTGCAGTCTGATTGTTTTGAGTCTGAGAAATCTGTGCAGGTGAGTGTGGTTTATTGTCCGGGAAATTTTCTGCCAGTGATACATTGTTTCCTTATGTCTGTTCATAGAACACAATCATATTACCTTTCATACATACGTTTTTGATAGGTTTAATATTTTCATTTTTTTCATGGTACATAGGTTCTTGTCTATCAGCAATCATCAATAGTCTTTTATAAAAACATGTATATTATATAGGATTGGACTTAAGAGTGAGGTTGGGGAATTTCACTAGTAGTCCCTGTCAATATATCCAGTTTTAATTACCTTTTTAGTCCATTACTGCCGTGCCATAAGTTTTGTGTTGGTAATTTACATTATTTAGTTTTATTGTTTTAGGCAAATATAAATGGCCGTGTCTTGGCTCAGTGCAACATTGATGAACTGAAAAAAGAAATGAATATGAATTTTGGTGACTGGCACCTGTTCAGGAGCATGGTAAGACTTTCTCTTCAGTAATCAGATCATTGTAAATTAGTCTTTTTTTGTTATGAACCTCACCTTTTGTCTTTCCTGTTGCTTTCTTGCTATTGTCGTCTTTAAGATGATGAGTATCACCTTAAAACATGAATGTGTTTATTCTTTTGTTACTTTGTCTTTTTGTCTTGAGCACATTAATGAAGAACTGGTTGCCTATGGTTTGCATCCTAATTGACTGTGAACTCTGAAGTTTTGCCTCCTCTTCTTGTAAGATCTGTTTTTCCTGAATGGGTTCCCTCTTCCCCTTTTAAATTTGCCTACTGGATTGAACTTGTCAGAACTAATTCTTTGTGAAGCCTCTGTCCTTTTCTTAAAAGTTAGTCTGGGAGTTCAAAGCGTATTAGTGCTTGGAAGGGGACAGCCAGGCTGTTGGGGATGCAGGGCACAATTGCATAAGTGTTATTTTTAAGGAAACTTAATCTAAATGTCAAGCCAATGAGACATCTGTACAATATTAGATTGGCACCTGCTTGTATAATGGAAGAATGCTGCACTGCATACTATTATTGAAGTATCTCATTTGCTTCATTTCCCTCTTCCCGGGTTGAAAGTAAACGCAGGTTTTACAGTGAGGGTTATGAATTGCAGAGAACTGTGTTGTCTCTTAAGTATTTTTAGTATATTGCCAATTTTCTTTCTGAAAATAACAGTATGTCTCTCAACTGCTAAATCAGTCTAGAAAGCACTGAGAATTATAAGATGAGATTTATTGTTAGATTCAGGTTGATTAAGCTGTAAGCTGAAGTGTTTGGTTTTGTTGTTAAATCTGTGATTTATCGCTTCTCTGGTTTTAAAAGAATTCAAGTGTTTTGTGGCATATGAGTTCCTGTAAGGGTCTGACCAGTAATATGAATAATTTGCAAGTACAAAAAAAAGTCTTAAATATTAAATGTGATTTGCAGTAAAGACAAATGCACTAGATCTATGAACGGGTTTTTCTTCATACTGTTCCATGACCACAACCACAGGTACAACTACACTTACACCATTGTGAAATTCTCCTTCCTTTAAGCTGAATTGTTAAATTCACCTTTAACAATTTTGAGAGCAAGTTCTATTTGTGTAATTACATTTATACTGAATCCTGTCTCTTTTTGTGTGTTTTAAGATACTTGAAATGAGAAATTCAGAAAGTCAGGCTGTTCAGGAAGATCCTCGTGGAACAGCTGAGCATGTTAACGCTGCCATTCCTCATACTGAACTTACTCGTCGGCCGGGGCATAACACAGAGCTGCCTCATACTGAGCTTACAGGTCTTTCTGGTCAAGCTCCCTACACGCTTAACTTCAGCTTTGAAGAACTCAACACAATTGGTCTGGATGAAGCTCCTCCGCGCCATAGTAACTTAAGTTGGCAGGTAGTTAATAGATAATGTATTCTGTTAGCTTACTTGTATGATAAAAGGCTTCATTCAAGGGTTCTTGGATACAGACCGGTCAAGAAATAAGCCTGCTGTGACAGTTTGGGTGCTTTCAGTTCTCAGTCTTGGCAAAGGCCAGTTTTGCAGAGATGTTAACTCTAACTATGCTCTCTGAGTCAAAGTCTTTAGTCTTTGCCATCTGAAAACTAGTCAACTCTTCCAGTAGCCAATCTTCAAGAGAAAAAAAAATCAAAGCTATTGTGCTGTTCTCATCTAACTTAGGGCAACATCCTGCAAGGGTTATGTTTGTCATAGAGTTCAGATTTGTATATAAAAGACTGGCTGTGTGCTAGCCAGATGTTATGTCATACAAAGGATTATGGGTACATTTATTAGATTTAGTTTTTTTAAAAACCAGACACCTAGAGTGGTCAGTGCCAGCACCTTGTCCTGACAATGCATAAGCTGTTCATAGCCTCCAGATCTGACATCCTTCTCTAACTACGATTTCTGCCATAGGTTATGGTTAGCTTTCTCCTGTATCTTACAAAATCACTCACTCTGTGATTTTTCTTTTGTCCTTTTTAAGAAATAAGAAAAATCAGTTGTTATCTAAAAAGATTTTAAAAAATAAACACCACCACCAAACATATAGTAGCTTTTTAATCTCTGGAAGTTTCAATTAGAAAATCTTGAAGTTTGCATCAAATTAGGAAGACACCCCAAATTACTAGATATAAGTGATATTTTTATTACTCAAAATTATCACTGAAAAGAGCTTCAGGATACATATCCCAGAGACAGATTTCTATCCCAGATACCACTGTGTGTGTGCATACACACTTGTGCGTGTTTGTAGGATCCTGATTATCCTTACTGCTTATTTCCAGCCACAGAGTACCAATTTATGTTTTTCCAAGGCAAAGTGGTGTCATTTGACTTACAGCATTGGTTTTGAGTCAACAGCACAGAAGGAAGTACAAGAAAATATTTTTAGAAAGGCTCTGTAAAATGCAAGTTTAAGTAAATAGTTTGTGATGGTTATATAGTTATCTGAATTTGAATCAAAAGAGTGAGAGAGGGAGTTTGTCCTTAATGAAACGTTAGAATTCACCTGTGGGAGTTTATAATGTTGATACTGATACAGAAAGAGTATTACAGCTTCTCTGTAACAAGGAGTAGTACAGGAAAATCAAATATTTCTCCTTTTGATGAGGAACCATAGATGATGTGAGTAGGGATAGTCCTTGCTGCTGAGGACTCCAAAGCTGGAAGCTGTACTCCAGGTGGGGTCTTGCAAGAGCAGAGTAGAGAGGTAGAATCACCTCCCATGACCTGCTGGCCTCGCAGTCCAGGATGCAGTTGGCTTTCTGGGCTGTCAGTGTACACTGCCAACTCACATTAAGCTTCTCGTCCACCATTTCTCCCAAGTCCTTCTCCTCAGGGCTGCTCTCCAGCCATTCTTGGGATTGCCACATCCCAGGTGCAGGACCCTGCACTTGGCTTTGTTAAACTTCATGAGGTTGCACAAGCCCATCTCTTGAGCCTGTCCAGGTCCCTCTGGATCCCTTCCCTCCAGTGTGTCAACCATGGCACACAGCTTAGTGTTGTCGGCAAACTTGCTGAGGATGCACTCTATCCTGCTGGCCATGTCTCCAACAAAGATGTTAAACAGCACCTGGTCCCTGTACTGACCCCTGAGGAACACCACTAGTCACTAGCCACCACTTGGACATTGAGCAACTGCAACCCTTTGAGTGCAGCCAGCCAGCTAGCCAGTTCCTTATCCACTGAGAGGTCCATCCCTCAAATTCATGACCTTCCAATTTTGAGATGTCATGCAGAACAGCGTTAAATGCTTTGCATAATTCCAGGTCGATGATGTCTGTTGCCCTGCCCTTGTCTACCAAGGCTGTGGCAATATCATAAAAGGTCACCAAATTTGTCAAGCATGATTTGCCCTTGGTGAAGCCATGTTGGCTGTCATCAGTCAACTCCTTACTTTCCATGTGCTTTAGGAGAGATTCCAGGAGGATCTGCTCCATGATTTTGCCAGGCACAGAGGTGAGACTGACTGGCCTGTCTTCCTCCCTGAGTCTTCATTTTTTCCCTTTTTGAATATCAAGGTTAAGTTTCCCCTCTTCCAGTCAGTAGGAACTTCACCAAATAATTGTAACTTCACCACATAATGGAACGATGACCTACAGATCTTGTGTATGTTGCTTGCTGGGGTGGGTTATGAGCATCTCCTGAGAAGGAAAGAAACTTGTTTGTTTGGATTGCAAGAAAAAGGCAGTGATGATGAACAGAAACAAGAAAGATAAGGAAGATGAATATAAGAACAGCAAAAAGGAGGGGGAAGGAGAAAGAAAAACAGGGCGAGAAAGAGAATGATTCATTCACAGGGTTTGAATCCACACACTAATTTTTTCTGTTTACATTTGGCTCATTAAAATTACCCAAGCCCTTTTAGGTTAGTGTTTTCTAGTGGAAGGTAGGTTTTTGAAATGTCGTTTATTTTCAGTGTTGCCCCAATTAAGATGTAATACCTCAACTCTTTCAAAGTCTCATCTCTTGTGCACTGCAAGTTAAGTAGATTTCCTAAATTACTGACTGCTTAAGTCAGTGTCTCAGCTCCGATGCACTGGGCACCGTACACCTTTTATTTGGTGGTGGTGAGCAGCCTGGTATATGCGTGACACGAAGCCATGTGTGCAGCCACAGTTTCCTCCTCTTCTTTGTTCAACTCTGTGCTAGACCTTGGTTCTAGCATCTAATAGGTGGCATAGCGTCCTGTGTCTGTGGGATTTCTCTGAAAGAGAGGAGAGGTGGGGGCAGAGAGCATCACGTCCAAGTTGTGATTTTTCTGAAATCCGCTATATGCAATGGAATTTTGCCAGGATATATTGAATTATGTTAGGATGGGGGTCTTCTAAAATGTTTTTGAGAATTGCTCAGCGTTTAGATGAACTCTTGCTGTCTTTCTAATATAAAATGCTAATTTTGTAAATGTACAAAGATGTATTAGAAAAGCCCGTCTTGACATACAAATTCAATTGTTATATACTCAAAAGAGTTAGCCTAAATGTGCTTTATAAAATGGTTTTTTCGTGGAATTCTTCTGTTATGGGGACCAACAGTGAGAATAATTTGTGAGTTTGGTGAATGTGTGTGTGATTGTATATGTATGATTACAGTAAGCACATTTAATTATAGCATTGACAATTTCACTGGCATAGTCTATTTACAGCAAGAAAAAAAAATCATGTAAGCACAAACTTGATGCTTTGAGTTACTTCATATAAAAAGACTGGTAAAAGTAAAAATAAATAGTTAATGTAACTGTTATCTCTCTCTTTTCTTTGTTTTTTTTCTTCCAGTCACAAACTCGTAGAACTCCGAGTCTTTCAAGTCTCAACTCTCAAGACTCAAGTATTGAAATATCAAAGCTTACTGACAAGGTTCAGGCAGAATACAGGGATGCATATAGAGAGTATATTGCTCAAATGTCACAGTTAGAAGGAGGCGCCAATTCCACTACCGTCAGTGGTAGGTCCTCCCCTCATAGCTCAAGCGCTTTCTACATGGGGCAGAGTACATCAGGGGGGTCCTTGCATTCCAGTTCAGAGCAGGAGAAAGGAAAAGATGGTGAACAGAAACAAGATGATGGAAGAAAGTCCTTTTTGCTGAAGAGAAATGATGTTGATTACAGTACTTCAGGTGTTTCTACTAATGATGCATCTCCTTTGGATCCTATTACTGAAGAAGATGAAAAATCTGATCAATCTGGTTCCAAGCTTCTCCCAGGAAAGAAGTCTTTGGAAAGAACAAGTATTTTCCAGGCTGCAGATTTAAAACTTAAGGGAGTTACTCTCCGGTATCAAAAACTTCCAAGTGATGAAGATGAGTCAGGAACTGAGGAATCGGATAATACTCCACTTCTTAAGGAAGGTAAAGATAAGAAAACAGATGGCAAAGTAGAGAAGCAGCCCAAATCTCCAGAACATGGATCTGAACCTATTAGAACCTTCATCAAAGCAAAGGAGTATTTGACAGATGCCCTTTTGGATAAAAAAGATTCGTCTGACTCTGGTGTAAGATCCAATGAAAGTTCTCCAAATCATTCCCTCCATAACGAAGGAGCAGATGATTCACAGCTTGAAAAGGCAAATCTCATTGAGCTTGAAGATGACAGTCACAGTGGAAAAAGAGGAATTCCACACAGCCTTAGTGGCCTTCAAGATCCAGCTGTGGTTCGCATGTCCATTTGCTCAGAAGATAAGAAAAGCCCTTCTGATAGCAGCTTGATAGCGAGTAGCCCAGAAGAGAACTGGCCAGCTTGCCAGAAAGTCTTCAATTTAAATAGAACCCCTAGTACAGTAACCTTAAATAACAACAGTGCTCCAAACAATCGAGCTAATCAAAATTTTGAAGAAACACAAGGTATCGGAGATTCACCTCAAATTATCCTGCATCCTGGCTCGGGTTCCAATTCAGCTGCGGTTCAGAATGAGAACCTGAAGACGGTCGCCCACAAGCGGAGCCAGCGTTCAAATTATACTAGGCTCTCAAAGGATTCGTCGGAGCTCCACACGGTTACGGCCTCAGAGGGGGCTGGGTTTGGAGAGGAGAGAGAGAGTATCCTGTAAAACGCATCCAGGATAAAACAGAGTAATTGTAGCTTGCTTGGAATTCTTTGTCAGTGTGTGGTTACATTAAGCTCTGTAGTTTTAAGCTTTCAGTATTGTACTAGAAGGTCTAGATTATAGTCGGTCATTCTCCTGGAGACAAGACATAATTTGCCCAAGAAACAGATTACTTCAGACCTTCCCCGTGTCTAAAAGCAGTACTCGTCAGCATGGAAAACCAGTTCTTTGTTAAGACACTGTGCAAAGGTTTGGTCAGGGGCAGATGTTATGGAAGTAAGTATCGTTTAATTATTAAAATTATGATGTGATTTTACCTTTCTGTTGGGATCTGTATTACTCGTCCCTTCCAAACATTCCAGTTAAGTCTTGCAAGTAAAGCTAAGACTGTGCATCTTTGCCATTTGGTGTAAGAGATGCCAGAAGATTAAATATCCCGTGACACCCTTATCAAACTTTGTGTTAATTAATGGATTAGCGTGTGCAACATCTATTGCATATGTTGAAATTTGAGTGGTAAGGTACCTGTTTGGCTAGATGTGCAATTTTACTCTCTCTGTGTTCAGTAATTGCTGTTGACTTTGTGAATTTTGGGTAGAGCGGTAATAAGGTTTGTACGGAAGGTTGTCTTGATGTGTCATTTGAATTGGCAGTTATTTATAAGGTATTACCTTATCATTGGTTTAGTGGATCCATTATTTATTGCAGGTGCATGATTTTTACAGTCCCTGGTCTAAATAGGTGCAGCCTACATTGAAATGTTGTGCTGATATGAAGTGTGAACGTGATGTCTGAATTGATGGAATATCTGTCGCCGTGCGTGTTCTTTCCTTGGTACAGTGTTTAGCATTTGGTTATGGAAAGAAAGCTAAGCAGTGTTTGCCATTTTTAAACTGATGCATAGGTTTTGGAATCTTGTCAGAGCTGTATGCCAGCCTCTCTAGTTCTGCAGTACAGCCTCTGGAGATTTTTATGTCATCTAACTAATGTACCTGAATATTGCTGTAGCGAATACTTGTACTGTCCAGTGGAATCTGCATGGTTTTGAGGAAGAATTGTTCCAACCAGATTTGGTAGTACAAAGAGAATAAAAAAATAAATCAGCATGTTGGGTTTGTCTCTGGTTTTCTATTTATTGTGGTGTTTTGTTTCTCCACTTGATGAAAATGTGACGTCCATGTTGTTTTGGTTAAAGTACTTCACAGATTTAATAGAACAGAATGCATTAAACCACTGCTGTTATTGCTACAATGCTATAAATGAGCATCACATCTAAAAATACATTTGATTGATGGAACTGCCCAAGCAGATGTTTCTAAAGGAAGTGCTGTGAGCTGCAGAGATGTGGCCACCTCCTGCAGTAGTCCTGCTGTGTGGGGCCATTAACACGTGCTGCTGGTTCTCTGCAGCTTTGTGTCTCTCCCAGTGCATCTCCAGCCAGACGCCTCCAGCAGGACTGTGTGGTTGTGGCCTTTGTTATCCAAATCAAGAGGATGCTTTTCTGTACCGGAGTCAACAGAGAAAAAACTGGTTTTATCTAGGCTCTATATTGTTTTTGGTTCAGTGGATGTCTCATACGTACAGGACTGGAGGTGGGATCTGTACATGTTTGGATTCTGTTAAATTTGGGCATTATTGACTAAATCAAAATTTGCTCATCAGAGTGTTATGGAAGTACTGGAAACTTCTGTTCACCTATCTTTATCTGTTGGAAAGATTAGTAGTTTAACCAAAAAGCTTCCCAAAGCAAAGTAGGAACCCCCCAAAGACTCTGTAGCTTCATGATATTTTGCTAAATTTTGGGAAACAAATTTATTTTTTTTTTTAGATTCTTTCTGTTTAAGAAAAAATACATCACTGGTTTCTGAAAATTTTGAGTTGCAAAAGCTTTTTTGGGAAAGATAGTTATAAGCACTGTTCTGTAAGTGAGGGCAAGAAGTGTAGCCTTCTTCATTTAGGCATATTTGCAGAATTGATGAACACCACCACTTGTTCAGATTGGTTTTTGTGTTAAAGTCCTCTAATAACTCAATTGGATTAATTTTAAATTTTTATATGATTTTGAGTTATTTTTTGCTTCCTGAAAGTTTTATCCCTTGAGTCCTCATAAAATACCAAAATTGGGATGATACTAGGTAGTTGTGTGGGAGACTTGTCAGTGTTTCTCTCTGCTATTAATATACACCGGTGTAATTGCTGACCATCACTAAGAAGTAATAGATACAAGCAAAGTGTCTGTGTAAGATTGTACAGGGCTTAATGTATTACTCTTCGGGTACGTAGATCCATAGCCCCCCATGGGATGTGGGTGCCTAAAGTCATTTTAGTTCCAACAGTGGTTCAGTCCTGCTTCCTTGTACTGCCTGATGTAGTAATGCATGGTTGTACTTCATATAATCAGATGTGTTCATGGGCTTGATACTTAATGCCTTCTTAGCAAAGTTCCTAGAATTGGCAAAATATGAGTAGCCAGGACAGTGTGCTACAAGAGCTGCCTTGTTAATAGGACAGTGAATATAACTGACACTTAGAATCTACTTGCACAATAACTAGAGAGTGTGCATTTTTCTTCTCCATTGAAGCATCTTCTTACCTTTTTCATACAGGTTTTCGTAAGCAAGCAGAAGAAAGCGTAGTACTCTGGCAGAGGGAGAGAGGAGAGGGAAATGGAGAACTTAATACAGCACAGTAGTAAGAAGTGTCTTTTAGTACATAGTAGATATATATGTTAGTTACTGAACCTTTAATGAATTTTTCACATGTAGAATATGAAAGAATAGCATTTGCAGGAATTAAAAACGTGCTGTAGTTTCATAGCTGAAATTTGTCTTTTCTTACACCAGTTGCCATGGTTACTAACTTGCTTAGTTTGTTGCACAGTTCTTGGAGTTAAGAAACCATAAACAATTTCCAGTGCTGAAATATAAAGTGTTAGCTCTGTGACTTGTGGGAATCACGGAACCCCAGAGATCCATGGAGAATGGAAATGAATGAAGAGCATAAAACAATAAGACAACTGCAAACTTCTTTCTGGTACTCGCCACTTTCCAGAGCTCTTGTAATGATAGGTTGTGTATCCACTATAATTTGGGGTGACTGAACACTACAGGAGCTGGAAACCACGACTTCTTTGCCTGACTGAATCTGAAGAGCTCTGCTTGGCTTGTTCCGATACCTGCATGTGTTTGCATGGTAGGTTGAAAGTAAATCAGTTTTGAAAGGAAAACTTGGATGCAAGTAACATTCCAGGATTTATGTGAGACTCTTAGGGCTGTTTGCCAGGTTTTTCCAGGGTTGCAGTTTACGAGGAAGGCGAAGAGGGAAATTTTTACATCCCACTTGTAAAACTTGCAACAAAATAATGATCTAGTAAAATTCTTGGGAGATTCTAGAAAAAAAGTTTCCCTTCTGTGCCCGTCCTCAGCCCGGGATATCTGCTCACCCAGCATGACTTTGCCCAAGCAGCAGAGTATATATATGTGGGGTAAGTTTTCAGTTCTGAGCTTTCTTAAGTTTTCTTTTCAAATAGTGTTAATTTTTTTTCTGCTTTTATTTAATTTTTCGTAGTATATAATCCTCACAAAACATCCCTGGGACACATGGGTTTATGCAGTACGCTGAAAGTAGGTGGTTTTGTTTGTTCACTTCTGTCCCCCGAATCCTTGAAGCCTGTTTTCCCCTCCGCAGCTCTCGTGGGAAGCTTCCTGGAGCTCACGGTAAGAACACGGCAGTTCTTTGTGCAGCCCAGAGACGCGCAGGCAGAAGATCTCACTGGGTTCTGGTATCCATGATCCAGCTTGTTGCACCCTCTGGCCTCAAAGCTACATAGCTTTATAATCTGTGGCAGGTTTATTTAATTTTCTAAATACATTACTAAGAAATTGCCAAAGAAAATACTACCTGGCTATTTGAGGTCTCTTAACTGAAAGCCACAGTTGTGGTAAAACAGAAGTGTTAATACCCAGTAGTGAGTTTTCAAGCTCGTGAGAGAAATACAACGTGCTAATTAGCGTAAGATAAAGCCCACTGAAAGGATTTTTGTCTTTTCTGTGCCAAATAATAGCTATAATGGGGAAAACTTGGAGCAAAGTTCAAATTCCAGTTAGGCAGAGAAGACTGGAAAGTTAACCTTACACAGTTTTCTGTTGGCCTCGTGTAGTACCTTTTCTGGATTTTTATTATCTTTATTAAAGCCCTTTTCATCAGCATGAGGGTGGGGTGGTGGTAATTTTACTTGGAGCCTTTCTCTGTGGGAACACAGAACACTTTCTATGAGTTTGACATGTACTCACATTTCTGAATTGCAACAAAAAGAACAAAATAGGGAAGTAGGTGTTCGACATTTTTTATAATATAAAGTCTAATTAATATTAAACCATGTTTCCAACAGAACAAGGATTTTCTAAAGACTAATCGGCATGTGGAAACCTATCAAACTGTTAAAAAGATTAATTAACTGTGTAGCATCCACATAACTCATTAAAGACGTCCATCGTGCAAGCCCAGTATGCAGTGTGTTCTGCCCTGCAGTTAACAATAGTGGAAGCGGGCTATGGAAGCCAAAATGCAATTTAAAGCTGATGAAAAGCTGATATTCTTTTGGCTGTAGTGTTTCATACTTTATTTCATTTCACTGATGTTATGCTTAGGTTGCATATGATGGCTTTGTAAAGTCTTTACGTGGAATTCTCTAATAGGGGAGTGTGTTCCTTGCAGCTTGGCACAGCTTCTGGCACTGTACTGATTCACTTTTTGGGGTAAAACATAGGACTAATGGTAGAGGAGGTTTTCTTTTTATACTCAGCTTTGAGTCTAATGTTTGAATTTTCATTTGCAGATCTGACTCTGTGATGTACTTTAGTGTTTTAGCTAAGTTTTGTTTCAAAAATGTATGCTCCGTCTTCTGAAGGACTCAGAGCTACAGGCTTTTCAGCAATGTTTTCTCAGTCATAAGTGATTGTAGTTCCTTAAAAAGCATTAAAAACACTGGATAAATTGCTAAAAGAGATGCTGTTGGCTAATTTCTGCCTCTTGGTTTATTGTATCTTAGATATCACCTTCTTCTGAAGTGGGGGTCAAAAAAAACCCCTGGAATATTTGCAGGAAAAAAGGTGGGGAGGGGGGGAGCAAGAGGTTGTGTGAGATTTTATGTAATGAAAGGTTGCAATTGAGAGCATATTTCTTTTAAAGATGGGATTCTATCAGCAGGGCATACTTTTTGTTACGTGAGTTCTTGGTTGTTGCCACTACGTAGCAGAGCCTACAGGGTTCTTTTCTGGTTTGAGGCTCCTTTCTGAGTTCTGATGTCACATATTCTTGTTGCTTGTGACAAAAGTAGTGTGGATTGCACAGTTACCTTTGTAAGTAAACCAGTGTCTGTGCGTCCTTGCTTCAGTACAGTGTGTTTATTATTTATGGAAGAGAAGGGGAGGAGAGGAGTCATAGTTACCCGTTATAAGATTTTATTTGTGTCCAGGATTTCTCATGGCAGAAAAGGAAAGAACAAAGTTTGGGTGGTTTGCATATGTCCCTGGAACCTAGGAATAAAAACTAAGGCATAAAATACTGACTGTGGGGAACAGTAAAACTCAAATGCAAATTCTGTGATGCTTTAATGCCTCTCCTCACTAATTAAACTACAGGGAAGCAATCAGCAGAGATTTAACTTTGGGGTTTTTAGTATTTCTGTCTTCTGAAGTAATGTGATGGTTTGTGCTTGGCTAAAGGCAATACATATTCTTGAATCCATTTACAAGTTGCAGCACCTTCAAATGTTTCTGAATTTTCAGTACTTTTGAGAGGCAGCAGAATTTTACGAGCCTCATTTTGGACAAGGGAAAAAATCCTTTCCCACCTCAGCAATGGTAAAATGCAGAATTACACATATTTTCTAGGAGAGCCAAGAATCAAATCCTGAGCCAGTCAGATCGGACCTTTATTGATATCAGAGGCCCCTTTATTTTATGTTTGTTTAAACCATGAAAAGTCTTGAAATCTACACTGAAGATTACTTTCTGACATTGCTCGGCATTTTTCTTTCCCGTCTGTTTGTGTTTCCTGTTTGACTGTAAACCTTGCAGCCTGTTTGCGGTCCTCTCCTTTGAGCAGAAAGTGGGAGATTTAATAATTTTGAATGTCTTTGGCGTGTCAGTCATTTGGGACTAAGTATAGTCACCTTCCATTGTTCTTACTGGACCTGCTGATGTCCTGTCTTGCCCTCACGCACCACATACATCGTGTCAAATCACACACACACAGAATCACTCAGAATATCAGGGGATTGGAAGGGACCTTGAAAGATCATCCAGTCCAACCCCCCTGCTGGAGCAGGAACATCTAGATCAGATCACTCAGGAACGCGTCCAGGCGGGTTTTGAATGTCTCCAGAGAAGGAGACTCCACAACCTCCCTGGGCAGCCCCTGCCAGTGTTCCCTCACCCTCACTGTGAAGAAGTTTTTCCTCATATTTAAGTGGAACCTCCTGTGTTCCAGCTTGCATCCATTGCCCCTTGTCCTGTCATTGGATGTCACTGAGAAGAGCCTGGCTCCATCCTCCTGACACTCACCCTGCTTGCTGGTGCTGTGACTTACCTTCTCCAGCTTTTTCATCATAACTTCGGAACTGCTGTAGACTGCAACTTTTCTCACTTCAGCAATGGCAAAAAATGCTGTTCTTGTGTGGTGGTAGCCTTTGCTTGGATAGCAGTTTTTCTTTGGTGAGGTTTGTTTACCCTAGGAAGGTTTTACTACCTAGGTTCTACAATCATTTTTTTTTCCTCACTTCTTTCCATCCTCTTCCTCATGTCCTGGAAAATTCACAGGGTATAGATATCCACAACCCACCAAACTGGTTTTAAAATACATTTCATCAGATATATTTGCTGTGGACCTTAATGCTCACATTTAAAGAGAAGAGTGCACTGGCTTATATCTGCCAATGGAAGGAACTTTCAAACTTTATTTAGAAGGGGGAAAACCTGCTTCTTGGTTCCGTACAGCCATTCCTGATAAATAAATAGGCAATGCTTGCTCCTAAGATAAGCACAGTTGTCAGCATATCTGTTTTGTAAGTAGTCTGTTAACATTCTAGAAGAAATTTAGTGCTTCACTCAGGAAGGCTTAATTTTCCTCATGCACCTCTAAGTTATGCTTGATGCTGCAGGTCTGAATGGCACTGCAAATAATGTAATGTACAGGAGATTTTAGCTCTTGTTAATCCAAAGAAAGACAAACTTTACAGACTTATGTTTATGAGTGTTGATCAAGGGTGCCAGGATTTATGGAGTTCTACATTTGTTTAAAGGCTCAGGAGCCAACCTTTGGTGTTCAGGTATTTTTACTCTGAAATATAAAAAGAAATTTTGTTTTTTTCATTTTTTATAAAAGACTAATCCTCAAACCATAAGCCTATTTAACCTCAGGACATATTTACACCCTTGGAATATAAAGGAGGGTTAAGAGGTTTTGTTCTTCCTGGATGCCTTCTGGTCTTAATTTTCAACATAATCTTTTCAGTGGCTTCTTTCAAGGTGTGATGAGGAACCATGAATAATTTCCTCTGTTTTCACCATCTGTGCTACCTTCTGCCTCTCTTCCATCTGATGATAGACCAGCTCAGCTTCATCAGATCTTTTTATATGCTAATATGAACCAGAATCTTTAAATATGTAGTCCATGGCTACAGTGTTCAATAATTATCTTTTATCTTTTTTTCCTTCTTTTTTTTTTTTTCTCTCCCATCCCACAGTCTTCACATCAACTTTCAAACCTCTCTGTACAGTAATTTCTTTAAGCACCTGGCAGGTTCTTTGCAATACTGGAACAGCAGAATTTATTTTCCTGCCTCTACAGTACTCACACTTTAATTCCAAGCAGAAAGTACAATGGTGATGCATTCTAGATTTGCAAGAGAAGGCGTTTATGCTGAGAACTCAAATTCAGGAAAGTAGTCCCACTTCTCTTCTTTTTCAGTGTAGGAAGGGGACTGTTATTTTATTCTCACCCTTGAAAATGTTTTGACTTTCAGAAAAAATGGCAAATTACTTTTCTTTGCACCAGTTGTCTTTTATCAAACATTTTTCCTTCATGAGAGCTGACTGACAGCTCATCTGAGGTGGACCAGGACTCCTTTGCCTGAATGATTGGCTTCTAAAACCGTAAGACCACTTTACTGGGGTTCTATAAACTACTTTAGGGTTCTTCGGTATTTTTTTTTTTTAATTTAAGGGCCAGTATAAAAAGAAAATCAGCTGTATTTAAATAGCTCCTGGGGTTCAAGAGAGGGGGGGGAGGCAAGAAACCTATCAGAGGGATTTGGTTTTTTTCCCCAGGATTCATTTCAGCCTGTGGAAAGTTGGATAATATAGTTGGACACTTGTCCTCNGTGGACCAGGACTCCTTTGCCTGAATGATTGGCTTCTAAAACCGTAAGACCACTTTACTGGGGTTCTATAAACTACTTTAGGGTTCTTCGGTATTTTTTTTTTTTAATTTAAGGGCCAGTATAAAAAGAAAATCAGCTGTATTTAAATAGCTCCTGGGGTTCAAGAGAGGGTGGGGAGGCAAGAAACCTATCAGAGGGATTTGGTTTTTTTCCTCAGGATTCATTTCAGCCTGTGGAAAGTTGGATAATATAGGTGGACACTTGTCCTCCTACTATGATCAGCTTCTTTCTGTAATACCTGGAAAAACAACCTATGGCTTCATCGTTTGGTTTGGTTTGATACCAGCACCTATTTTGAGGTCCAGCCATGAACTGTGCAATCCCGTGGCATACTTCCAGAAGCTCAGAAATCCCTGACTGGGATACTGAAATTCAGCCACTTTATGCAGAGATGTCTCTTTCTACCTGTTTTCATTACAAGACCATAACATGTCACTTCTGAGACACGCTCAGACTGAAGAGGAGGAAAGAGGCTCATCTGTATCTTAAAACTTATGTCTGAAACACATTCTGAGCATTTTTCTTTCACATTCAGAGATGGCGTGTTCAAGTGTCGACTGACAACACCAAAGCGATGTCTTGTATCGGCGTGTAGCGTGGCACAAGGTCTGCTCACAGTCAAGTAGTCCCTGTTTTTGATATGTCCCCTCCTCTCCTGAGTGCTTTAAGTATGTGGTGGGTGGCTTGAGTCATGATTGGGAACAGAATCCTAAATTCTCTGTCCTGATCTTGTGTGTACATGTAAATACATCTATATATATATAGGTATGTATATCCTGATTTATTTCAATACATACTTTTTGTCTTTAATGTAAGAAGCAGAGCTTTCTGTTCCTAAGGTGTCCTTAACCTTAATCCCTGTCCAATAAGTTCCCAGGCCAACGGTCAGAAATTCAAACATGCACATTTCTGGGTTTTCTTACATCAAATTGTCAGAATTTTTTGCTCTGTCAGTAACAAATCTCAAAATGACATCTCTTTCTGCTCTGATCAGATCAAAAATTCTTTACCTATTCTACTTTACTACGCGTTGTGTAAGTCCAGGAAAAAAAAATCCCCCTGTACTCAGCACTGGTGAGGCCACACCTTGAGTATTGTGTCCAGTTCTGGGCACCTCAGCACAAGAGAGATATCGAGGGGCTGGAGCGAGTGCAGAGGAGGGCAACGAAGCTGGTGAGAGGCCTGGAGAATAAGGCTTATGAGGATCGATTGAGGGAGTTGGGGTTGTTTAGTTTGAGGAAGAGGAGGCTGAGGGGAGACCTCATCACTCTCTACAACTGCTTGAAAGGGCATTGTAGAGAGGTTGGTGCTGGTCTCTTCTCACGGGTAATTAGTGATAGAATGAGAGGGAATGGCTGCAAGCTGCAGCAGGGTAGGATTAGGCTGGACATTAGGAAAAAATTCCTCACAGAAAGAGTGGTCAGTCAGTGGAATGGGCTGCCCAGGGAGGTGGTGGAGTCACCCTCCCTGACTGTGTTTAAGAGCCAATTAGATGTGGTGTTGAGGGATCTGGTGTAGGGGAGAACTTTGTAGAGTAGGGCTGATGGTTGGCCTTGATGATCCCAAGGGTCTCTTCCAACCTGAATGATTCTGTGTAGCACTGGAATTCGTGCAATTCAGATATCTTAAAATAATTTGGATTTGAAAATACCCCAAAGAAAACATCATCAAAATTCGTTAACATTTAACTATTGTAAAGTTTTGTGCTTACTACTCTCTGAAGAAAACCAGACAGAAACAGAAAAAAATAATTAAAGATAATTGACTCCACGTAAATGTTTGGCTTCTTTTAGGACAATGCCAGGGTGTTATCTTTTAATGCATTTTTCTTCTCTCCAATTATCTTACAAAGCTGAATGAGGCAGGGAATTATGCAATCCAAAGAAAAGAATAATTACTAAAAGAAGAAAACTTCTGAGATCAGAAACAGGAGGTTCTGAACACAGACCTGTCCAGCCTACCAACAGGTTTTTGTCTAGATAAAAATTTAAGCATATTTGTTTTTCTTTCAGTGTTTGGCTCTGGGTCAGTATCGCCCAGCTCTGCTTCCTGTTGAAGCAAAGGATCCAGTAAAAACAATCTCTAAACAGTGATCAGTTTTCTTGGATAAAAGGGAGACAGCTGGATCATGGAGATATAGCTATTCAAAGATGGGAGAGGACTACCTGGAACCATATTTAAGGGAAAAAGGGAAGGACCTGGGGAATTCCAAGTCATCTTTACTGTGATATCTGCAAGAGCTTTATTCATCAAGCTCTTACTATTCATCGGGTGTTTAAACTTCAACTGTGAAAGTCAACAGGGAGTTTTCAGGAATGATCCTCACCAAATTGCTCAAGTTTCCTCCTTTGGCCAAGTACCCAGCCTGGAGAAGGTGGATACAGCACATGTGATATGTTTGACTTCATACAGCCCAGGAGAGGTATGTCCTGCGGCTGAAGGTGTGCTGTGTCCAGACCTGAGTACCTTTAATAACCAACGGGAGAAGATTGGCAAAAACATTGAGAAAATGTGACTTCAAGGTAAGTAATATTGAATGGGTTGGATTTGTTGGGTTTAAAAGAAGGAAGGTGGAATGGACATAATCTCTTGATACATGAAGTGTTGTACAGAAAGATTATAAGAAGCTCTATCACTGGAGCACAATATTCTGAAAAGACAAGCTTTCTAATAAATTAGCGTCAGTGTTACCTAGGGAAGTTGTGGAATTTCATTCATTGGGAGTGCCTGAGAGTAATAGCGGTGAACGAAAAGAACCATAAGATGACCTTCTGCCACTCTGGTCTGAACTTTTTGGTTTTACAACGCAAAATGCACAGAAATTTGTTTCAAGCAGCAGCTGTCACTGCTTTTGTCACCAGCAGGACTCCCAACTGAAGGTTGGGTGGGCTCATGCAGACGAATATGGTCAAACCAGCTGTCTAAAGCATCCAGAACAGACGGGTTGCGAAGATTTAGGTATCAGTACAGCCTTGTATATTTTCCATGGCTGTCTCCTCTGCTGAAGTCTGTATTGGACAGTCTTCTCTGATATTGGTACCCAGTCTGACAGGATGAAAGCTTGCCTAGGCTCATCTTCACACACCGCAGTCGGGCCTCCCAGTTGTACTACAGAGTAATCCTTTCTCAGGTTTGGAAAAATACTGCATCTTTATGTCCATTTCCTCTCTAACCTTTGGGCTGATACATGAGTTAGTGGCCTCCAAAACAGCATTTGTAGAGTTGTTTTTCCTTTGTACGCCTGAAAATTGTGTATCAAGATAAACTGCTGTTACTGTTTCTCAGTGAACGACTTTCATTGTCAAATCTGATGGATAGAGAAATCTAGATCACAGAACTCTTGGATTTAGTGTCAGTTTTTTCCTCTGTCGTTTACTGAACTCTGCTCATCGTGTACGTTATGTTTTATATCATACTTGTCCTTCTCATCCTTTGCTGCATATAGACCTGAAGGAAAAAACTTCACTTTTTATTCCTTATGTAAACAATATATATAAAAAATTCCTAATTACTTATTTACACATGAATTGGTAAGCCCCTGAAATCATATATGAGGTCATGGATGTTATAAATACATAAAACTTAATCAGAAATAAGATTATTATCTAAAATATAGTCAAAGTTGACCTATTTTTTCCTCTTCCTGTTTTAAGTTAATTACATGCTTTCTATGATAATATTTTACTGTTACAATCTTCTTGGCAGGAATGGAGTTACTGAAGATGATTAATTCATATTTTTCCTAGCAAATGAACCTGCAAAAGGAAGTTTTTAAGAAATACTTTTACAGGTAATTATCTTATTTGTCCTTTAAAAAAAAAATAAGTTACATTTGGTCAGTTATAGCAGGCC
Organism: Jacana jacana; assembly: GCA_013400555.1. Taxonomy (NCBI): domain Eukaryota; kingdom Metazoa; phylum Chordata; class Aves; order Charadriiformes; family Jacanidae; genus Jacana; species Jacana jacana. The sequence continues at coordinate 221,599 of VZTM01037310.1, read as the reverse complement.
AAAGAATCAAGTGCTAATATCCCCAGTTACCTTCTGTGGGTTATGCAGCAGGAATAAACTACAAAATGGAGAAAAACAAATATCTTTTACATTCTGGTGGAGATTCAAGGCCGGCTGGAACTGGCATTTTATATTTGTGAATACTGTGGAATTACAATAGGGGCTTTTAGCTCTTCGTTAAAACTCTTCTTATCCTTCAGTGAGGCTGAAGGATAAATCTGTCCATCCCTTTCCTTAGTTCACAGAAGTTAAGTTTTCCATGCCTTTATTCTAATATCTCAGATTCTTTTCTTGTAGAATTTGTGACTGCACTCACTTTTTTCATTGTAAAAATCCTCTCTTCTGTTCTGTGTCTTTCTTACTTGGACAGTTCTTCTCCATCGGATTCATTGTATTTTCCGCTTTTCCATTGCCCGTGATTCTAAGCATAAAACATGCTCTTCTTCCCTTCCCCTGGCAGAGTCGTGGTGCTTTTCTTGGGGGACAGGGAGAACACAACATCACCCGTTCTGCCTGCCCGGTTTACCCACCCTGTCTCATTCTTCCACTTTTAGTCACATTTCCGTTGTTTTGTGACAGGTTGTTGCCACTTTATGTTTTCCAGCGGAACTCCAATAAATCCTAAAGTACTTGCTTCATTTTCTCACTCCTATGCCTGGCTTCTGAGGGTTTTTTCCCTCTTAAAAATTTCAGTTATTTTTAGGCTCATAACTTGCAAATCTGTTTCCTCCAGGTCTGTCATGGTCCACAGATACGTTTCTGCCTTTGGATTTCTCTCTGTAAGTGCTTCCTTTCTCCTGGCAAGTCCACCTTCTTTTTGGACCATATTGTTGACCTCAGAGTACCCTGAAGTAGTAATAAAAATAATAGTAAGTACTTAAAGCTGCCAAAAAATAACATACCCTTCAATGTTTGTGGCAATCTGGTTCAGATTTTCAGATTATTAGAATTTTCATCATGCTAGTCAATAAACTGCTAATTGCATGTTGAATGTGGTATGTATGTAACATGCACAGTTTTTACGTATATATTTACATAAATATACGTATGTATTTAAAAGGTCTAAATTTATAAATAGTTAAGGTTCTTTTTCCTCTCACCGTGGCATTTTTCCTAAATTAGACTTGGATTGGAGGGATAGAAAGATCCTTAGGTAGGTGCATGAATCCAACAAATTCAGTCAAAAAGTTCAATCTCCAAGGAACTCTTAAAATTTTTGAATGACTGAAGAAGCAGATTTACAGTGGAATTTAGAAATTTAATTTTATAGGTACTATGAAGTTTTAATACTTACAGGACGGGGTTCAACAAATACTTCCAGCTTTTTCTGTCAGAGTGGTAAGAGCAGCGGTGGGATAATCTGAGCACACTGAGAATCGAGAAGGATTAGTAAACAGCACGCATCCACACGTGTAGCTCCTGACTTCATATCTGTTGGGTGGAAACACTGATTTACAATAAACCAGCTTTTTTTCACAGGAGCCAGACTGAGTTTATGGATGTGGCATGTACTTAACTCAGGCTTCTAACTGTTACATCATTTGAAAAGTACTGACGGGAGGTTTACTTAATGTGTGTTACACAAACTTTGTAATTAAAGTAAACCTGTAGCAGTGGCACAGATTTCTCATACTGTGAGAAGCAGAAATACAGAAGCACAAGTGAGATACTTTCCCAACAAGTTGGGATATGTAGCTTAACCTTTTATTTTTATTTTTTTTTTCTGAAATAACCTTACCAATTTTATTCCTATATATTAACTCATGTTGAAAATGAATCTGGACTTTGAAAAATGTTTACATGATCATATTCTTGGTCTCTTTTGGCATATTCTTACCCTGGGAGCAGGTATCTCCCACCCTTAATAGATTTTACATGAGTATCTTCTGTCATCTTCCATGTTTCTTGTAGTTAACCTCCTGTAGGAGAAGCTAAATCTCTGAGCCTTTCTGGTACTGTTACAAGTTTATGTCTTGTCTCGAGTGCATGAATATGTTATGGCTGGGCATGAAGTTACTGGTCTGAACATGGCAGAAATCTCAACACCAGTGTCTGCTGTGAGCACAAGCTCTCCAGTATTCTCTGCTGTCTGCGCTGGTTTCCAGTATGTAGAGTTAATCCCATTCCTTCTCTTTGAGTACTGGACAAATTTCAAGAAGATCCTGTTGAGCTTGTGGGTGAGCATGAGGTTTACAGAAAATATGGCTGAAGGACACTTCCAGAGGTTGTCTAGTATAGTGTATTTCCTTAGGGTGCTGGTATCAGACGTAGCTAAAGTGGCCCAGTTCTGTGGGCCATAAGAAACCTTCTGCTTGAGCAGTTGGTCTGGGCAGGAGGCTGGGTGCTCTGCTCCAGGTGAAAGAAACTTCCCCTAGAGTGAAAACACAGCTCAAACTTCAACCTCGGTGGTTTTTTTAAGGCATGATATGCTGCTCTTGATCTTCCCCAGTCTAATACGTGGGAAATACTTAGTCTTATATTATCTCTGTCCTCCCCTTTTTGTTCCTGCCCTCTCTCCCTCTTCAGAGCACTACACCTCTTCTCTGAATGAAAGGAAAGAAGATGACAGGTATAACTCAGGTAGGACATTCAAGTTCTACATGCCAAAAATATGAGGAAGGCTGTTCTCAGAGAACACAAGATGCTGAGAGTACCTGGAGGAAGTATCAAAGTATCATCTGACGCCGGTCTTACGGCTCTTTCCCCAGCATGGGCTACCTCAGCTGTCAGCGAAAGGGCTCCATGAGGTGGGCTCCAGTGAAGCAATGCTGCTGGTCCTGTGTCTGCTCAAATGCAAGACAGTAAGTATCAAAATAATTTGCTCTTTTCCAAATGAAAGAGAAATTCAGCAGATTTACAGTCCAGTTCTGTTAAAAAAAAAGAAAGAAAAAAAAAGAAGCTTTGTGTGAGCTTTTGAAGTTCTGCCATCAGCAGTGAAACTTAAGAGCTGGCTCAAGCACTTAGTTTTAAGTAGAAATACCTGATCTATTCATAAAACTGTTCGCCACAGACATGGGGTAATTTGTGGGGATATTTAGTTGCCAAAAAGAGTATGTCATTATAATTTCCAGTAATGTAGTTTAATTGTTTCAAATCTGGATAGGTCCTGTAACTTCATATAAGATGGTATTATCTGTCAATTCCTCGCATTCCTGTGAGGACAGGCAGTGAGCAAAGGGCTGGCTTCTCGGGCAGCTGGAAGTCCACTCCAGGACTTTCTGTGCAATTCATTTTTCTCATTCCGGCTCTGCTTAACAATCTTTGCCCTGTTCCCCCCTCTCCCCGCCCCCCTCCCCCTGCCCCCAGCTCCACTTTAACTCTTTTTTCAAGGCAAGCAACCAACTGAAATATTAATTCCTGTCAGTTACTGTGATTGACTCTGAAAGTCATTGAATTTGTTTGTTTCCTCTTTTGTTTCCTCCTTTGATTTACTTTAGCAAGTGGCTCACTCAATCAGTGACTATTGCTGTGCAGTACAAGCTTTGTTTTTTAAAAACAGTGTTTGCAGCTGGCTCTTACACTTTAGGATGGGGATAACTNGCCAAAAATATGAGGAAGGCTGTTCTCAGAGAACACAAGATGCTGAGAGTACCTGGAGGAAGTATCAAAGTATCATCTGACGCCGGTCTTACGGCTCTTTCCCCAGCATGGGCTACCTCAGCTGTCAGCGAAAGGGCTCCATGAGGTGGGCTCCAGTGAAGCAATGCTGCTGGTCCTGTGTCTGCTCAAATGCAAGACAGTAAGTATCAAAATAATTTGCTCTTTTCCAAATGAAAGAGAAATTCAGCAGATTTACAGTCCAGTTCTGTTAAAAAAAAAGAAAGAAAAAAAAAGAAGCTTTGTGTGAGCTTTTGAAGTTCTGCCATCAGCAGTGAAACTTAAGAGCTGGCTCAAGCACTTAGTTTTAAGTAGAAATACCTGATCTATTCATAAAACTGTTCGCCACAGACATGGGGTAATTTGTGGGGATATTTAGTTGCCAAAAAGAGTATGTCATTATAATTTCCAGTAATGTAGTTTAATTGTTTCAAATCTGGATAGGTCCTGTAACTTCATATAAGATGGTATTATCTGTCAATTCCTCGCATTCCTGTGAGGACAGGCAGTGAGCAAAGGGCTGGCTTCTCGGGCAGCTGGAAGTCCACTCCAGGACTTTCTGTGCAATTCATTTTTCTCATTCCGGCTCTGCTTAACAATCTTTGCCCTGTTCCCCCCTCTCCCCGCCCCCCTCCCCCTGCCCCCAGCTCCACTTTAACTCTTTTTTCAAGGCAAGCAACCAACTGAAATATTAATTCCTGTCAGTTACTGTGATTGACTCTGAAAGTCATTGAATTTGTTTGTTTCCTCTTTTGTTTCCTCCTTTGATTTACTTTAGCAAGTGGCTCACTCAATCAGTGACTATTGCTGTGCAGTACAAGCTTTGTTTTTTAAAAACAGTGTTTGCAGCTGGCTCTTACACTTTAGGATGGGGATAACTTAGGTGGTTGGTCCAGAAAGGAAAATGGCAATGGGGACAAAAGAAAATGGATTTCAAAAAGCAAGCATTTTCATTTCTCTGTAGAACCAGAAAATACTGATTCTTTGGCAAAACAGTAGTTTTAAAGGGTACATTTCTGAAAACCTTTTTCTGAACAAAATTAAATATCGGCTTTTATGTAGTTCACTGGGTCTTTTATCTGTGACAGTTGCATTCTGTTATCCCTCTTATAGCTTCCAATAAAAGCTGTATAAATTGCTTCTTGTCGCATGTAAGTAAGCAAGGGCAGTGGGAAACAGAAAGAGATACTTACCACAGGTACGATCATTTTCATTAGTAAAATATTTTGTATCTTTTCCATTTTGCATGAATTGATTCAGCCTGCAAACTGCTGTTTAGGAGAATCTTTAACACACATAAGATTGTTTAGAGAATGTGTTCTACTTTTCAGAGTCGGATACAAACTGGGGCTAATCGAATGGTGCTTTCCCCGTAACAGCGTGAACCAAGTATTTATTATTTTAAGGCAGCTTTTGCTTCAGAGTTTTACAAACTGCTTTGCTTCCCAGGAGTGAAACTCCCAGCTCGCAGAGCTGAATTAGCTAGAACATCGTTTCCCCGGTGCAACCGTACAATGTGGTTCTAAATATTCCACGGCAGGCTTATGCTGTGATGACTGTTCGTAATATGTAAAGAATGGAGCGACGTTACCCTCTTAAAAACCCGACTTTGCTTTGAGTGCAGGCAGGGCGAGCGGCGGCAGCTGCTGTCCCGCCCGGCGCCGGCGGGTGGCAGTGGCCATCCACCCATCCATCCATCCTTCCATCCTTCCTTCCTTCCTTCCATCCATCCATCCTTCCGTGCCCGCGCTTGCCCTGGCCCCGCCGAGGAGGACCGGCCGCGGAGGAGGCAGCTCAGAGGTACCCAATGCGTTAGCTCGGAGTCCGCGTTCTCTGTAGGATCTGTGTCTCAATACTGACGTTGATTCTTTAAGTGGCTTATGAGTATTTTTGGTGCAACAGACACAGTGCTGTTTTCCCAAGAGAGATTACTCAAACCCCAAAGGTCTGCTCCCTGCATTCCCCGTACCTGGTGATGGACTGGAGGGAGTCCTACCGCCCACGAGTGAGAGAGATGGGTGATTCCTGAACTGCTGTGACATACTATCACCAGTGGTGTGTTACCCGCTTTAGAACACACAGGTGTTCCCTGAAAATCCAAATGAGACACTCCAGTGCACGTTCATGGCTTGGGCAGCTCCACGTGTTAAGGGCAACACATAGGCAAAGCCAGGTTTGGAAACCTGTCGTCTAGAGGGGATGGTCTTCTTTGGTCTCTTGTTGGATCCTTTTCTGTTGTTGTTTCTACCCCCCCTCACCCCCCACACCGTGGGGAAGTGTCTGTAGGTGAATTTGTGACTTTCATGCACGGCCTACTTGAGAAGATTTTGACAGTGTTTAAACTCGAGTGCTGTCGGGAGGGTTTTGCTACGGCATAGTTGAGTATGGGTCCTCTCCATCTGCCCTGTTCCTCCTGTCAGTTAGCAGGACTGCTGGCAGCAGCGGTGTTCAGAGACCGGGGACACAGGCCAGGGAAAGCGGTGACAATTTCACAAATGTTTCTAACGTATCCTAGAGAGACAATGCTATAGCATAAAGCGAGCCCGTGACTTCAAGGAAAGGGCAAGAAATAATGTTGAGGCATTGGGCACCCGGCGTTGACCGTGGGTGTTATCTTTGACCGGCAGACAGTGTTAAGGGGGAAGCCCAAGAGCAGCTCTGAGCAGAGCACCCCGCCTGAGCCCCTAGCTCTGATCCTGAGCCCCTAGCTCTGATCCTAGGAACGTCTTGCGGAGACGATGAATTAGTTAATCCTGAAAGAGAGACAATTTTTTCCTTTCTTAATTTACATTTTTAAAAACATGTTTGTTTGTTTTCCTGCTCGGCTCCCCACGCCTTGTAAATTGTGAATTTCTCTTTTGGCTATGCACGATAAGGAAATCGGTTTCATTCTACAAGTGTGTTAATCATCCTCTGGCTTCAAACTATCAGAGTGCAAACCCCTTAGTTTCTAAAGGGGTTGATCTTCAAATAATGACAATGCTCTGCCCGCTGCAGCTCTTTAAACCCAGGGTTCAGTTGGTGAAATTAAAGCGATGCTTGCTGTGGTCTCACCCTAAAATGAACAATAGGGTGGAAAATTAGTTTTGTGGGAGAAATGGGGTGGTAATTACTTCAGATTGTTATGGGTTTGGAAGGACACAGATCTCAGTACCGCGATTAAAACTCCACGTCTACCACTGCTCAGAGTCAGGAAAAATACATAGAAAAAAGAGTATTTGGGGACTGAGGTGTGCTGGTTTGCAGCAATGGAATTGTTTCCCTGCTGGGCCGTCAGGGTTAAACGTTGACTGCACAGAGCTGGAAGGAGCAGCGCTCTCCGGCTGTGGAGACAGTAGCCAAGCTTGGCCACAGGAGGCACAGCCAGCCTGTGCTGCCCGGAGAGATCTCCTTAATCTCTGCTGGGCTGGAGGCGGGGAGCGTGGAGAGCGGGAGGTCAGCTCGGTCCCGTGTCGGTGTCACTCACCCCCCCCCTTCCCGTCCCAGCTCTTGCTCACCCTTCTTGTCTTCTGATGGCGCTGATCCTCTGAGAGGGTGTGCTTCTGCCTGGGCAAGGCAGCTTCTGCATTTAAAGATCAGAGCTGGCTTTCTCCCAGCCTACGTGGATGGTTTTGGTGTCAAGGGCAAGGAAAGGCAGCGGCTGCTGCCCTAGAGCAACCCCTACCCACCTGCCGGCTGGTCAAAGTGTCACTGGCACCAGGTGAGGCTCCTGCCTTTCACTCCCAAGAATCCCTGGAGCACAGAAGCCCTAAATATGCTCCCTGTGGCCCAAAGCGCAGTACCTGCCAGAGCCCTGCTTTACCCCAGGGCAGCGGCGAAGTTCCCTTCCTTCCTATGGCAAGTGATTCAATTCATACGGGCTCAAAAACTTAACTTCCCATTTTAGGCAAGTTCATAAACGAGCTTAAATTAGAACGGCATCTGATAAGGTGCAGTTCCTGCAGCCCCCTGCCTTGGGACAACTAAACAGAGCTAACGACCAGCGGGAGTTGTAGTGGGTTTGCAGGGTACAGCGAGTGTCCCGCCAATGCAGGAGGGCTAGCGCATCGCTTCCGAGGGCGAGGGAGAGAAAGAACTAAGCTGTTACTGGCTTTCAGGAATTCAGACTCCGATTTCAAACTTAATTTAATTCTCATGGAGAAAGAGTCCCTTTAGGAGCAGCCAAAGTTTAATCAGTAACACAACAGTGATTTAGCTCAATTCTCAGTATCTTAGTCATACGCAGAAGCTGCTGCAACTGATTAGAAACCCCATTTCATTGAAATATTGCATAGAAGCATGAAAATTCCAGTGTGGAAAGGCAACAGTCACTTCATCATTCTAGATCCCATGTTAACGCATCACCAACTCTCACATTCAAAGCCTTTTTAGAGAAATTTAATAGTTGGGGGACTAATAACCACCCACAACCCTTAATTCCAAGTGATTATTCTAAACACAAATTAACAGATCTGGGCCATTACTACGGAGCACTGAATCATCCCCAGGGGTGGGAGGGAAAAGGGAAAGGAAGAAAAGGCAGCAGCACTCCCTAGGCCTGTCTCAGGATTAACTGCTTTTGTTTATGTTTCCAAACACTTTGTCAATAGCATCCCTTCTGTAATAAATCACTTGTTCCTTTCACACTGGTCACAGGCAGATCATTTGCAAGTATGAAATATACACTCAAAGAAGATTTTCCAGGTTACAAGAATCATTATTCACTTCAGGCAATTTTATTCTTTGTACTCTCTACAGATTTCAGTTTTTACTGGGTAAAGTCATAACAGTAGGTAAGTATTTAAAAAAAAAACCCAAAGCACCACAACACAGAAATCAGAGCCAGCAAACAGTTGGTCCCCAAAGAATAAAGCAAGCAAGCAGTTCAATAAACACACTTGATTTATTTTGTATAAAAAGGGTTAAGTTTACAACTAAACTTTTATAAAAAGTTTAGCATGATTAAGTACATCATTACACTTTTTGCAGAAATGTAAATTTCTGCCACTATACAAGAAAACTCTAATTAAAGAGTTCACAAGGTTTCACTCATATATATATTTATATATAAATATATACACAGCATTCAGTCCTAGGTTTGTGTCAAAAAGGTAATTTCTGACCACAGACTTCCCTAAAAAAACTGAACACTGGATCCTTCTGGTACTCACGCTCCACCTTTGGAAAAAAAAGGCAAAGTCTGCTTTAAAATGGGCAACTCCTTGTGAGGTTGTTTCGCTCCCCACGTTGGGAATAGTATATAAAGGAAGCCTTCCAACTAGGGAAAGGGTATTAAAGAGTCTCTTCATAAATAACTAGGTTCAGTCCAAGTTGAAGAATGGGGTGGGGATAAAGATCAATCTTGATTTTTTTTTCTTCTTTATTAATTTTAAAAGGTCCTTTTAGTTAGGATGTGGATTTTCCCCTCCAGATATAGCTGAAAAATAAATTCAGCACCTCAAAAAAAAAAAAAATCCTGTAGACATTTTCTTGTGCAAAAA
>VZTM01037310.1:177755-209785 GCA_013400555.1 Jacana jacana | reverse complement strand
AAAAAAACTCGGGGGGAGAGATAAGGTCTGGAAAACAATCTGGAATTGCCAGGCTGTTGGTGGGAGCTCTGCGGGGCTGGCGTCAGGAAGTCTGCGCCGCCTTCTATTACTGTTGATCCAGCTTTGTGCAGCTGCACTCAGTACAATTAGCTTGTAGAAACAATCCTGCTGTAGGCAGCCTCTTCCCTTCAAAGTGCTTTTCTATACTGATCCCCTCACATCATGATGCTGGAAATCAAGTCACAAGCCGACCACTGTTTGGCCAACATCATCTGTGGGAATTCATTAACCTCCATCCCAGAGATGCAACAAGAGATTGTTTGTCCAGAACTAAACTTACAGCTTAATATGATGTAGCCCATACAGGAAAAAACCTGTGTCCCCATTTCTTTTTTTTTCTTCTTTTTCTTTTTCTTTTTTCTTTTTTTTTGTCCATAACAAGAAACACATTGTGCAGCTTTTTTTTTTTTTGTTTTTTTTCCCTTTTCTTTTCTTTTTCTTTTCTTTTTTTTTTTCTTTTTTTCTTTAGGGGGTGGGGAATGTAGCTGAAATCAAGCGAGAGCCGGCTCCTGCTAAAACTTTGCCATCAGACTGTTTTTTTGGTTCATCGGGCTGCAGTTTCCATAGAAGCAACTTATCCCCGCGATCATCTTGTTGGGTGCACTTTGCAAGCTCATTTCCCGTCTGAGTTTGCTCTGCTGCTCTCAGATGCTGCAGCTGACACATTTCCTCCCCGTGCACTTTGCACCCACCTCATCCTTGCCCAGATGCTCAGGGCTGATTGTGCCTAAAAGGGGGTTTCATCGCACTCTGCAGCTGCCTTGGGGGAAGGGATTCTTAATTATTTTTATTTTTTTTTTAGAATTTTATTTCTACTTTCCCCAGTGCTTCAGTGCTCAGCTCCGTGCCATCCCATCCTTGTCTCCCCTGTCCCCTGTGTTTGCAGGGACACAGTGGCAGCCACAAGCCCTCTGCCACGTGCCCATTTCATGCTGCCGTGAGTGAGCGCTGCCGGTGACTCGGCCCAGTCCCAGTGGAGCTGTCGGTGGGACATTGCTGCTGGGCACCACCAGCCAGGAAGCGGGCCCCTGGCACACCCCCTCTGCATGGGTAGCTCCAGAGCAGCAGCAGGGTGGCATCTCCCTGTTCCCCAGCCTATTTGGTCCTGCTTCCTGGCACCCCCATGCTGGCAGGGCTCTTCACCTCGTCACCACCTGCAGCATCTCCTCAGGGCAGCAGGGCTGGCATCACTACTCCCCCACACTTCCAGCTACCTCACCTGGGCATGGGATGTGTGGCACATTGCTTCCACCCACCCAACTCTGACCCCCTCTGTGTTCTTCTTTAAGGAATGCATGGATGCACCTTCTCTGAGTCCCAATTCATTCTGAGACTTCATTCTTTGCTGCTCCATATGTGCAATACCATGGGCCTGCCAATGGTAAGATCTCTTTTCCCTCACTATGCTTTCAAATAACATTGCTTTTGTACAATATCATTCCCTTCACACCCACACACCACTTCTAAACATCCCTCCTCTGGTGCTGTTGCATTCCCAAGATGTGCGGTGTTGGAGGCTTGGGAAGTAACTGTGATGAAACATACAGGTTTTCTCATTTTTCCTAGACATCTGCTTTTTGGTCAAGTGTGGGACTCTAGGATGGACAAGCCTTTGCTCTGATTCAGTTTTGACACGCTTATCGTTTCACGACCGCACTCTCATACTCAGCTTTTGTGCAGGAATGCCTTTTGCTCAAACTGTATTTTCTAGCAGCACCCTGCAAAGAGGGGTGTTTTGACAGGAATTGTGTGGTTTTACCTGAGCATTTATATCAAGCCCAAATTCAGACACTTTAGTCTAACGTTTTCTTCTGTATCCTATTCCTCTAAGTAGGCATTACTTCGTACACTCCCACCTGCAAAGGGCTGTTCCTAACGTGATGCTACTTGAAGAATACTGCCTGAAATCTTTCCAAAAGCAGCATCTCTCTGGCACTGTAAGTGTTACCGGTGTGAGGTGTATCGAATCCATGTATTCACTCTTACCTCTTTGCTCAAATGCAAATGCACTTGTTTTCTTTCCTAAAAAATCCTCTTTAACTATGGGACAATTGCTACTAATGTAAAGTCTATGTTTTAATTGGGTTACATAGCACGTCTGCTACAAGTGTGTGTGGTGAACCCGTTAGGTGGCTCTTTAGCTATAGGTGGTTGTGCTAAAATCTGGGATCAAACGAGTTCCCTTCTTAGCGCATGGCTTTATGTAGCAGATGGTTTTCATCCAGTGATACCTTCAAATTAGGATAGGTTTAAAAGGTTGCAAATTTTGCACCCCCCAACAATTCTCTGGAAAACCCATTTAGAAAAGAAAAGGCAGAGGGGCCAGGAAGGAGATTCCTGACAGTACCTCGTGTACGGTCAGGAATAGACCAAGGAACAAACAACGGGATGGTTCTTTCTTTTGTTAGTTGGCTGGCTGGCTGCTCCAGCTCCTTTCACCCTCTCACTTTGGCCTAACTTTGATTTTTAGGTAGAGACCTGTGGGAATATGATTACAAAATGCTTGGCCTAATTCCGCTGGAAAAAGGAGGAATTGGACTGGTGGGAGAAGATTTTGAAAATCTGTCCCAGGTATGGGTTTAAATGCCCCCTCTCCCTTCAAACTGTAAAATGACGAGAATTCCACGTAGAGGTGTGTTTCTGTAGTACAGAAACACTGTTTCTGTGTGTGTTTGTTCTTGTACAGTAATAATGTTTCACGAACACAGAGAAGTGGAGTCTGTACTGCAACTGTCATCTCATTGTTGGTGAATCTGTAATCTTTCCTGTTCACTTCAGGCAGAAAACCTCAGTTACGTGATGGAAAACCTTCTGGTATTAAGCGGGCAGTATTCATCTAGTGCTTTACCACAGCTATCGTTACTGGTTAAATTAGGACAAGACCCACAGAGCTCCCAGTCCCTTTTAACTAACATACAGAGCAACATTTTTGGACACTGGAAGTGCAGTTTAGCAAAATGTGTGCAGCAAGTGCAAGTGCACCCTCACAAGTCCTGCTGAACCGTGCGAGTTCCAGTCAAGTTTCATAGGCTTTTAAAACTTTGCTTCTTTATAGGCCCAGGTTGAGCGTTATCTAGGTTAAGCTGACTTTCTTAGTGACTGTCGCCTGCATAAACCCATCTGGGAATCACAAAAGAGGTATGTGTCTAAATCTCTTGAGAGGCCTGGTCCAGGAGGTGTGCTCAGATCATGCTTAAATGCACATTGACAGCATGGAGCTTAGCACAAAGCGCAGCAGCTGTAGCTGCTGGAAAGTTGAGGGGGAGAGAAGGAAAAGAACTGCTGCTTTTTTATAAGCAATTTTTCTCATGAGAGCACTTGCCCTGGAAATGAGAAACTCAAATTCAGTGTTCTCCTCATCAGAGGTGATATAAGCTCCCTCCTGCTCGCAAAGCACCCCTAACGACCAGAGTGAAGGTAAGGCTAAGGTGGAGGACACCCACCCGTCCTGTTCAAGCTTGCCATGGTAAAGAAACAGATGCAAATTTCAAACGGCCAGAGGGATTATAAACAAGAGCCAGGGATTATAAACCACTGTAGCTCAGGGGTAAAGGCATCTCCTGGATGGCAAGAAGCCTGAACACTGGGCCTGGCCTGTCAGACTCACCCGTTCTTGAGGCTGAGGTTCATCTCACCTTATCTTAGCTATTTAGAGGTTTGGTGTCTCGTCTCTCTATAGTCAGTGGGAAGAGAGAGCAAAGAGACACCTGCAGAGAGTGATTCATTCTGTGCCTGTTCGACACCTCTCTCCGGATGGAACGAATCTCCTCACTGGGGGCCATTGCTCCCCATCAATTCTCGGCAGAAGCTAGACAACCAATTTTGACCAGAAGCCTGACTTATAGATGCCAAGTTGGGTGAATTCCACTGTAGATGACTAATTTTTCTCGTTCATCATTCACTTTAGCCTTTAAAAGCTGGGTATGTCATCAAAGTTAGTCATGTGAGTTCTGTCTCTGTACCATGGTCATTCCTTCCAGGGGAGGAATTCCTTCCTTGGGAGGCTGGAGATGGATAGCTGGGGTGAATTGTCCTTGGGTGACCTGTGTCTTTCACTGAACCTGGGGAGCCCAAAGGTCATGTGTGCTCCTAGTTTGCACTCGTGAATCCTGGCGCTGGGTATCTGAAAGTTAAGTGTGGAAACCATTAAACGGCGTCATGCAAACTTCTTTTGTGGATGGTCTAAGTGACCAGAGGCACTACATACTATTTTTAAGAGAAGAGCCAGTTCCATAAAAATATAAGTAAAAATGACTGAAGATATAAACAGGCTTCAACTGGGACTTTCAGAAAGTGGAAAGTCTCCTTATTTAAATCAAAGAAAGTTGACAACTATGGAAAATATCACTAAGTGTATAGAGCACTTCATGGACTTGCATACCCAGAGAAATCTGTCTCTAACTTCTGAAACTGGAGGTCATATGCCTTTAAAAATGTTACCTTCAATCCCAGCCCTGAAGAGATGAAGCATGTAATTTTCAGTTTTGAGAAGCTATAGTTTTTCATTTTTGATAATGTGGAGTAATGCTGAGGTGTGCTACAGGATAAATCCCAAATATGTACCTCGTTGTTTCATCAGAGAGCAGCAAAAGGTCACCCAGGCTTCTTGCCAGGATTTCAGAAGTGCAAGTGGGTTTTTTTTGTGCTAGTCTAAGTTTGGTACATGTATGCTCTGTGCTAACGGATGATTGCAGGAAAAGACAAGCTATGTGGGTTTATAATTTAATATTTGTCAAAGGTCATCAATGGGTTATGTCCAGTCATTTTGCAAAATTTAGGTTGTAGAGCAGTGGTGGACAGTAAGTGTCCAGTTTGGCAAAATTAAAGCTATGCATTCTCCTGATGGGTTTTTAGCTACAAGCGTCGTTGGAGAGGATTCCTCCATGTTGTTCATGTCAATCACTCCATAAGGCTGAATGCCTTCAACTGTTACAAAACACATGCTTGAGAAACCCTTCTACTTCTTTTATCAAAATACTGAAACTGTGCATGCACCCAAGATGTTTAAATTTGGCAACATACAAGTAGTTGGGAATGGACTCAAAATTAAATTACTTAAAGCCTCAAGCTATTGTTTCCAACAGAGACAAGGGGTCTGAAAACATTAAAAGGATGTGCAAACTTCTTAGACTATTTTGGGCCAGAACAAAACAGCTGGTTTACCTGGCTGAAGATCTCAGTTGTTCTCCGTTGACTAGTCAGTATTTGGACTTTTTGCAGTTTCTTAAATTCCTGCCTTCTCACTCTGCTTTGTTTTCACTTCAGTAGCAATAGTTTTGTGTTCCTCATTCTCTTTTACAGCTCTACCGGTCTCTTGGCACTGAAGATGGGATTCACCCGACTTGACTTAAGGCATGAGTCTGGCTGATGTCTACATTTTAGCCTGTCTTTACAGTTGAGAAAATAATTTCCTCTGTGGTGACTTAGTTCTTCCCAATAGAGAAGCATAAAAGACTCTAACTCTATCCTAATACCCCCTTGACTTCTGAGTCCAGCTGTCCTTAACCCAGCCAGCTTGTGGTTTAACTAGACATTCTGGTCTTGATGTGGATGTTCTATGCCAGGGTTGGTTCTCAGACTTTCTCGACAATTCTCCACATTATTTTTTTTCTGTGTGTGACTTGACACATTTTAATTCTAACACTTGACAGCAGCAAGAAAGCAAGCAGTGACTAATGTACTTTCACTAAGAAGTTGTTCTGGCTGTGGTCTTGTGGAGTGCTGGGGATTTACAGGCCACAGGGTGTAACCTCTAGGCTAGATGCTTGTAGTTGTAAGCTTTGTGCATTTCTGCGCCGTGGTTCAGCCTCTTGTTAGCTGTGGTAATCTCCCATGGCAGGACTGCTTATTCATTTGCAGCAGAGATGCGACTTAGGTAGCGAGGGAGGTTGCTGTCTGTGAGAGCCTTGCCTCAGTTATTGTAGAAGGTATGCAAAGGGTTGTGAAAGAGGCAAGACGCTACCATAAACCAGCTGAATTCTGCTGTGGAGGACTTAATTCAATCCATGCCTCTGCCACAAAGTTTTTTGTGTGATGATGGACAAGTCATTTAAAGCAGACTTTTGTCAGGAGACTGTTTACCACATGGGAAGTCAACGGGAGTTGTTCTTAAATATCTAAAATGTAATGAAAATGCCAAGCGCTCTGTAGTAACAGGTCCCATCTATCACAAGCGTGGCAGCCAAAACTAGAGCTATTAACCAGTACATTTTCTGGTCAGCTGCTTCACAAATGACTGTTGGTTTAAAGTTAACAGTTTATAATTAATTTTTTTTCCTTGGAAAGGGAATATCCCTTTTGACGGTAGGACAGAATATATTCTAGTAAGTGTGGGAAATGATTCTGAGTGGCAGAAATTCATTGTAATAAGGGACATTCCAGTCTCCTTTCCAGTAAGCTTTTAGCTCCCGCTCCCCAGCTGCAAACTCGCAAAGTGGTGCAGGACCAGTAAGGTGACTGACAGGGACCAGGTGATGCTGATGGAGAGGGGGAGAAGGAGGACAATCCTGGGTTAGTTGGCTTGAGCTTGATGGGCCTGGAGGACCGGGGAAAATACCAGTTGCAGCTGGATGAGGACTTGGAGCCCGAACAAGGAAGTCTAAGGATTAAAGGGGAACAGGGGAGAGGGAGCATTCAAGTTTCAGATCTCTCTTCATTGCTTTAGGTTTCTTTCATTTGAAATGACAAGCCAAAATAAGCAAAAATATCCAGAGAATGAGTACTTCTGAAGAAGTTTCCTGTACTTCTGTCTCCTGTTATACACAGGACAACTTGTGAACTGCAGTGATTTCAGACCTAGCTAGATACATTTCCTACTTACGGGAGATACGTGTTCAAGACTGTCCTCCGATGAGGTCCTTATAACCCTCACATAAGAAACATTCTAGAAATGGTGATTTGGGACATTCACGCGGTGCAATGGAAATTCTGAGTTGCAGTTTGGACTGGGAAGAAAGGGATACGAAGCCTTGGTTTTCAACAGGCCTTATAAACATCAGACCACTTCTCTGAGAATTTCCTGAGAAAATACCCAGGAGAATCCTATTGGTTTTCTTCTGAAGCAAGGGTCTCTTCCAACCTAAATGATTCTATGATAGTAAGACTGCTGAAATCCTGAAAAGTTTAACAAGATGGGAGAAATGAGTCTTCTGTATCCATTCAGTATCATTTGAGGTACAGGATCTTTCCATAGGATCCAACATCCCCTTAAGGACATATCTGATGTTAAAATTCTGATGAATATTTGGGGATGTTTGACTATATCTCAGAAATTGTTTAGTACAGAGTGGCCATATTCCATTCAATGGTTTAAATTTTTATTTTTTTTTAAAAATGTGAACTTCTGCTTTTTTTCTATAGTAGTTGTGTAGATTCTATCAAGGAAAAGCAAATGTCATGGGAAAGTTTTAGGTAATTTTTTTGTTGTCTGGGTGTTTTTTGCTCTAACGCAGATGTTCCTTTTTTAAACCTGATAAAGGCATTGCCGGCTGGGGAGATGATACTCTCGGCTCTGTACTGAGAGCAGCAACACACCTTGTAGAATTGTTTTGGGGAGCAATCTGTGGTATATCAGTTGCTCTCTTTTCTGCTATTTTGGTTCTGTTTTGTGGAGTTAAGCGCATGTCTATAAGCTGCAAATGTACATTCCTGTATAGAATAAGCAGGCTGTCTCCATGGATCAGCTGTTATGGGGGTGGCTGTGGGTAAGACATGAAAGAGGCCAGGGAAACTCCTTTGATGGGGACTCAGTAGTCTACGTGCATGAGGCCAGATGCAAATCCAGTGAAACGCATCGATACTCTCCCTGTTAGCTTCACAGCCTTGGATCCAGCTTCAGGTGCGTTTGCGAAGGTATAGGAGGGATGTAGCTGGTACTTGGTTAGTGTAGCTGTTGCCCATGAGAGCGGTAAAGGATTTTTTTTCACTGCTCAGGGTTTGCAAATGAATTTTATCTAAAGCTTTCCACTTGCACATAGCCAGCCTGCTCAGGTTCTAAATAGATTCTGCCCTCAGACTCTAAAGAACAAGATAATCACTTTATGTTATGTACTTGAGAGCTAAATTATTTTAAAAGTCTGAAATTAGCAGATGAGGAGGAATTTATTTGCCAAATACATTCAGAAGCAGCTTGGGAAACCTGTCAGAGCCCAGCTTTAACTGCTTAACTAGTGGCTGTTCAATTTAATAGCTCTCAAGCATACTTACAGTGTGAGGGATACCAAACCAAAATCCCAGGATGTGTGAGATTTTCTTCCAGACAACAAAAATATGCCATCAATTCGCAAACCAGATAGTTAAAGAGGAAAACCTGCACCTACAGCCACTAACCTCACATTACATCCTCTGTGCTCCAGGCAAAACCCAGCCTTTCTCTTCTTTAGGACTCTATCTGTGCTTTCCAGCTCTATTAACTTAGCGCATTGCTGAACATGACCTTTGCTCTGTGAGCGATGCTGGCCTTTACCATGTGTTAGTCCTTTTCCCACCTAGATATCTTCATGCTTTCCTGCATCCTATCCTCCATGCGTGGAACAAAGGCCTGGAAAATTCTCTCCAGCTGTTCTCTTTCAAATCACTCCTTAAGATGCACTTCGACCCTGGTGCCTATGGGGCATTGCTGATAATAGCTAGGCAGAGTGGAAGTTAAATTGTTTTCTAGGCAGCCTGTGAGAAAACAGGATCACATGATTTCTACTGTGGTTTTACTATCAACCCCTTTCCTGCAGGGGAGGACAAGGTCATAATGCTGTTTTAGTAATCACCAGCTGTCACTGGAAGCTGATGTAGATAAGAGCAGCTCTCAACTCCACTGGTTGTTGCCTTCTCTCTCCTTCAGCCACGATGCTACCAGTTTGCTTTTACCCGCCATGCTTCTTTCATTCTTCATGACTGTGAATTTATTTCCCTCACCTTGTGAGGGGCTGATGCAGGGCCCACCCTTTCAGAATATGTTGACACATCTTGGCTCCAAGCATCAAAGGTCTATCCTGGGGAGGTGGCTTTCTTGCATATGGAGCCACAGAGCCAGCCTTCCGAGTAGCGGGAAGGCTTCCTTCCCAGTTGCTATTACTTGCCTAACTGCATATGGAAGGGGCAGGCAATCCTGGCTAATCAGGGCTTCAGACAGGCAATTCTTCAAATTGTTTTAGGGTTTTTAATTAAAACTGTAGGCTCCGGCATCGGGTGGCAGAGCGCCAGTATCAGTCATCTGACAATAGCCTTCACCATCTACCAACAATAAGGGAATTCCTCAGCGTATGCTCTGGAGGCTTCTGAAATGCTGCGAAGGGGTGAGATTGCTGTTTGCAAAGCGCCCTGCAACGTTCAGCCTTGCGGGTCTGCTGATTTTTAAATTATATAAACAAAACCCTATAAGCCCCGCGTAGCACAAAGATACTAACTTCTGTTTATACTGTCCGGATCACAGATGCTGAGCATGAATGCATGAACAGTCCTTTTGTATGGTGTTTGACACTTTCTGCGGCTGTCTGCACTGTTTTTTAATATACAGAATCCCTGATTCTCCACTGCCTTGCACCCTGTCTATTCATTCTCACCCCTGCAAAGTGAGGGTAAAACACTATCAAAACAAAATGGTACCATTTTGTATGTTTTCCACTCAGTTTGTACAGGTGTAAATGACTACAGAAAGAATGGGGCAGAGCGGAACCTGACCTGCAGTCTGTCTCTCAATGCGTCAGGGGTCTTGAAGTGGGGGGATGACAGAACAAACACAAGCTGTTACCTTGCCATTTTTGCTAATGTTTTCAAATCAGGCAGCTTGCGAGGATGACAGATGCAAAAGTCAGGCGGTGCTTAGTTCCTCTAGTCCTCACGTGATGTCTTCTCCTAGAGCAATAAAAGTGTTACCCGTGGCATGGATAGGTGCTCATGGTAGCTTGCATGGGAGCAGACTTATCAATGAGAATCATCTTTCTGAGCTGTTTAGCTGTTGCATTTAGTACTGGAGAGAGAAAAATCCTTTGTTCTTTCTGCTGTTTGTTACGTGACCTTAGCTTTTGTAAACCCTTGTAATGGGGAGTGAGCTCTCCAAGCTGTGTTAAACCTCCTGCTTTGTCTCCTGGGTTCTGGACTTTAACAGCACTCAAGTTTTTTTTAATTTTTTTTTTGTTGTGTGTGTGATTATAGCAACAGACTGTACTGATCCTACCTAATTTGCAGTCACCCTGTAATACTGCGTGACACAGCTCTGCAAGTAAGCACCCAAGCCTTCTTCCAAATAACGGTCGCTCTTTCCTCTTCTTGGCTTTCTCTTGGCACAAAGCCCCAGCTCTCTGACACCTTCCTTACTTTCCCAAACAGCACATTAGACCATCCTAGCCCATGTGCTTGTTTGTACCAGGACAAAGAATTTAAGCTTATTTATGACTCGTTGATAAGCTATCACTGTTACCTCTTTGCCGCGTGTCCTTCATGAATATTTACCCTGTCTCCTCCTGGCCCCAGACTGCCCAGCTTTCTCTTTGCTCCTCTGATTTTTTTGCTTCCAGAAATCTCGTCCAGTTACTCCGGTGGCTGATGCCATTATCCACTCTGAATTCTGGTTTGAGGTTGCCTATGGGCTTCTAATGGGGAGGTTTATCACCTTAGTGGTTCCTGTAGGTAGGAGCGATGCTTCAAGAGAATGGTCTTGTCTTTGCAGTGTCTTCTGTAGTCTGTGGGTTAGCACTGCTCTGTGCTTCTTCTGTACTTCTGATGACCTTCAAGATACTTGATAGTGCTGTTTTTAAGCATTTTCTTTAGAAGGGAGGATAGGATAAGAAAGTCAGCAGATACTGTGACCACAAAATAGAAAGTGATAGAGATATAATACCCTTCACCGTTAATGTAAGAAAAAAAAATGTTGGCTTGCATGAAAAAAATCCACCCACCCTCCAAAAAAAAAAAAATAATTAAGCTATTCAAAGCTCTGTATGGATAAATCCTGGCAAGATCCAAATTAAATGTGTGCTACATAGGCTGGTGTAGTAAGTAGGAATGATGAGCAGAAGTTAAAGTCTCTTGAAATCAGAACAGTAAATATTTTTGCTTATCTTCAATTGAAATCTCCACCTTACCATTGCATTAACATATCCACTCATTTTTAGAAACTATGTGAATTTTCATGACTCATTTGAGTGCTCTGTAACTATTTGTATGCAAATGTGACTCATTAAACATTCCCACAGTCACACACTTTATCCTCCCATTGGAGTTCGTGCACAAACAGGAGCGGTGATGTTCCTTCTCCTTACAAAACTTACCCTTCAGAAAGAAAATTTCAGGCGAAAAAAAAGTAAGTTCTGGCCTGAGAATAAGCATAAGAAAGTTCTGCTGAAAGGTAATGTATCCATCAATGCCTGCAGAGACTCAGGATGAAATTGCCATCTCAACCATAGCTAGAACAAACACAGCTGATGAATAAATGTATATTGGCTAGAATAAATACAATGTAATGCCAGATGTGGACAGTACGGAATGCAGAAAGGCAGTAAACTGAGTAAACATCAAATGAAAGATTAGCCTTAATTGTGAGGAATCCATTCCAATGAGAAACAGAACTGGGGATCTCTTTTGCCCAAAAGCAGTTGAGGTACCTTTCTAGCTAGAAGAGAAGCTGCCTGATCTGTCACTGCTTTCCCATTTGAGGCTCATCAGCAGCAACCTGCTGCATATAACATACAGTTCAAAGGCTGCCTTTCCACCTGAGTATCTGTGGCAGGGTAGTAGGCTTTACATCCCAGCAAGTTTGGTTTGCAGCTTTTATCTGATTTTGCAGAATGCACCTTTGTATTCACCATGAGCTTCCGTAAGACCTTCCCCAGCATCATCCCCTGCAGTACAACCACACAGGGTGTCTCTGCCACACAGGGTGCCTCTGTCCTACTGTAGGTAGGATGTTTCTGTATTTCAGTCTCTCCCAAAGTCAAAGTTAGTATAATGGAGTTTTCCAGAGTTCCTTTTTCAGAAGCAATACTTTTGGTGTTCAGATGAGACACTTCACACAGATGTGATGGCTGCTGTGTTTGTGAACTTAAGCTTTCTAGATTTCTCTTAAAAAGAATTTTTTAGTCCTTTCCTTCTAAGGCATTGCTTGCAAATATGAAACAGTTAGGAAGGTTAATCCTGCACTGGACATTCTCCCCTCTCAAAAGCTATGGTGACTCTTCTGCTATCTCTCAGAGGTCTACTCTGTCCCATGAAACTTATTTAGAAAGATGCCCCCTAAAATCTTCTTACATATATATGCACAGCTTTGCTTTATTGCACTTTAGTGTGGGATTCACCTCACAGATTAAGACACGAACATTCACAGGCTTGATTTAGTTTCCTGCATCTAGGAATCCAGCACTATTTGAAGTATTTAAGTCTCCCACTTTGCCTGCAGCTGCTGCACCATATTGGTAAAGAAGGCCCATAGGTGGTACGCCATCTTGCCAGCCTGGCCTGGACTTCTTGGGTGCCCAGTTGCACCTCAAATCACACTGTCTGTAGTCAGTTGACACCTAATCGATCTGCTCAAAGGAGTCTCCAGGGGGTGTCCAGCCAGTTGCCCAAATGTACATGTCAGCTTCTGAGTCAGTTAAATGGTTCTGTGGCTTTTGACCAATAACACCCAAACTGACACCTACAGCTAGACACTAATTTTTTTTCTTTCATTCCAGAACCCAATTTCCACCCTACCTGTCATTTGTTTGCTGTACCATGCCTTTCTGGAATGGCCTGTGCACCCAGCACTGGGAGAAACTGCTGAACTAAAATCGATAATCTGTTACGTTGGTCTGCAGACAGAAGAGTGCACACTCAGCTGTGCACCCACTCCTGAGCTGTGTGGCAACCTGCTGGTCCTCAGATGTTTTGCTTATTTGGAACATTTTGTCTACTTATTGGCTTCTGGTGTTGCTGCCATTTGTAAGCAGCCCGGGCACAGGTGCCTGGGCTCTTCTGCAGTTGCTGTTAATGTGGCTAAATCAGCTAATTGAGACTGCACTCAACATCTCCTCATTTACACACTTTATTAGCTGAAACCAACTGAAGTGTCTAAGGTGCCATGAAATTAAGCAAGTTGCACAATATGTAAACAAACTGTAAAGAAGAGAAGGTAGAGGCTAGGGACCTGATCCACCTGTGAGGTCCAGAGCGATGCAGAACCTGCCAACGTGAAGATCACTGCAGGATCAGGTCTTTCAAAGGAAGCCCTCCCTCTTCTCTTAATGACAGCATCATTAGTAGTACAGGTATATAGAACTCTTAAATGAATAGTGCAACAGATTGTTCCTGCTGCACTTAACAAGCAGTTCAATATAACAGCCACGAGCTAAAATAGTTGCAAGTTTGTGAACTTCAAAGCAAACTTTGCTTCTTTCTAAAGAGTCTTACAAACAACTAAGCATATTTTCTCCCACTTCATCTTTAAAGAAATTACAAAAGAATATATACAGCAGGACTGAAATTCCTGCCAGTCCTTCATCTTGATTTTCTTGGCATATTGGTAAGGAATCTGGGTGCTGAAATTTACTGTTAATGAGCACCTTATTTTATGGATGTGTTCTTGTTCTGTGCACTAATGCTTATCTGAACTGTTTGTGCTCTTATGGAGGTCCAAAAAAGACACCTAAAAGATAAACACTGAAGTATCCAGTCAAATATTTCACTACTTTGGTTTTTGACGGATTGGAAAGGATGAGTGGTCGTTAATTGAGTTAAAGTTCTTTACTGATTTATGTATCAGTTGATTATAAATCTACAAATTATCTGCAATCTTCATTTCAAGGATGAGGCAGCTGAGGGAAAAATAGGTCACCTGTGGCTTTAGATGGATTAAATGTAGAGGCAACAAATATTGGGGAACTGTTGGTCAATGCAAACAAAAGCTGCAGGGAGTGGTTTGATTGGAAGCAACGTTGTGGATGTAGTGCACCTAAACACAAACGTCAAGTGGAAAGCAAGAATGTGAAGAAGTGGCAAGGACAGCATCTCCAGAATGGAACAGATGAGAGGAAGCTGAAAACCCTTGCCTTCCAGCAGTAGGCAGGAAGGGTTAAATGAAGTGAGATAAACAATAGAAATGCTGTACAGTTATGCTGATTTCCAAGAATCACTAAGCGACTGTTGTCAAAAGCTGAACTAAGAGCAAAGAAGGCGAAAAGTCTGAGGACTCTGAGGGGAGAGTAAAAGAATGTGTCTGCCCTTTGAAAGACAAAGATTTCTGCTAGTTTCATTAGAGCAGAACTGAGCTCCTCTGTGAACTAGGGAGAAAAAAAAAAATAAATGTTTTTATCTCATGGGCCTAAATTTACCCATGTGAATAAGATGATCTTTTACATTCTGTAAATTGAGTTTTTGTAATTTTGAAGATTTTCAGGACTGAAGACCCTGCAATGTCTTTCCTTGTTCCTGGTAACAACAGCATTGTCTCCTCCATATTTTGTGCTTTTGTGCCTCAAACTCCAGCCCCTTCTAGCTGGGAAAATGTTCTAGCCTCTATGTCTGTTAGTTTGCCCTCTTCTGAGGGGCTAGCAAAGCTGTTCCTTGCGGTGGAAATTTTTTCCAGCTCATTAGTAAAACTGGAATTAACTGAGTAATTTGCTCCACCAGATCCCGGAGCAGATAGGAGGTAGACACTATTTCACCCAGGGTGGAATGTCCTCTGTAAGGCCGTAAAGGATTCTGCATTTCTTTACAAAGTGCTGGGAGTCTGATTCCAACCAAAATTGTCTTTTTGTTTATTTTCATTTGTTCCAACTCCAATAAGTGTAGTAGAGGAGCAAAGTGGCTTTAACTACTGGGAGAAGTGGGAGGGAATTTTTTTCCAGACCCTACATGAATGTCACTGTATCAAACAGCCCATATCCCAAGTACCAAAGTTGCAGTGAAAGTGCTGTTCCTTGCAGGAATGCAAGAAGCAGCTGGAATGCAGGTTTCCACCTGCAAGTATAGGTTTGGTTGGCTGAGGAGACAGATTTTACCTCTTTAGTTCCTTCTCACCCTCTCATGGTTAGGCCAGTGCTCTATGTGGGCAGGGCTGCGGAGTAAACACAGTGCTGATGAGGTGCCACTATCCTGTTTCAAACCAGCAGTCTTTTTCCTCCATCAGCATTACCTTTGGCATATATCTCTGAGGGTTTATACTTCGATGGTAGTCCAGGGGGTGCTACCTTGCAATCTCAGAGTATTACGTGTAATGATTTTGTAAATACGTTGTATGAGCTGTTCAGGGAGGTAAATGTTTGTGTACTGGGTTAAAAGACTTTTGAGCACAACTGCATTGTTCTTCATAGTAGCCTATAGAAACAAGTAAGGAGGGGAGATGCATAATACCTAGATAATAGATAAGCAATCTCTTTACAAATATTGGGAAAGCAGTTGCAACACAATGCCATACATCCATGCCCCAGGCTGTGCTTCAACTGCGTTGAGTCAGGAATAAAGAGGTCTAAAACACATTGAATAGTTGAAAAGCTCTTTCCAAGAAATTATGAGATCAGTTGTCATTAGGTGTCCCAGACACAGAGAATGCCCATATTCTTTAACATCTGTCCTCAGAGGCTCTGGAGCAAGTGGATCTTCCTCACCAGCACTGAGAATTTGTCTCCCCTCCCCCCCACCCTCTGCCCTCTGCTTCTCTCTGAGGGGTGAGTCTACATCTCTGCTCTTTGCTATGGAGGAGAGCTTGGCTTCATAACCAACTTGGAAACTCTGCTGCCTGGAGAGGAGGAGACATACTGTGCTGTGGAGAGGGCATGTGTGATTTCTTGAGGACGCTGATCACATTTCATCATCATAAGTGCCTGGTGCCCAAGGGCGTGCAGAAAACCTTGGTAGAACCATCCGGTTGGTGTGTGAGGCTGCCCTTGCAGCAAGACTTACTAACCAGGACTTGAAACTTGCCTGGGCTTTGCTCTCAGTTCCACATTTTTGCTGCAGCAGTTGTTGTGTCAAGGCCCAGTATCACTTCACGGGATGGAGTCCTCTCTGAATTCAGGGGGACCAGGGTGGCCCGACAGTAGCGTGGTATTTGTCTTTGCTTGGTACGTCCTGCTCGAACAGTTAACGTTGTACTGGGTGGGTGGTAGAAACTTTAGTTAACTTGAAAGCTAAAGCGTGGACAAATGGAGCGGGCTGATTCTAACTGACTCAGCAGCTGTTTCTCATGGATAGGTAAAACAAAGTCATTGTGGGGAAGGGTATTCTTTGGCATAATCTACTATAAAAGTTCCAGATGTTTTTTCTTTGCAATGTTTCTTTGCAGATGTTATTTATTCTTGGATTTCTTTCTGTTTCTATACAAACAGAAAGATTTTCCCCCCCTAAGTTTCTGTATTTACTTCTGCTTTGTATATGCTTCTCATGCTTCTCAAGTGCTCTGTTATTCTTCATGGGACTGTTATCATGCATCCTAGGACAGGTTTGGATGCACCCAGAGTCATGTTTCTGAATAAGTGTGCTGGTGGAGCTGTCACTGTGACTGTCTTATGGCTGTCTAGCCCTCTAGAATAAAAAATATAGAAGGAATATGCTTAGACTTGGACCTTTGTATCCTGAAATATGTCAGAGTTAAAGATACTAGGATTATCCAAACCAAGTTTCTTTGGCTAGTCACAGTAATTAATGGATACATCTGAGTTAATTTACCCATGAGATGCACATGTGTCCTACTGGTATTTTTCATTGCTCCTTTTTTGAATGAGTAAGAAATACATCACAAAACCCATAATGACGCACCTTATGGCACCAAGCACGGACAAGAACACTTTTTCCCAGGAACTAATCCAGCACAAGCGCTGTCACCTAGTTTTACTGCAGCATCTAGTTGGAGGTATCAATGACTATATGTGGCCTCACATCTCCCAGGGGGGTGTCTCATGCCCAGTTAGAGCACCCCTGTAAATAAATGGTTGATCACTAATTCAGTGTGTCTTCTATTACTGAATATACTATGAAAGATTTGTGTCGGATGAGAATAAGAAATCTCACAGTTTCTGCTCCAAGGCTGTTCCTGACTCTTTATGACATGATCTTAAGATCCATCTACTTCTAGACAGCTTTACTTTGAATAGCAGGTCCATGTTTGATGCTAGTTTTGGCAGAGGAGTCCTGCAGTCATAGTTTAAGTAGAATGAATGCTGAGCTCTAGGACCTGAGTGATAGCTGAGTGACATTCACAGATGTGACAAGAAACTTGGGAATGGCGCTATCTGTGCCAGACCAATGCCCAGCTCCCCAGGTGTTCTGTCTCCACAAGCAGAAACAGATGTTATTTAGGAAGGCCATACTAGCCTGGCCACTTTCGGTGTTCCATCCCCCTTGACTTCCCTAGCACCCAGAACAGTTTTATTAGGGATGTTAGATTGTAGCTCTGCTTAGCCCTTTCAGCATCTGCTTATGGACTCTTGGTCCATCAAATTATCTCATGTGTTTTCATGATTCTATAGATGCAGTCTCCCTCCACAGCCTTCTGCATCAGCAAATCCCAGAAGTTCACTAGGTGCTGCATAAAGAATTATTTTGACCTCTTTTAATCTTCTATTGGTTTCATCAATGGGCCCCTACTTCTACTGTTGCAAAAGTCATTGCAGAGTTTTACTTTCAGCTTTTTTGCTGCCTGTGTGATTCTATAAATCTTACTTCCATTCCCTCTCTCAGCTATCTCCTCTTCCAATCAGAGCCTTAATAATCTTTAGTTGCTTGTTCCTTCTTAGGGCAACTGCTCTGTCCCTTGGTTTGTTTTGGTTGACATTCTCTGGACATGCAATAACTCTGCTATATCCATCTTGAGGTGCTGAGACCAGCACTGTGAAGAGTATTCAAGCTTTGAGATGGATACCACAGACAGTTTCTCTCAGAAGACTCTTAAGCCCCTTGCCCCATAAATCCACTGTAACTCTGATCCTGAGGCATTGTCTGTTTGTCAGCTGTACCACTCCCTTCTAGGTTGGCAGCTGGATGGATGTTATGCAAGGGTGCAGGAGGGGGACAGTGTGTGCCATACCTTTCTGCTTTCCAGGCCAAAATGCCAGAGTCTACCAGGACAAAATGGTGACTCATACAGAAAAAAGTATTGGGACACATGCAGACCAGAAGTGGAATACCTATTGACCAACCATCTTAAAAACCCACAGTGACTGTGAATTACTATCTGTTCTCTTCTCTTTAGTCAGTATATGGCTAACCTTGGCCATATGCATCTATAGTAATACCTGGTTATATTTGTTCAAGTACATTATTATAATGAGAAAGATAGTTTTTCAATAAAGCTATCTCATGTTGTCATATCAAGGGGGTATCTACATATTGGACGAGGGGAGATTTAGATTAGATACTAGAAAGAAATTCTTTACTGTGCGGGTGGTGAGGCACTGGGACACGTTGCCCAGAGAACTTGTGGATGCTCCATCCCTGGAGGAGTTTAAGGCCAGGCTGGTTGAGACTTTGAGCAACCTGGTCTGGTGGGAATTGTCCCTGCTCATGGCAAGGGCGTTGGAACTCAATGATCTACAAGGTCCCTTCCAACTCTAACCATTCTATGATTCTATATTCACTGCAGATGGCATATTACAGAAGTAAACTTTCTCATATTTATTCTTTAACAAATATTGAACCATTGCTATTAAAGCAAAGATCAGATTCCTACATCTTAGGAACTGAAGGAAACTGTTGCAACAGTTGCCATTAACACAGTCTCTCTTTAGCAATTTCTGTATTGATGGATTTACCATTTAGTGGTTAAACATTTTTTCATCCTACAATATGTCTAAACCCACTTTCTGATAGAAATCAGAAAAATTGAAGTGACTACTTTGGACAGCTCTATCTGGAGCAAAGCAAATATAGCAGATCTTAATTAAAAGAAAAGGGGACAAAATAACCTGATCTAGAAAGAGAAGAGTGCAAGCTTATTTTATTTCCTTGGTTGTGTAGGAGTCTTGTTAACCAGTATGTAATGCATAGTCATGTAATAAAACATGCTAGACATTAAAAGGCAAAAAACCCAGTTCACAGATGTTGTAACGTTATGAGATAATTTTAGGGAGTGAATGGGGTGAAAAGGCTGGATTTGTTAGAGAGGAAAATACCTATGGAGGCCTTTTCTGTGAGCAATACCATGACTTCATTACCATGTCAATTCTGGGAAAAGGCTCTGATTTAACACAGCAGTTGGCTGGATCCATATGGAGCTGATGAACCTCTGAATGAATAGTGAATGGAAAAACTGCTGGAATCTGCCTTCAGCTTTGTTCCCAGGATGACCAATGTAAAAGGCCTAAGAGCAATACTGCACAGATGGTGTAAAGAGGTAAGAAATCTGCAGGGTTTAGTTTACTTTTTCTTATCCTACACTGTTTGGGGTTTTATTTTTTTAACGATATTTCAGTTTCTCCAACTCTATTTGCTTAAATGTCTTTACTCACAAAAAATGTGAAAAAAAGAAAAGCTTTCGGGAAATGAAATGAAATCAAAAAGCATATGTAGCAGTAAACATTTACATAAAAATACAATTTAAAATGTTGCATTTTGTATGGTATAGAAGTAATTGAAAGCATAATTATGAAATCCTGAAAAAAAAAAAAAAGGCAAGTTAACAGTTTAACAAAGAACTTTGGAATTACTTCTTCAATTCACCCTATGTTGTGGGAATATGCAGATGTTCACATTTACACAGTCATGTATGTCCACTAGGGTTACATGCTTTTATAGTCTGAAGCATCATCACAAGTGCCAATACAGTAAATCAAAAGACTCTCTGGCATTATCTAGTTTCCTTTCTGGCTTTAAAAGTTAGAACAGATGTCACAAGAGAGGACAAAATGGATTTTACCCACCGAGAGGAGCTTTTCTTGCCATCATTAATAGGAGGCTCCTTGAAATGCTAATGTACACAGTTTGTGTTGCCGGGTTTGCATAGAGATGGTGGGAAACAGCTCTGATCCCAACAAAACCTTTTGTTATTAATCAAGAAAATCTGCTCTTCTGAAACAGCAAAGCACTGAAATGGTGTGGCTACTTGCAATGCAGAGATCTCTATAGCAATCTCCAATGAACAAAAATGTAATAAAAACTGTTCAGCAGTTCTACGAGATACGGCACATCTAGCAATTTATTTGCAGTGATTTTGCATACACCTTCTACTTGCCTTTGTCATTTCAGCATGGATATTTACAGTGGAAAGATTACACTGGTTCTGTATTTTTTCTGAATCTTCACTCTTTAAAATCTTGTTTAATTTCATACCAAATCTAAAAAGCAAGCTTGGGCCGAAAGAACTTTGAAAAGCAAGCTTTTCTTCTTGTAAAAATCTATCACGGAGCATGACTTTCTGTTTGATTTGATGTTAATACCATGGAAGATATTTTTGCTTTGTTAGAATATAGGATTATGAGATCTTGTGAGCCCTTTGTGAGCACAAATATACTCTGCATTATTAGGAGTAGTGTGCTCCTCCTGTTGTAAATGAGAATAAATAATTTCTAGCAATTTTAGGAGAAGAGGTTCAGCCCCTGATGTTGTTTTGTGACACATGCCCTCTTATTTTTTAAGAAATACCAATGCAATTAAATCACAATGTACTAACTGCTGTCAGACATTCATTGCCTTGTATAGGATGCCTTACCAGAAGCCTTCTTTTCCAAAAGTATTTGGAGTATGAATTAAAGCCAAAGATTCGAGGAAGGCCTGAATTAAAATGTAAATTCTTTGCCTGGTATTACTCATCACTGAAATCTCTGGCCCAGTGTCTGAACTGAGTTACATTAAATTCCCTATCAATTTATTGTACACCAGTTCCACAACACATTAATGTGTCCTTTCACAGATTCATTGTGCTGAGACTTCAATATATGGGCACAAGAGAATGAATTAAGGATGAAGCATTAGCTCAGAGTTTAAGCCTCTTTTAATTTCCTTGCCTCTGTGGATCTAAAGCAGATACTTAACATTGCTGTAGATTGGTCTTTAATTTCTATTGTGGGTTTGTTGGGTGGTTGTTTTTTTTTTAATGATGGTAATAAGCAGATAGTAAAAATAAATAAAAATAACTTGTTACAATTCATGTAGGTTGTTTGAGATGACCGTCATCTAGTTACTGGCTAAGACATTGTACATAGTAAATTTAAAAATGTGAATGGTTATTTGTTCATAGCTCTGCCTGATACAAATTTGGTAGAGCTGGCAGGAAAGAAAGGAGTGGGAAGAGAGGGGACAGGGAGCTTCTGTGAAAAAAACAAGTGAAACATCACTGATTCCATCACTGAGGAGCTGTTTCAGTAGTACGAAATGCTGCAACAGGCAAGCAGGGAGAAAGAAAGCTGTAAGAACAACTTTGAAGCCAGAAGTGCCTTTGGCATTGTAAGGGGTCTACAGATGAAATGACCATGGCTATCTCTGGATAGATCCTACAAAAAAATTATCTGTTCTTTAAATTTCAATGTGTAGATTTTTTCCCAGTCCCCATTTTCCTTCCAACTTTACAGTTAAACTTCTGATTTCATGAAAGCCGCGTTTCAAGTGGGTCCAAAGTGCCTGTACCCCTATACCAAAGGGTGTCTACCACCTCTGCTGCTGAACACAAGACCTTGCTAGTCCTGTGAGTGTGGCCAGATTAACTTGTATGAGGTTGGTCTGAAAATCTCAGTCTGCAAGGAGGGGGTACCGATTATCCAAAATATCAAGCAACAACAACAAATCCTGCAGAGCATGCTTAGTGGGACCTGCTAAGGCTTTTGTCAGGAACTAATGACTTTGACCTCACTGTCCAATCCGTCAGCAAAGAGGTAAGTATGAAGGCTGTTCTTGGGAAAAATCTTGATGAGGAGGGCTGAACACTCCTGTGTCAACAAAATGACCTACAAACCCTCTGTCTTAATAGCGCTGAACTTTTGAGCACAATTAAGGCATATTGTCCTGTGTAAGAGTTTGTCTGCCTTTAAAGTGTCATTTTTTTTCAGGAGTATTCTACTTAAAATTGCTTCAAAACTTTGCAGAAACTCAAATGTATAGATTTCAACCAGGCTGGAAATCTACTGTTTAGCTTCTGAAGCTAAATTATGAGCTAAACTGATATATCAGTAGTGTGAAATATATTCATGAAGGGGTTTTCAGATAAACTGTTTTTTAAACCAGTGTAAATTCTTTGTACAGGCACTGGACTTGAGGATTTTCACCAAGGATTAAATGTTAACTGACTACTTCCCTGTACAGTCCTTGCCAAATTTTGTTCTCACTTCCTCTGGTCCTGAGTAACTTCACTGCATTTGAAGTGGTTATTCTAAATTTGTCCCAGTGTAACAGACCAAAATTTAACTTTATAAGTCTCTTGGAGGAGCATTGTCTTCTGTCAGTGTGGTTGTAGAGTTTTGGCTGAGAATCTGGAATAGATGAACAGTCAAATTCAGGTGTGAACCCTTTCCCTACCCTGCATTGTAAGGAAATCTCCTTGTCTCCATTTTTTATATACCTGAAAAATGGGTGTGATTTGATATAAAATCAGATCTCTTCACTTGTTCCTTTGGTAACCTTTTTGTGGTCAGCTTAGTTAGGCAAGGTGCAAGAAATCCAGTCCCATTTCTCCATTGGAATTGCTGTTATGGTTTGCTGTTTATGTTATGTAAACTAAGTGTTTAGAGGATCAGATTCCTTTTCCTGGAGTAAAAATAATACTTTAAAAAGGCAGGCTCTATATGTGAATTATTTAGGGATAGATCTTCAGTGTGGTTTCAAAAGTCATAGAATCGTAGAGCGGTTAGAGTTGGGAGGAACCTTAATGATCATCAAGTTCCAAGTCCCCTGCCATGGGCAGGGACACCTCCCACTAGAGCAGGTCGCTCAAAGCCCCATCCAGCCTGGCCCTAAATGAAGCAAGTATTTATGATATGAAGGCCTTCAAGCTTTAAGAGAACCATATATGGGCAAGCGGCAAAAAAGGTCAATCTTTTTGTATATTTAAATCAGTCTCCAGATTATTTTGAGTCTTGTATCGTTTCTGCTTTCTCTGTGTCTTTTTCATTAAACTTCCATAGTCAGGTGGCACGATACAAGCTGCGTTGAATCCGACACCTAAGATAGCCTTATAAACCCTGCGGACATTAAACTACTGGAAAACAGATTGGGTTGGTAAAAATAAGTGTGCATGTTCTCACAGAACCTGAGAAAATCACACCTTCACTTTGTTAAAAAAAATCTGTTTGTGCCACTCCAGTAATCACTTCATAACTGGTGGGAGAGCAGAACATATGTCTCAGAAGTGGTGGAATATAAAAGCCTCTACCTCTAATCTTATTTTCTTTAAGAGAAAAAAAAAAAGCAACAAAACCCCCCAACCTTTTCAGTATGTCATCTGTAAAATCGGTGCCAAGGGTTTTCTGCTTAAAAATCACAAATGAAATGTAAGTTGCTCATGAAAGCAAAATGAAACAGAGTTTGTGGTGTTGTTTGTTTTTTTTTTTTTAATGAGGTGTGTAGTGTAGTAGGATTGTGCAGTAAAATGCTTGCTTGAAGCAGGAACAGAGGATATAGAGGAGCCCAATCCAGGCCTTCTCACTCAGGCAAACTCTTCATGCGTAGACGACTTTTACAGAATGCCTTGGCGTTACTGCAATGATGTGCTGCATAACCCCATGTCTGGAAAAGGGGAACCCTCTGAAAGTTGGAGACGAAGTCTCATCCCTGGCACTTGCAGTTTACAGCGCATGGCCACCCATTGCAAAGATTCTTTGTTCAGTTCTAGCAAAGTCTCCCGGTTAGAGCAATTATCCCTACATCTGCTGCCTTTTGGAAGAGACGTAGTTTAAAAACATTACCACTGCAGGATAAATACAAACTATATTTTAGCAGAGCTGGTTTTACTTTGCTGCTTGAATGTAGAAGTCTGCAGCAGCTGTCACGATATCGAAACTGCTGTTCCAGAAGCATTTTGGGACCTTACCTACCAATTAGTAGCTGTGCCATCCTGCTCCCTGCTTCGACGGGCAAAGTGGCATCAGGAATTTCTAACCTGGGAGGGATAATTTATTTTACTGATGTGGATATTAATTTCCACTATTCCTTTGTAATTTTTCTATGGAAGTTTTGCATTCAGTTCTTTGTTATCAGTTAGTTTGTTGCCATGAATTTGCTATGCCTTCTGCCCCTTTCTTCTTTTTTTAGGAAGAAACTTCGTGTGCCAAAAATAGCTGGTGATATGAATAGGAACTTGGCTGTGTCAGGGCAGCAAGAGCAGGGTTACAAACGCAAAGGCATTTTGCGGCAATTTCTGTGAAACTCCTTGGTTAATCCTTTTGCAGTTTTATTAGCAAGCGGAGTCCTGAAGAAGTAAGACAGTGTCAACAAGGGTGTTGTGAATGGCTTTTGTGGCCCTGCACAGCTAACGAATCCTACGTGCCTGCTGTTCCCCAAGCATGTCTTGGTTAGTTGTTTATGAGGGCTGAAATCACCTCTTTTCAAATTTACCTTTTGGACTCTGCACCACTGTGGTAAATATTAGGTAACGAGATATTTACAGAGGGCTCATTTCCATAGGGAATGGATGGGACATCGATCTGCTGGGGAGGGGAGGGAAAAAGAAAAAAAGCTTCTTTTCTTTCAGGGGGTTGGGTGGTTAAATGGTCAGTAGCTTGAATGCTCTAACGTGTGGCTGCTGCTTGAAATAAATGCTGGGAAGAAATCTAAGTCTAATGCTACAAGCATAAAGAGGAGATGATGGCAATTTAAAGTGTAATCAACAGGACAAATGAATCCCACTTTAACACTGTTGAAAGCAGCATGGTGACAGGTTGTGCCTGGGAGACTTTGGTCTGGCGGTGTCCAAATTAAATGTGAAAATACAAATTAACTGCTGACGTTAGACACAGGGGTCTTGGGAAGGTTGTTTTTGTCAGGATTTAGTTGCTCTTTCATCCTCCTTACAAATCTCTTCCATCTCCTCCCTTCTCCCATCTTGCTAATCAGGGATGTCAGACAATTGGAGATCCCGCCAAGCCTGTGCTAAGCCCTGGGGCTGTTCAGTGATCAGTGGGTTCCCCAGATTGCTGCCTTCCATTCCCAGCCATGACCTCATCTTTCTGCTGGTTTCATGTAGGTTGACACTGGGCGATACATCTCCTCCGAAAGGCAGCACCTCCGGCGGTCTCTTGTCTTTGGCATTCTGCAGCTTCAGGTGCGACTCAGATAAACGCCACCGAAGGAGTGATCTGCACTGGAGACCACACCACCCACTTTTTGTCTCCTTTCCAGCTCCAGACCTCACTTCTCTGGCCAACAAACAGTCCAAGGATTCAAAAATTGTTTACCTTTAAAATCATGCTGCTCTAAATAAATCCCTTTCAATTGGTACAGGGTGCATAGCTCTGTGACAACTTGTATTGCACAGTGGGTGTACGTTATGTGGAAATGAATGCATGCACACGCAGTGTGTATTCATCATTGCTAGGGACTTATTTAGTCAGATCAATAAGATTTTGGTAAGCAGTACTCAGCTATGCTTAACCTTTATTAATAAAAGTAATTCTTGATGTGGTATGATTTCTTAGAATCAAGCCAAAATAGCAGCAAAAAGAGTAGGTAGAATAGATGTTGTCGTGAGGATTAATAGCATTTACATTCTGGTGATGATTATATATTCTAGATGCCAGATCCGGTTGTATTAAAAAATTCTAAATTAAGAAAATATTGTGCCTAGTTCTATGTGCCCTTATTGTAAAGTAGATCTGGATGAAAAATACCGTGTTTGGGGGTTTTTTTGTTGTTGTTTTTGCTTTAGAATAGCTATTATACAACATTGTGCTCTCATTTTTTCTCATGCTTCTTTTGCTTTACTTTTGTTCTTACTCAGAACACAAGAAGCAAGTCACCAGTTTTTGCACACCTTGTGTACAAAGAGGATCTATCTATTCTATATTTGACAGTGTCATACCGCCCTTCTTCCACCTCTCCCTCCTTTTCAGGTAAATTCTACTTAGCAGTTAATTTCTCTGTAACCTTGATGGTTTACAGTACCCTGGAAAACCTCATTAAATGCTAGTGAATAACTTAAAAAAAAAAAAAAGAAAGAAAGAAAGAAAAAAAAGTAAAGCAGAACTGTTTGTCTTGCTGTGTCTTTAAACCTGACCTTTATTGTTTAAGTTGCATTACAAAAAAAAAAAAGAAAAGTGTCAAGTTGTTGAAAGATGAGTGCACTCCATTATGCTGTGCTCAAGGCACTGAGAAAATCCCACCGAGGCAGTCACACCAGCCAGTGTTTACAGTGCTACATTTTAAATGCATATTGGAAAAACAATGATAACACAACGAATTTCCTGCATTTAATATAGTTAAGAAAGCATGATTGCAACAATTGCCAGGATTTCTTTTCAACAGCAACCTAGATGGCCCGTGGTTGTGATGAATCACGTTGTGGTTTGAGAATGGAAATTCGCTGGGGTTTGTGAGCGGGTGCTCCCAGGTCCCTCCAGGCAGGCAGGTCCGAGCATGGAGGTGGGTGGAAGAGGGGCTATGGAGGAATGTGGCAACCTACTCTTGTCTCACCTCTTCTGAGTTTCCTCTGACTCGTGCCATCGTTTTGAGGTGGATTTCCTCTCGTCTCCCCACCTAGTATATATTCGGAAGTTCAAATGTATATAGCCTGGTTTTCCTTTGCTTCAGGCTCCTTGGCGAAGGGAGGGATCATTTAAAGCCCAGTACCGCAGTTGCATACTGGGCTTGCAGTCAAAGCAAGTCAGGCCTGCATCAGTGGCGGTGGTATTGGAAAAAAGAGGTTCTTTTGCTTGAGTAAAGGGAAAAATAGAAACAAGAGGATCTCAAATAATGAAAGAAAGCTTAGTGTGCATGAAAACCTGGCACTTTTCTAAAAGACATACTGAGTCAACTGGAAACCAAGTTACTATAGTCTAGAGCTATTTGAATGATAGTTGTGAATATTTTTTTTCCCATTAATTCTTGAATAAATGACTCAGAAACACATTTGCCCCTCTTTGGCCAGCTTTATGTGGGGTTGAATACTATTCTCCAAATAAGTTATTCATAAATTTTAAGCAATCAGTGCATAGTTTATTAAAAATATTTTTCCATTGTTTGGTCCTCCATCCAATGGACTGTAGGTGGAACTCTTTTTATGGTAAATTTAGTGAAAAGATTTTGGGTTACTTGAGTGATGCCAGGACTTGACCCAATTAAGTCTTTTGAGACCTAAGTATTGCTTTTACTTTTGGAACTTTGGTTTAAGTATTAGTGGTAAACTTGCCTGTGAATTTGCTAATGTGTAGAAAAAAAAATGAGCAGGAATTACTTCAGCTTGTATTAATATAATTAATTTATGTTATAATTTGAATCTGGATATATGAATGCACAGTTAAATTGCTTTTTTTAGTTTTCCACAACGTGATATTTCCTGTCATCTGAAGTCCCAGTTTATGAGTAAAATCCTATGACAACTGTTGAAGAGGGCTCAGCTCCTGGCTAGTTTCCAGTTTCGAGTATTATTGAAGCTATTTGGGAGTACAACAGTTTTTGCATTAATTTTTTTTTTTTAAATTGCAGCAATCTTTGAAAGTGTTTGGAGTTTAAACTGTATTTAGTGGTTCTCTTTCATTGACCAGAGAAAAACGGTTCAGAAGTTTCCAAAATTCTGAGAAACGATGTCATTTTTTAAATTGAGAAATTATTTGCATTTTACAACCAGTCCTGGTAATTATAATATGCCAGCCTTAATTCTCCCTGGAAATGTGACGTGGGTCTTCACTTCCTGTCTTAAATTTGTATTGTGTAACTCCATGCAATTAAGGCATGGCTGGCGTTATGCCATTGTTCACGGGTGAAATGATTCCTATGTAAATACTTCATTTTGTATCGTTAATTGGCAAATGGTATAGAGTGCTTTGGGATCCATCTGGAGAAAAGTTACTGCATATGGGTATGGTCATTATTCTCGTGTTATCTTGTTCCTTTAAGATACACGACTGCTTTGTTATTTGCTGAGCTCTAGGAGAGAGTACTTTGGTACTATACAGAACTACAGGGAGAAAATACTGCTGCCCTATGGAGCCTACGATAGACTTGGCTGAGTGAGACAAGAGATACTGAGCTGTGTGAAGTACATGGGTTGAATATTCACATTTCTTATTAACTGAGATCTAAAAATCTCTCTATAGCACTATGATTAAGGTGCTTTGTGGGAGAAAGGCACTGCAAGCGAATGACAAATGAGGAGAGAAGTAACTTGGCGAATAACAAGGGAGAGCAAACTTAAAAGAGGAGGGCAGAAAGATGAGAATGGGAGGAGGATTCATGTGGGGCATTTTAGAGATAGCTTGGAAGGAGGGAGGAGAGGTTGGGAAACGTGCTGCTTGACAGATATGATAGAGGGAGGGAAGGGAGTTGTAAAGGAAGATAAGTGAGTACAGAGCAAAGCAGAGCAGTGATTTTAGCATCGTGATTTGTGTTGGGAAATGTCCACAGATTACTGGGTTTCATAACTGGGGGAAATGATGACTACTGATGTCTGGGGATGGAGAAAGGATGGAGAAGTGAAGAGGAGTTGGTGAAGAATAAAACAGCATAAGGTGTAGTTTCAAGAGTCTGCATAATATAGGAGATTGGATATCCTTTTTGAGAAAAGAGAACTGTTTGAGATAAAGGAAATTCAGATGTTGATGTTGTGATATTGTAGGAACAGGTGATGTGAAATTTCACTGAAAGGGGAAGAAGAACTGAGATAAAAGGCTGGGTTTGGATGCGGCTAACTGAAAATGTGGCAACCATTTCAGGAGCTGCCAATTTGTTAATTAACTAATTTATTAGTTGGCTTTAAACTCAGTCAGACCTTTCCTTGAAGCTGGAAGATTCAGCCAGGGTTTTTCCTCAGAAGTGAAGTGGGAAAAAATTCTTCTCCTTAAATTTTTTTGTTTGAAATTCTTGATGGAAATTAAGTTTTTCCTCTGTTGGTCAAAGATGTTGTTAAAATTGAAGCCCCACAACAAGATGTTGAGGATCCCACACCTTTGCAGGTACCTGTGGTAAGAAGGCATCTTAAAAGAAAAATACCAGACCAGAGCTCTATATAACTGAGAACCATTTCTGCTCTTTCTAAGGTGTCTGTTGGGGGCTTGAACCAGCACCATTTCTGTGTCTCGTTTCTTCATACTCAGTAGACACAATAGTTTAATTCCAATTTCATTCCTCTTTTAATGTGTTCAGGTTATGAGACCTGGGAGACTTTTGTCTTGGATTTGGCTTACATCATCAAGATTGGCAGCTGCAGTCTTGATTTATATCTGAAGCAGTTGGAGTGATTCTCTTGAGGTGTCTTTCTATCCTTATTGGCAAGATGGGGATCAAAGGCTGACTGTATTCTAACAGGCTACAGCACAGATATGCCTACATCATATAGGCTCAGATCTCAATGTGTCTGAGCAATATAAAGCATAAATGGGAATACAGTCCTGGAGTGTTTAAGTTTCACAAGCCTTAATTTAACATATCTGCACAGCCTGCATATGGAGTCAGGTCTGAAAGCTCTGAGTTATGTATGATCTGAAGGGGATGCTGTTCTCTTGAATGGGCATACTACACTGGTTGTAGTATCTTAAGTTAGCCATATACAAGTTGAACGTGTTCCCACATCAAAACAAAACCAATACTGATATAGTATGGTAATATGAAGATCCAAAGTTAAGAAGACAGGCTATTGAAATTGTTATCAGATGTTGTGTCTGAAATACTCTTTTCTCTAGAGAGAAAATAGAGTGTCAGTTGCATGGTTTCAGTTCTGAAGCAACCTTTTAGCAGAAACTGCCGTATAAAGACTTTTTCTGATGTGAGTGCCTACACATGAGACTTTTTGTAAATATAGAAAACAACATTAATCTTAGCAGTAAACTGCATCTTGTGTAAGTAGGCTGTGTAGATTGATGCAGAAGCCTTAAACAAATGAGAATAACAGTTTAAAGTACGCAGTTAAATTCACTTAATATTACCTTGATTAATGGTAGGTTTTTTCATGTATCAGATAATTTTGCACTAGTGCAGTACAACTGTGTCTGTCTGCCTAATAACAATCAATAGTAAATGATTTCCTGCTTAATTATCAATTGAAAATCAGTGATTTCCTCCTTCCAACTGCACTTGGTGTCAATCATTGCACATAGCACAGCTCAACACAAGCGATTTGTCTATTAACCCTTTAACATATCTCTCTCATTCTCTCTCTCTTTTTTTATTAAGTCTGGTTTCACCAGGCTAGACTGAAGCATTCCTTATGTTGAATTGTACATGAGTAGTCTCAGTGCAATAGTGTCGGTCTAAATGAAGATGCCATTCTACTAAGAGTGAGCGTCTCCAGACCCAGCCCTTGAATTATTGTGTCAAGGATTAGAACAACCCTGAAAGGTTTTTTCACTCCTTAGTAGAGGACTTAAGCATATGAAACTGAAATCTACTTTAATGATTTCATTCTGTGCTAGAGGAATATCAAGCCTCTTACTGGAAACGCTGACTGTCCAAAATGTGGCAAAGAGTTGCTGGTGAAAGGAAGGGTTGGAAGTATTTTTCATGACAGATTTTTCCTTGTAACGCTGTGTTATTTTGCTTCCAGTCCATTTCTTTTTGTGAACCAAAATGGCTGGCAGAATCATAGGCACAAGGCATACATGAGGTGGCATTCTGGGCTGGAAAACCATCTTGCAGTGCTGCACAGTNCTCTTTCCATATGTCTTTGCTTACTAGTGAGGATGAGTAGGTGTTGAAGTAGGAGGCACTACCTGAATCATCTGAGGGAGAAATAAATTGCTTGGGTAGGCAATTGCCCATCATCCTACCTGCAGGTAGACAGGTATCTTGCTTTTGAAGTGCTGTGAGTTGTGTCTTTTGTCTGGCTTTGTTTTCAGTTTCAGAACTCTCTCTCGTAGATGCTTACACTCCTTCGAGGAGATCTCTTTCTTAGTCTCAAGCAAGACAGATGCTTTGGCATGAGCTGGTAATAGTGCTGTTTTGGGGGCTGACAAGCTGGGTGAATTTGCAGTGTGGTTGTATACATCCTCTTCAGTCACCAGTGCTGTGTGTTTAACTTCTCAATATGTTCCATCTGTGGTAGCTAACGTGGGTATGGAATTTATGACTGCAAAGACTATAACATACCACAATACAGGAATGCCTCTTGAGCTGAAATGATGTTTTTAATCAGTACATTAAATGTTGTAGTTGATTGACAGATGGCTTTTTCTGTTTTCTGGAATGAATGTACTCTAACTTAATTGTAACAAGGATATCACATCTTGTATAACACCTTTCATGCTAACGGGTATTACAGAATTTTAAAATCCATGTGCAAGGAACACTTTATGCACCATGGAAATGTAAGCACCTTGTGTAAAATGCAGAGAATTTAGGTAGAGGGAATGTAATTACCCATGCTGGAATTTGGCCAGCGCACTGAGATTAAAGCCCCTAATCTTACAAAGAGTACCATGGGATCTCTAATGACCACAAATGGTCAGATCAGAATTTTATGTCTCTGCCTATAATGCTTTACTACAACAAGGGTATTTTCAATTGTATAGTGCATTCATTACAATTATGCAGCTAATTTTATTCTCATTGTAATTTCCAATAATAAAGTTGCAAAAGTGCCACTAAAATGTATGAACAAAATGGGATGACACGATATTATGTCGAATAGATTTTTGGGGCATATTCTGCTCTCATTTATATTGGTCTCTTTCTTTGAAGCCAATGGAATTCCTCCAGATTTGTGCTGGAATAACTAACTGAAGTTGTCTTTCCAAGAGAGCGTTTTTATGCACATATATTGCAGATATGTTTGAAAAGTTAAATATTTATATTCTGTCCAAATATAGGAAAGCCTTTCTTCTTTTATTTTTAAAGCCATAAAATTGTTAACAGACCCGTGAAAAAAGAGTATTACGGCTCTATGTCTGTTGGTTAACCTTCACCACAAAAATTGATCTGTGGGAATTTCTCACAGT
>VZTM01037310.1:143623-168182 GCA_013400555.1 Jacana jacana | reverse complement strand
CCTTTTTCTAAATCCTGTTAGGAGAAAAAGAACACGACTGGACCTCCTCTGAAGCTGTTGCTACACACAATTTGCTGGTTGTGTTACTGCCTTTCCTCCAACATTCTTTGTTTTTGCTGTGAGAGCTTCAGGCAGGGCCTGGCTGCAGCTCTGTGTGTACAGAGCCTAGAGAGACCGAAGTCTCCGACTCCATTCTCAGTAGTCCTTAGGCACGGGTGGTGTAAGCAGAATGAATAGTAATTTCAGTGGATGCAGTTGCCAATGTGGCCACAGACTTACAATGCAGCTGTGGGAAAGTAAGTCTGGTGTCTCTGATCACTATCTGTAAAATAATACTTTCCTTCTAGCCTTTAAATAAGACTACATGGTTAAAGCTAAATTGGATTTTTAGATCTTTTTCATCATAAATAATCTTTTGTGTCATTAGCAGGACAAGGTAGGTATGCAGTTGTTTTTAATTGGTACGTATTAGGCATACCTGTCTGCTTCTCGGATGTTACATGATTCCGTGGTGTGATATACTGATTTGTAGCTCATGCATCCGTGTGTACACAACTAGACATTTCAGCAACACATTTCCCTTTCTGCTCTGCTTTTGGAGGATCACACTGGAAAATTGCAAGAATTAGGCAACTGGGCAAAGACTGTTGCGAGTTTTATATCCTCCCACCAACTTGCATCTTTTGTACCTGCTTTGTAGGGAATGAATAACAGTGGAGACACATGTACATATGCATATTCGCACAACTGGCACGTTTGTAGATTAGCAATAAGGCAACAGTCAGAGTTTACTGCTCTTGTATGAGCCCACAGAGCAGTACAGAGAGCAGTGTATGCTATAATCATACGTATCTCAAGGAAATATAGGATGTCTTATGAATATGGATCACAAACATGTTTTGAGATCCTTTGATTAAAAGCAGTACTGAAATATAAAGCATTGCAACAGAACCATGCTAATTTGGATGGTTGACTGGGAGACCCTTTGTGGCTGTATTAATTTTGCAATTGTGTAAGTTAACATACCCAGCACAGCAGAGTTCATGCATCACAAATTGCAATTATTCAGTGTATTTTGACAACCCTATATCTATTTTAGTTATTTACAGTGCTTAATGCCTTCTGTGTAGTTGTTCAATAGGATCGCTTTTATGAAAATCAATCAAATCTTATTCATACAGGCTGGAAGGGGTCAGGCATGTGGG
The DNA here is from genome assembly GCA_013400555.1 of Jacana jacana. Classification (NCBI taxonomy): domain Eukaryota; kingdom Metazoa; phylum Chordata; class Aves; order Charadriiformes; family Jacanidae; genus Jacana; species Jacana jacana. Next base: position 166,977 of record VZTM01037310.1, on the reverse strand, counting down.
GATGTTGGGCAGACGAAGGTAGGGGTCCCTTTCTTCTCTCACCTGCATGCTGTCTGCTTGCCACTGCTAACTCAGCCTACTGTCTCTTCTCAGAAGTGTCTGAAAAGCCGCTGAAACCAGCACTGTGACTTGGTTAGGGACTAGTTAAGAAAGAGGAATTTTTGTATGTATTGCATGGTGTGCAGACAAGTGTGACTCCTACTATGCTGTTGTTAATTGCTTGATAGTGGCCAAGTAATAGATGAAAAGATATTTTCTCTATAAAGCAGGGTTTACAAGTTTGGAAATAAAGCCAATGTAATGTAAAAGCAAAGTTCTTTGGTGTTTGACAGGAGGTAAATTTGCTCAAATGAGACAGCTAAGGTTTCAGATGACACAGCTTTCAAATATCAAATTGTTTGTCATACAGGTGTTAGTATCAAAACCACTTGCTGCTAAGTACAAAAAACACCTTACAGCCTAGCAACCCAGTGAACAAGAAAGTCTCCCAAATGCTGTGATATGACTGTCTCGTATAGTTCCCCTTTCTTGGCCTGATGGATCTGAAATTCTTACTCTCAAGATTATCAGAAAACCATCTGGATTTCCTTTGAGCTCAGCACATGGGATTATATCCTTTTTTTCTTCCCAGCAGTGCAGCATCTCCCCAGTCCCACTCACCATAACTTCTGGCAGTCCTGCATTTTGTATCTCTTGCCATTCCAGGCAACCCGGGCATATTGCTTTGCACGTGTGCCAAAGCCAGTAGTTTTTGCTGTTTCCAGCATGCTGGTAGTTGAGACTATTTTCTTGCTGCTTAACACTTCACTGGCATCGGATATTGAGGGCGTTGCCATACAGCGTGCATCTCCTAGTATGGAGCAGTTAGCATGGTCTGTTTAACATGTCATTGCTCAGACTGGATGGTTGTCTCTTTTTTGGAAGGGAATTCCCACCCCCTTCTGCTTTGACCAAGGGTCTGTGCTGCTACGCTTCTCCTCCTTCCACCCACAGGGAAGTTGGCACTTCCCTCACCATCAGGCTCAGCTTGGTGTTTGCCTGACGGCTATCACCTTGCCCCGAAGTCTGGTTGTCTTAACTCAAACCAAAGCTTGCCCACAACCAACATAACTGTAAAATACGATATAAAGCATGCCTACACTAATAATTTAAGTCTGTCTGGGTGAGTGCACCTCTTCTTCCATGGGACCATCCGACAGGCTGTCTCAGATGGCCTGTGGCTGTTGAGTCTCCCCTGTAAAGACTGGAAGACTTGAGAGAGATCTGTAAGACCAGGAACAATTCTAAACAAGGTATTTGAGTGTGCATGTCATAGACCTCAGGCATGCTCCACAGCCTGAATCTTGGCCTCTTCTGGCGGCCAGAAGTAGACACAAATGTTATATGTAGCTCTGCTTTTGCATCCTAGAGGAACCTGTTGGCACTCTCACCTTCTCTCTTGCTTGTACCACTGTTTATATTTTGGGGTGTATGAAGGGGAACAGCCGGTATCTTGTTTTACTGTAGTGTGAGGAAAATCTATTTAAGTGCCTGAGGAAGGAACTGCTGGCTGCAGGTGTTCACGAGAGATGTGTTCCTCTTTGCCCCTGTGCTCCTGGAGGGGAATTCAGCAAAAAGGACCTGTGTGTGGAGCACTGTCCCTGACTTCCCCAAAGCTGTATAAACACAACAGAAACACCGGTGGATGCTGGTGTAAAATGAAAAGAGGTTTAGATGATGTGATCTGTTTATGTATATTAACCTATGAAACTTTTACCCTTTTTTTAATACATATTTAGTGCTGGTTGTCCTATGTTCACACGTAAGGATGCTTTCCATTCCTGACTTTATCCGGAAACTTTGAAGACGACGAGCAGAAAATAACAATAGGTGAATAATGAATGAATAACAGAGAGTAGTCCAGGATGCTTATCATTAATAGTCTGCTGGCATCTTGCAGGCCGTAATTTCCCCACTTAAGCTCTGACCTGGTAAAACCCTTGAACATATTTAGAAGTGTATGAATAATTTCACTAAAAATATTTTCGGTTGCTTTCTTAAAATTAAACGTGTCAGTAGTTCCCTGTGAAGATGAAGTGTTTACTCCCATGCTCATGGGCACTGCATCAGGCGTCACTCTTTCACATACTCACAGAAACGCTTTATCCCTGGTGAAATGTGTCACCTCCTTTCTTGAGCTGCGTGCTTCATTCCTCTCACTCGATCTAATACCACAGTGAATTAAATGTATTGATGAATCAGGACTGAAGTCTACAGTGAATATGATTGCTTAAAAATAATTCTACCAGACGTAGTTTAGAGATGTCATTTTCTGTGGGCACATATGCTCTATGTGTGGGTATATAAAACAGCATGTGGGAATGCAATGCTATTTAACTCATAGATGGAGAGAAAAAATTTATTGGTCACAGCAAATATTTGTTCAAGGAAAAGGAGAGGAGAGGAGAACAATCCATATGAAAAGAAAGCATGTCAGTACCCAGAACACTGAAAATATTGTTCAAGGACAGTTTATCCTTGTGGAAAATATGACCCCCTGTAAAGCTGCTGAGTCTGTTTGCAGATCGTTTCAAAATAGAGTCCTTGCATTTGCCATTTTAGTTTGTTTTGGCTGTTGGTGTCCAAACTACATTCCTAGCAAATTGCATGAAGTGCTTATTCCATTATTTCTATTGTTATGTTTCTCAATAGAATGTGGTTATCTTGAGCTAGTGTCATGCTTTAGTACATTAGCACTAAAATGCACTGATGCTCTTGCAAAGAGAGCATAGGGCGGCTGACATTGAACTGGTACCTTGTCCCTTGTCCCTGGAGATTCCTAAGCCAGAGGTTGCTTTCAGCTTAAAGTGAAGAAAGACTATTTGCATTTCTTCATAATCTGGTCTACTCTTGTGAAACCATGACCTGTGCCAGTTCATATACATTGTGCTCAAACTCTGTCCAGGTGTCAGGATTTGCTTGACTGGTCCTAACTGGTTTTTGGATGAGAGGTGTTTTAATCTGCTCTGAATTTATATTTTGCATGGCTTCAGTTTTCACATAATGAGCCAGCTTTATCTGTCATGTGCACAGTTCTGCTTTCTTCACGTCCCAGTTCATAATTTTGTTACATGCCTTTTGTCCATAGAAAATAAAGGAATCGGGGAACTGAAATTGAATTAGAGTCAAAACGTGCTTGAGTTTCCTGTTTTTCTTGTATTAAAATACTTTTTCTATTGAGACCCAACATGCAGCAGTTTCCTAACCACAACCACAGGGACTGCAAGAACACCCTGAGTTTTGTCGCGCAGCACAGTGAAAGGGGCAGATTTGGGAGTGGGCTGGGGCTGGGCTGTGCAGTGCAGGGATGACACCGTCCCACCGCACTGGCAGCTGCCCTGCTGCTGGTGGACAAATGGGTTATTTTTGTTCCTGGACACTGGCAATCACTAGGTTTGTGGTTCACCCCTTGTCTAAGTCAGATGTCATCTCTCTCTTTCATCCTCCTTCCCTGCTTTTTTTCCCCTGCCCATTCTTTTCTCTCGTCTTTTTTTCTGTCCTACCCCACACCTCCTGCTTTCACTCTGCCCTCATTTTTCTCTTTTAGTCAAACAGACCTACTGAAATACAAAGCCTGACCTCTCCTAAAGAAGGGGGAGGATGTCCTTTTTCTTTTTAAATTATGCACCTGCTTAGATGTTTTCACCACGTAATTGCTGTAGTCGCTATTGGGAACACAGATAGCTCCTTTAATACAACCACTAAAAGCCTTTTGATTTAAAATGATGTCTTCAGTTTTATGGGCTTTTTCTGCTTCTGGTAGTATCTTTCTGCGAAGACTAAATGGAGAGACAAAAGCAAGCAGTGCAAGACCTGCCTCCAGCAATATTTCCACAGCCCTATTACTAGGAGGTCTGCTCACACTGAGGTCACTGCTAGGAGAGCTCATCGCTGAGTGCAAAATACATTCAAAAGTTACTTTATTATAAGATTAACAGCTCTATCATGAGAACCAGCAACATTCCCAGGCTTGTGGGAATCAGTTCTGATGCATTCCAACCCGGGATGTCCTTCTGACACTTCTTTCTTTTCTGTGGAAGCCCTCATAAATTTGACCACAGTACTTGGAGATGAGATATAGACGCGCTTGGATACAGTCTTTACAAATCCAGCCACTCTCCCTCCTTTATCCCAAGAAGGAGGTACTCTCTGACTCTTACATCCTTTAGCAAACTAAGGGATATTTTAGATATCTTGCTGTTTGTTTTGGATTAAGTGTCGCTATTTAGGGAGTAATGTTCTCCTCAGTGTGAATGGGAGGAGTGGAATTTGCAGTTCCCATCTCAAGAAAAAAGATATTTTCACAAAAGATAAAGAAGCATTTTTATGCATATGTAGGAGAGGGAGGCCTGCTACATTATCTGAATTTTGGATACCTCCCAGTTTAAAGGAGCTGTAATTTGGGCATTGATTAAAACCCCCTATTCTTAGAGGTAAACAGAGGGGAAAAATACCCTGCAAACACAATTATCTTAAGTTGCAATGATTTCATTTGTATTGACAAAATATTTAATAGAGAATAATTTAATAGAGATTAATTGGATCTTTAATTTAGTCACTAATTTGATAATCTACCCAACAATGAAATAAAGGCCGTTGATTATTTATCCATTATCTGATATAGAAGACAAGCACAGTGTTATTGAAGTGATTGGCATACTTTCTGAAGTCAAATATTAATACACACGTGCCTTTCCTGAGCTTCAGCCTATTATTAAAACTCTGTGATCTTCTTTTTCCACTAGCATTTTGGTCTAAGATTTGCTGCATAGTAAAATAAAACTTTATTAGACAATTAGGTAAAATATCATTGCTGTGTTGAATAATCAATTTCTGAAGACAATGAATGCAAGCTTTAATATTTCATCTATGGCCAGGTTTATTCCCTAGAATAAGCTCTAATAATCTCCCAGGTTTTTTAGAAACGTTGTTTTGAGTCTGTTTGCTTGTTTGCAATTGTGTCTAAAATTTAAGCTCTTTCTGTCACAAACGTAACAAACCAAGGAGGAGTGTAATCTTCTAAGGGCACTTAGAAGTGGGCCCTGCACTGGGTATTTTAACACTCTCTCTCCCCTTATTATTGTTGCACCATGTCTTCCTCATTAACTTTTGATATCGGCTGTCGCTTTCCTCCTTAAAAACCTCAGGATCACAGTTCAGTTCGAAGGCTGTGCGTGTCGATTGGACCTGTTGTTATCAGGGCCTTTTCCACCAGCACTGTTTTTCCCCTGCTGTCAAATCTTCCCCCACCTATTCATTCCTCCTGCTTAAGGCCTATTTGACACTGTTATAATGACCCCCCTTGGGAGATGTACAATTGGATTTGTAAGTTCCCGCATGGCTCTTGCTTTTTAATGTTTGCTCCTGAGTCAGCACTGTATGCATGGCTGACTGGAATAGACTGAAAATTTGAATAATTTCTGTTCTCTTCCCTGAATTGTACTGCTGTTTGGTTGCAGAGGAGAAAAGCACCATAAAATACTTTAGGAATCTCATACTCTCACGTACAATTACATTGTAATATTCTGGATGCCTAATTTTTCTGTATATCTTGGTAGCACCTAATCATTTTTGTTAGACAAAACCTGAGTTTCACCAGAGTTTTATAGTTAAATACAATGAATGATGGATTTTTTTATCATGTAGCAGTGTCCTGACGGACAGTAAAGGCTCTGCTCCAAGTTGCACTTGGTTATAAAGTATGTGGCAGCATGAGGCTAAACTTGTATGCTGGTAGAACAATGATCTCATAGCTAGACGCTGGAGTAAATTTAGCTGTGGTCAAATTTACATTTTAGAGCAGGGCTGAATGCTTGTCCCCTATGTCCTAAGAAAGGGAAGGTTATTTTGGGGAATCTCTGGATTCCACAAACGCTTCTGAAGTTCAGAATCAACTGATTGCTTTCCTATAAACAAGTGTGGGGGTTAATATTTCTTCTGCTTCAGCCAGCCACCATGAGTTCAGCTCTACCATCTGAACTACGCGCAGGCTTGTATCCTTACATCATGTGTTGATGATTCTCGTTCTGCTGTATACTTTGGCAGGGAGTGATGCAATCTATCAGAAACTCTAAGCAATTATTTTCTTTTGGGCTGCATACCCTTAGTAATCCAGGTAGCAATTACCCAATCTGAATATTTGGCAAGTAGTTTGTATTCCCCATGGAGAAAGCATATGCAAGGCTGGTTCTGGCCTGAGTAACTTAGTTACCTGACTTTACTGAGCAGTACTGAACACCTAAGGGGAACTAGCATGTTCCCAGGTACGTCTGTCCCGAACAACTTCAGTAAAAACTAATCATGCCTTCTGGATTTGGTGTTCCCTTTCATCTTGGGCTGGCCACATCCCAGGTGGGTGCAGCTTCTGGCAACCTGCCCTGCAACGTAGGTGTTAGTCTCGGAACAAAACTATAGGGCTGCCAGATGTCCAGTGTCACCTGCCCTAAGGAAATTTTCCTTCCAAATCTCCAAATGGATCCTTTCACCAGGTGACTGTGCTTGTTGTTGTGGTCTGCTGATGTGACCACAAGACAAAATGCACTGTTTGCTTCCGTGTTCAAGGGAAGTGGAATTTAACTTGCTCAGTTGTATTTTACAGCTGTGAAGAAGGAAAAAAATATAGAAGTAAGAGTACAGTACAGGATGGGCCAGCATGTGTCTTATTTCCTGCACTCTGGCAGCACTCTTAGGGAGGAGGGACACAGCACCCTGGGTGACTGTGGGCCAAATCCTCGAGTTTGAGCTGCACTTGGGATTGGAAAGAGAGCTAAAGTATTAAAACCATTTTAATCCGTAGGTGACAGGGTCTTGAATACTAAAGGCTGTTCAGCTCATAACAATCCACATTCATTTCATGGTGTTCCCTTTTCCTGCTTTTCAGAGGCGGCTGTAGATGGCCTTAGATTTTTCTAAACGTTTTCCAGCTTTTATGGACAAGCTTATTCTGCACTTCCTTGTGGGCTGGCAGACTTAAATGAGATGATAGATAGAAACATTACTTGAGGGCTAACTTCCTGCAGCATCACCTTCTCATTCAGGGCTCCAGACTTTTCTCACAAACATGTATGTGATGTCACTAATATGAAAGGGTTCAGGATGCTTGAGTGTGCCTCTTTCCTCAGCTAACTGCATCTGTCTAATGTGTCCAGGAGCAGGACCAGTTGCTCTTGACTCACTGAAAGAGATAGCTTATGTTTGTTTGAGCTGATTTGTAAAGGGTAGCCCTTGATGAGACTCGAACTCTTCTCCCTGATCTTAGTGGGGTGATTTCACTGCTCACCTCTAGCCAATAAACCTGGTAGTCAGAGGTACAGCAAAGAGATACAAGGAAGTTCTTATAATCTTCATGCAACTTCATGGGCGAGGTCAAGTTCTTATCCGATGATTCACCAGCAGATTTTGTCGGGATGAAGGGGTGAACATCAGTTCCCTCATGCTTCTTTGTCAGTTCCCACATATCAGCATTCTTCTCCATTATGGCATAAGGAAAATGGACGTGACTCACACTTCACAGGTTTCAGGTAGAGCAGAAATCAGAACATGAGAGAAGTTGAAGGTTATGACAGTGTTATACGTGATGGGTCACTTTTCCCCTTGGGTAATCTGCTTAACTCCCTCAGGTTTTTCCAGAAAGAGCAGAAAAAAAAAAGAAAAAAAAAAGGAGAGCAGTGAGGAAAGGAAAAGGTGCTCCCATTTTTTGTGGTGTTACTCCACAGAGCTCAGCTGCCAGGTTAGTAAGATCTGCAGAGAGATTGTGGTGAGTGCTGGTGGTTGACTGGGCGCCACAGCGTTCCTTGCAGCGGGACTCAGGCCAACGGCATTACACCATCAACTCTGAGGGATCACCAGCAGCACGGATTGCCAACCAGAGAGGAAAACACAACAGAGGTTTTGCTAACTAGGAAGGATGAGCTTTAGTGACAGCCCAGCTGTTGTGTCCACTATCACGACCATTCCTCGAAAAGGAAAGTGTCAGCATGCCTGGCTGCAATCTTCTCAGCCTGTGACAGAGTGCTGTCAAATGTGACAGAAAGTAAATATTTTTGGGGGTTTATGGTTTGTGTTGTGTTTTTTTTTTTTAACTATAAATTCCCTTGGTTCCTTTCTTCCTTCTCTTTAGCAACAGCTTGTGGGTCATTAGTATCAATAACACAGATCTCTCTCATGCCACGCCTAGACTAAATTGTCAATAGGAGGCGGTGTAGAAGATTCACACATCATTCCAGCAACTGTAATATCTGTTGGGAAATGCAAAAACACCAGGTGCATAGCTGCTGGTTAGAGTTTCCATTTACTTTACCTGGGGCTTTTCTGTAACATGCAGCAATGTACGTCACATACAGAAAAAAGTAGGTGGAAGGTTCTTTCCAAACCACATTGACCAAAAGAATGTACGTGCCAGGTAAGCTGTATGCTGACGTGCTCCTGAGTTCTGCAATGGAAAGGGTTACCTTGTCAAGGAACTCTTCCTGGTGCAGGTGTGCATCCTAGCAGATTCATTCACAGACTGAGAGACGAGAATGAGCCCTCCCTCACCTGACAAGTACAAACAGCATTTTATCCATTTGTCTCCTAGGACATTTGCTAGCTGTCTTGTTAATCTTTTACTCAAAGTCAGACATATGTATTGATGGAAAAAACAAGCCGTAGACCACAGACCCCCTGCCTCGCATTCCTTACCTCCTCAGAATAGCACTCACCGTAGAACTGTGCAGACAGCACCAATATTTCAGTGGGTTTGTAGCTGCATTTCCTCCTAGAACTTCTAAAGCACCTCTTCCACTGCTGTACTCACAAGCTCTTCTTCCTACTTATTGTTTGTACTGCTGAGTAACTACCTAGCCCCTCCAGTCCATTGCATACATCCCCTTCCTCGTTTGCATTTTACATACATACGATGCCTCCTGTGTCTTGGAAGTTAAAGTGACTGAGAAGCTGCGATTGGAATTTCTGCCTTTTAATACAAAGTCACAGGGTGCTCCACGTTCCTCTCACTGACCTTCTGGAGACTGTATGAACACTGTTAATTTTACTTACTTCTAACAGACCAATATCAAGGGCAACAAAAATTCAGGGCCCAATCCTCAGCTGGGTGAATTGCTTTTAACTTTATTAACATTAAGAGAGTATAAGAAATTTGTGAGCCAGAGCTGGTAGCAAAGTATAGAAAGGGAAGTAATTTCAGGAACAGAAATATCTGTAAAGGTTAATCTCCAGTTATCTTGCCTCTGACTTCATCATCATCTGGTCGCAACAGACTTTGTGAGCTAAACAGAGCCAGGTTAGCTCAGCACTTAAATAAAAGAGCCTGGAGGTGTTGTCTTGGTGGTGTTAAATAGTGATCTTCTATCTTACCCAAGCAAGCAGATTCTTTTGCATCTTGCATCACTGCATTATCTGAGCCTTTCTTGCATGTCTGCCTTCAAGCCTGACTGGCTGATTGGTCGGGATTATTGCCTGAGGCTTTCCAACGCTAATTTTATTTTTAATAGTATTTATTTTCTCCAACAAAGCTCTGCATGCTTACATGCTGCATCTCATTTTAAGTGAGGTCAGAATTTCTTTAAATAGTAATTATTTGAAAGGGAAGAATGCCCTTCAAGTCCGTAAGAATATTGTTTATAAATATTTGTGCTTTGCATCTCTGTAAATGAAAATTACCAAAGCAGAACAAGGATTTATTTTCAGTTCTCTTTAATCTCAAACTTATGCTTTGTACTATAGGACATAGGATTGACCCATGTTGGACTGGATCCAGCCTGAATTCATATCTCACTCAATTCCACATTTGCACATTGTTCAGGGTGTTTGGTCAGGAGGTTTTAGCCTGTCTGTTTCAAATAATTCATGCATCTAGTGCTCAGTCTCAGCAAAATCCCCAGGGACTCTAATAGGCTTTGTAAGCACTTCTTCAGGTGAGAATGTATTCTTCAGTAGGAATTCAGGTTTGATACAGTGATAGAGCATCCTCTCCCTCTCCCTAAAAATTCCTCAAAAAACTCTGTGCAGTGCCTAGTACAAGGAGGTTGAGATCATGATCATAGCTTGTTCTTACTGCAAATCACTGCTTACAAATTAAAATGGGAAAGAAGTTTGGTCAGATCACCAATTCCTCCCCGAGAGGCAGTTAAAGGTTTGTAGTAGCTATTTCAGTTGATACCCCAGGAAAGAGAAGCCCTCTATTCTGTAAGTCAGTGTTGGTACTAATGCTGTGACCTTTGCTGCGTTACTTTGCCAGATCCTTCCTAGCAGGGTTCTGTAACTCAGTTGTCAGTCCTTAGTCTTGCTATGGAGGTCGGTCAGAAAGCCACAGCCTGCTGTGGTGGTAGAAAAAGTAGGGAGCTGGTAGGAAATAGCCTTTGTGAAGTGCATTTTGCAGACAAACAGTTAAATTATGAAGCTGTTATTATGAATTTTAGTCTGTAATAATCTGGGCCAGATTTGAGTTTGTAAACCCATCCTGAAAGTGCATCCATTCATCTCTAACCCTTGGTTCACTGAAGACACTGAAGTTCAACACGTAGGTTAAAGTGAAAATTACACTCAATATTGGTTTTTATACAGACTAATTTGTTGTCTGGAAAGCAGTAAAGCTAAAGAGGAGTCTGAAAAGCTATTGAAAGTGCTGTGGCAACTTGCTGTAAACTTCTAAATCCCTGGCAGAGAGGCTAAATACAATTATTGTTACTTCTCTTACTGCTGGTAAATTCTTTGAGGAACAGCATCATAATTTTGTTCTGAACCGTATTCATGTTTGATCCATGGCTGCGTCTCCTAGGCTGAAAGACATTGAATGATACAGATGGATCCTCTCCATCTCTGCAAGTGACCTGTGAAGGCCAGATCTGGCTGCTGCTCCTTGGGTGAGCCATGGGAGCAACCCCCATGCCTTGTTTTCCATTACCCTCCTTGTGGAGGTACTGGAATAAGAATGAGAAGAAACGCCAGTGTGTCTGCCAGCCTGTCCTGCCTGGCTGGGCTTCATTGTTCTTCTCTTAATTTCATGCTGTAATTCATTCAGAGAGCAGTAATGTGAAACTTAGCATCCTAGATGATTTCTCACCCTCTTACTAGGCCTCCACGCCCTCTCCAGGGTCAGCATCCTTCAGATATCTGCAGCCTACCACAATCTCCTGCCTCCCCCTTCCCTTCCCCCAGCAACTTGCTGTCCTTTAGCCAGGTTACACATATTTTTTCAATCCTGGTTGTTCATGGTCTCTGAGCACAGGGCTTAGCGGAGAGCTCCGCTGCCAGCGCTGCGAGACACCCCAAAGGGAGTTTGGCTGTGGCTCTGCCTGTTTTCACACCTCCCTGCAGATGGAGGCCACGGACCCCGCTCCCCTCCCCGGCGCCCCTGCAGGCACTCTGCCCGCCTTTGGCCTCCACTGTCAGAACGACTTTGGCAACTGCCACTGCTGGATTGCATCACCATGAGAGTCTCCCAGGTGGCCGCAGCTTTAAAACTCGCCTGTCAGCCCATCTATCTGGTATTAGGTTTGTACCTCGCCTGGCTATCTGGGGTATCGACTCCGGGGCTGCCTTTGCAGCTTTAATTGCAGTTTGGGCACGGCAGCAGTGGGATGTGGGTGCTACATCAGCGAACATAAATCCCGGAGTTGTTCTCTCTTGGACAGCTTTTTTATGGTGTTGTGGGAAACGGTTCAGTGTGCCGGAGAGCGGCGGGGATAGGTGATGGGGGAAGACTGGCGAGCCTGGCAACTGCCTGCGTGCCTCAGCGGCCGCTCAAGGGCTAACTGGCACCATCCAGGAGACGGCCAGCTTCCCTTCCCATGATTTATATTGTATGGGGTTTACGGTGGGGTGTGGCCAAAATAGGGTTGGTGGGAAGCAGGCACATACGGTGAGGTGGGATTAGCGAGGAGCAGACAGACGGCAGCGCCGGACCGGGCAGGGGAGCCCGCACGTGGGACGGCTGAGCCGCAGAGGCAGCTGGCACCGGAGCGCTGATAAGGAGGAGAAACAGATGGCCACGCAAGCCCTTACACACGCCTTCCTGGTAGGCCTGCTGGAGGCTGGTCCACATCCCTTATTCCCCAAACAAAAATAAATCTTTTCCCTTCCCTTGTCTGAAGAATTCATGTGGCTCATTAAAGTTTACTGCCATAAACATGCTCTTGCAGTCTTTGCCCGGGTACATCGCTGCCGCTTGTGAGTAACACGAGATCAGTCCCATTTGTGCCTCTACTGTGCTGTTGTGACACCATCACAGAGCCCTTGCCTTATTGCTGCAAGTCTGCCATGTGAAAAGGGGGAAAAATGTTCAAAAGAAGGAGAAATACTTATTATGCAAGATCCCCCGAAAACAATGCCGGAATTGGCCTTGATACCAAGGCGAGCGTGTAGTAACTTGTAGGTGCGCAGAAGTTAACATGACAGACTGCTGAGTGAAATGTGTTTAAGAGGCGCTGTGTATGGCTGAGGTAAGAGCTGTGTGGCTGTGGTGGGTGCTGTGGAAACCTTTTGGCTCTAGGGCCAAGAGCCCAACACAGCACGGAAGGTAAGGGGAGCCCTGGTAGCACCTAGGTGTAGGAGGCAAAGCTCCAGCATTCAGCATCCTCTCTCTACTACAGTTCAGTGCTTGCAGGCTCACGTTATGCAGCTCTGTCTATTCTCTGTTACTACCCAGCCACCACGGGGATGAGGTTTGGAAAAAGCACAGAATGTTTCTAGTAGTGCAGATGTTTTCAATGAATTCACCCTTCAGAACTGAAAGCGAAGGAGGCCTGGAAGGGGAAGAGTGTTTGTAGTGAAAAATACTCGGTTCATCCATATGTAGACCCAATGTGAGCCTGGGGGACACTGAGTGTCCCCTGTGAAGTGACAAGTGCCCTCAGTCTTCAGTGAAGTTCTGCTGAAGGCAGCGGGTATGTCTGTGTGGCAGTTGCGGCAATGACTGCTTTTTGGCTCGGTAAATTAGCCTTTGTGGCTGCGCTCCGGCTCCTACAGTATGCACGCTTCAGTATCTCTTTAGAGGCTTGTCTGATGAAAAGGGAAAACATTCAGCATCTTGCCAGATCAGGGCCTGGATTTTGAAATATTTTTGTAGGTTAAAACAAGAATGCATATGCATGGACTTGTTTTCAGGCGAGCTGAGCACTTGTAGCTTGCAGAGTTGTGTGCAAGTTTTTAGATATTTTGAGTATCCAGAAATCAGACTTAGAACTTCCCCCCAGCCTTGATATTAACCTTATCACCCTTGCTTCCATCTCCTCTGCTGTTATATTGCATTTTAGCTATGAAACTGTACTATTTAAGCCATTTAGGATAACGTTCATTTGGGAAACAGTATAAAATCTGCTCTGTCTGTCCAATTCAGGGGTTTACACTGCTACTCAGCAGTGTGAACCCCTCAGTGACTTCCATGTAAAATCAATCAACAGCACTGAAATCAGGCGGAAAGGCCATGAATGTCACTCAAAATAAGGCCCCCTTTCCTCCACCATGGATATAACTCAGCCAGTGACCTAGAATCTGGCCCATTTCACTCACTGCAAAGCCTTTGGTGCAAATTTACTCTCTAACATGTACCAAAACAAGCCCCAAAACCCAGTCCCCACGTCTTTCACATTTTAGGAAACTGAAAAATTTCTGTGAAGACTGAAGTATCTCAACTGAAGTATCTCAAACACTAACTTAATTCTGTGTACCACCAATTGTAATCTGATGTGAATAGGCTTTCTAGTGTTACAATATTTCTGCAAATATCTAAAAAGGTGCCCATGTGTACACAAAAGATTGGGTATGGTTATATGTCTGTCTATCTGTACTTTTGATGTCCTCCCTCCTTATCCCCACATCTGATTCCAAGAATGTCATACCTGGAAAGAATCATTTCAAATTAATTCAATTTGTTTCAAAACAGCCTAAGTTTCAGCCCTCACAAGGACCACTCAATCATATTACAGCTCCTGTGAAACTCCTAATGGGACACAAACCAAGTAAAAGTAGATTCAGGTGATCTCACATATTAAACATACTAATTAAATCTGACAGCAAAATGACTTTGTGAATTTCCTTTAATCCTGTTTTTAAATTAGGCCGTATGTATTTTGGCTCCAGATTTCATGTGATTATTTTCTGTGAACTTCTTTTTAACCATGTCCTGTGGCCAATTCGCATCCAATTGTTTGAAAATCAGTCATAGGTGATAACTCTGGGTGATTAAATATGAAGTGTCTAATTCTGCTTTCAAATCCACCTGTTCCTTTGAAAAGCTTTGTGAATATCTCATTTGGGAGGTTCAAAGCTGTACCGATCTGTCTCTACTAAAACCCCAAATGTTATGGATCTCTGTGTTTTATGAGAAATTTTCCTAGAGGAAAACTAGCTTCAGGAAAGTGGGGATGCTTGCTTTAAATCAGTAGTACTTTTCACACTGCTGCTTTATAACCTTACCTAGGGGGGGAATATTAGATGGTTTATGGAGTTTTGCAGTGACACACGGACTAGCAAGGCTAACAAGGGCCATACTGACTAACGAGGGTATCTTCTTGAAGTCTGCTTCTGCACAGCCTTCGTATTTAACCCTGTAGAACGTTGGGCTTGCAGTTCAAGGAGATCCACGTTGTCAGCCAGAATGTTAGTGGTCAGTATCTGCCTGAATAAATGATCATCCGTGATGGGTGCATTCCCCTGTTGTGTACACAAAGCCAAAGCTCCAGGTGACATCCAGGATATATGATGGTATCCAAACGGACTCCTTTTTTAGAGAATGGGAGCAAATTCTATGTTACTTCTGGGACTTAGGATAATACTGGTGACACTTTGATTTCTCATGCTTCCAGGGCATGCTATGGTTTTTGGCTGTTTTAGTATGGTATTGTAACAATTCTAGTTCTCAGGTTGTCAGGATTGTTTTGTGGTCTGTGCTTTAGTATGAGTGTGTATGTTTGCAGGGGTGTTATGGAGAAAATATTCAGAGGCCATGCTGGGCAGAACATCTATTAGTGAGATCTTGGAGGGACTACACTTGGTGAGCTAGGTGGTTCTGGTTCTCTTCATTGTATACTGCACTCTCCTTGATTGCAGCAGTGACAAGATATATGCAATAAATAATAGATTCTATAGCAGCACTGCTTTCATATAATAGATACTGCAGCAAAATTCTTTCCTGGAGCAACTTTCTGGAGCATCTGAGCCAACCATTTACCTGGTGTGACCTGTTACAGCTCTGTCAGATTGCAAGGACTCCATCAGTTCATTGCAGCAGCAGATTTGGCCACCCTTGTTCCATCAGGAATTAGTGGATGGGAAATTTACCTGGACATACACACAGCACCTCACACCCAGAGTATACACCCGTATGCACTCACCAGAGCTCCTGTTTTGCTGGGATGACAATCTGGCCTGTTAGAGTGAGTTTGTGTTGGCGCAGCTCTCTCGATCTCCATGCATCTAGTGACTCCTACACCGGAGAGTAACAGGTGAGAGCAAGGAAAAGCTGCCGGGGTACATGTGTTTGTGGGTACGCACGTGTGCGCATAGCACGGAGCAAATGAGCGGTACTGCTGAATAAACCTCCTATCTGCAGAGGTGTGAGGTAGTCGCATTACTTGGGAGTGTGATGAAATGATTGATGCTAAAAATGTTACACCGCTGCACTCCACACAGTGCACATTAAAGAAAAAGCAAGGCAAGGCATATTAAATTTTATTGAGAGTGGGTTTTGCAACTCTTTAAGAGGCCATGTGCCATACTTCCTTTTTTAGGATCCAACTACCAAAATTAAAACCAGTAAATCTTTCTAAAAATAACCCGAGAAAAACTTTCCCCCGTGTAAAAATGAAGCATGCTAATGTCCTCATGTGCCTTGGTTTTCCAAAAAAAATAGCGCCCTGTTGGAAAGTGCAGTCTGTTCCCTTTGCACACTACCAAACTCCGTGTATCACCTCTTCACCTTGCTGCCCGTGCTGTGAGACTGGATGTGACCGGCTCTGGGGTTCAAGCCAGTGACATCCGTAGGGATGGGAGGATGTTCTCCACTAGTGGAGACAGAAGACCCCGACTGTGACAGGCTGCCTGAAGAAGTGAACAGGGTTTGGATCACTAGATCTGGGGAAGATGGAGTTGTGGGAAGGTGAAGGATTTAAAAGTCAATCAGATACAAATTTATTGCATGGATTTTAATGAGGAATGTGTGCTTTGTGGGCATGGCTGCACGCACACTCGCTGTTTGCATTTGGTGAGCAAAGACACATGTGAAAGGTGTTTGCATAACATGAATGGGAAGTAGGTAAGGTCATTCTTTACCACAGTTAGGCTCTTTCTGTTTATACATATATATCTATATATATAAATTTTACATTTATTGCAAAAGATTATGTACTCATACTGTGGCATATGTTAAGATTGCTATTTCACTAGTGTATGTTGAATTCTTGGGCAGAGATGAGAGAGGTCCTGGGCATAAGTAAGGTCCTGGGGAGGTGATAATTTCCAGTTAAAGGAGAATATAGTTTGCATAGGCAACAAGGAAAGATATTATTGTAGAGATTTCGGAGAATTTCCCCTCTGCAAACGTGGAGGCAGAAACAGAAGTGCTATTCAGGTCTTTTCAGACTGTACCTTTGTGCATTCCTCTGCATCTACAAAGCACCCTGCCCAATTTGTGCAACTGCAGTTTGAACAGAAGAGTCGTGACCAAGTGTTGTCTGCTCAGTGAGGCCTAGTAGGTGGGGAAAGAGGAGGGAAACTCCTTTGCTGCAGCTGGCAAGGACCAAAATATGAAAACATGGGTGTAAAGGGCAGCCCTGTGTGAACTCAGATAGCTTTCCCATGTCTTAAAATCTCTGAGTCTAGATTTTGGAGACTGTCTTCTGATAAAATTGAGGGATGTGTGCTGCAAGTGCAGGTGGGAAGCTTAATGCTTTCTGGAAAAGGTAATGAGGGAAGGCTGCAGTGAGCACCAGAACAGCCTTTCCTTCCCACAGCCCACTCTGCCCAAATGAGCACTTTCTCTGCAACCATTGGCAGTAGTAAATAATCTTCATCTAAAACATTTCTTGTTACAGGCTTTATTGTATCGGCAGAAAGTGTGTACCAAGCTGGTGCTCTACTAATAGTTTTGTACGGATAAAATCCCAGTCGAGCCAAACACAGAAAATCTTTTTTTAAATATTCTTCCTTGCAGTGCTAAAAGCAGTTTACAGAAGATGTTGAAAGCAAAGTGCAAGATGTAGATATCATGTGTTTGCTTTTTAAGACTGGGGTAATGCCTAGGAAAAATCTTTGCTTTCGAAACCTGCTTTAAACTCCAGCGGAGCGAATGGGGGCTGAACCCGTTTGCACCAGCAGTCGGTGCAACCTTGGCGCATCTGTCTGGCGTCAGTGGGACATCTGCCACGAGCTGCACTAGGAGCTAACGCCAGGCCCCTGCAGGGGCCAGGGCTTCTCAGGGATCTCTTTTTGTTCATCTGAGCCGCTTCTGCCCATTTCAAAAACTGTGGCCAATTAGCTGTAAAACAGATGTGCCTGTGATATTTCTCTTCCTCTAAACGTTACAGCCCAGATCGCTCTTGGTGCTTGCATAGCAGAAAGGCAGGAGGCGGAGGAGAGGGGAAGCAGCAAGAAACCTTTGCTGATGTGTTTGCACATCTACTGAGGCACAAACACGGGGCATGAGGAGGACTCAGGCTTTATTCAGTAGCATCCCATGCACCACTGAGGGTAGGGGAAAGGCTAGGAGAACAGTTCTTTTCTTTCCCGTGTCTCTATACCCACTGGTCCAGGGAAGCTGGGCACACAAACAGAAACGCTCTTCCTTCATTTTCACTTCAGCCTGTTCCCTTGGGTGCTGGAACCTTTGGGGGTTAACCTAAGCCTTGAGAAGCAAGTCACCTCAACTGTCTTCAGGCAGAAGACATTGGGTGGCAGGCTCCTCGGATGTGTGCTGCGGTGGGGTCTTTGTGCTGTCTGTGGAGGGAGCTGGGGAGACGAGCACCTCCAGGGTGAAGTTAGCCATTGCTGGTTACACCAGATCGATCTTGAGGCAAGGGAGAGGGCAGCCCTGTGGTGCTTCCTGCACTTCTGTGCCTCCCTTGCTGCCAGCATGCCCCTCTGCTTGGGTTGCTGGGTGCTGTGAAAATTTACCATTCGGCTCCTGCTCCTTGGGGGATCTTTTGGGGAACTAGCTGTACGGATCCCACTCCGCTGGAGATCTTTCGGGGCCTCCTCAGAGATGCTCCCTGCCGACCCCTGAGTGGTTCAGCTGGCTCCTCAGCAGAGCCAGCCACTCGGCGCCTTGGAGCCGACTGTGATTCCTCCCCTGTCACCACCTCTTTTACTCTGTGTGTGGCATCAGAGCAGCCAGCAGGATGTAACTATAGACTCGGACTATTTAGGGCTGTCATTGCTGCTGGCCAACACGTAGAGCAGGTTGACTCAGGAAGGAGAAGGGGTTCTTTTTTAAAATGTAGTTTTTCAGGCTCAGGCTTTTGCACTGCAGTGGACGGGGAGTGCCACTTAACTAGAAAAGCTGCTTTAAGAGAAAGTTTCCTTGTTTTGTTTCATGAGGGGGGGGGAAAAGATCATTTTCTTGCATGAAATACGTTGGGAATCCCCCTGCCATGGCTAGTGGGCTGGGACAGTGGTTTGAGCTGGTGTGAATGAGGAGGGACGGTCCTCGGGCACTTCCACGCTGTAAGGGCTGGGGAAGCTTTGGATCCCCTCCTGACTGCAGATCTTCACAGCAGCATTCCTTGTGTGACAAGCCTTTTTCACATTTCCCCATTCAGCTGATTGTGGGTGCTGCGCTATTTTAAACCCACATGGAAGTATGTTTTTAGGACCATCTGCTACCGGCCCTAACCCAGATGATACAGTTAGAGCCTGCCCACAGCATCCTCCCCTCCTTCAGACAGTTCCAGGAACAAGCGGTGAGTCAGTCCCACAGCTGAACTCATATTTAGCTAACCCTGATATCCTGCCTATCAGAGGGAAATGCACAACGGCCTTCCCAGGTGCAAAGCCCTGTCGTTTCCATTAGTTAAGAGGACACTTGGAATTTTAAAAAAAAAACAAACCAAACTAAACCAACATCAAAGGAAATGTCACATTAGTTAGTGCATCGACTCCTCTCATTCTGCAGAGTGAGAAGGGAAAAAGCCGATAGTTACCACACAGCAGCTCGTCCCTTTGGCTGTTGCTTCAAGGCTGAAGGGCAGTTTCTGCCCTCACTGACTGGTGGGCTCGTAGCCCACCCCTTGCCTTTAGCTATGGCTGTGCTGCTGAGGCAGTGGCTCTCCCTGCTGCTGAATGGTCTTTCCACAGCTGGAGCACCTCTCATTTCTCCTTTGCATGCTGGGGGTGAGTGTAGGTGTCTCCTAGAGCCATCCAAAGGCCAGTGTTGCCTGTCAGTGTCCCCTGCCTTCTCTTGTCGAGCAAATGTTGTTAAACCCACATCTGTGGATCTGGATGAGTCTCTTCCTCCACCTTAGGAGCTTCCTGAGCCTGAAATAAGGTTTCAGCCAATGGATCTTCTGAAATGCCCTCCCAGGGAGCTGCATGACTAAGAACTGGTGTTTATAAGCCATTACTCGGTGTATTTTAAACTCCTGCTCTTTGATCCCCGTGTGATCCAGCAGCCACTTTCTGGCTGTTTGGCAAAACTAGCAAAACATGTCCTGCTCTGTCATCACATTTCTCCCGGATCCACTTAGCACGCCTCACCGTTTGCCACCCAGCAGGTTAATGATCCATAATTACCTTCTTCATATAATGAGGAAAGCTCAATATCTCCACAGTGGATACGCCAGCATCCAACCCGGGCAGAGCCTTCCAATGTTAAGTGATACCTGAGGCCCTGTCCTGCTCCCACTGAGGCAGCAGTAAATCCCCCACCGCCTCCGCATGGCTGCTCACTGCCACACGGAGGAGAAACCCTCCCCAGTGCTGCTGGCAGCCTTACCTGCAAAACGAGTATGAAACCCAAATGTTGTTATATTCAGGCTATTTGTGTGCTTCCACTTGTGCACAGATCAAGCCTGGCTCTGAGGAGCTTTCGCTGGAATTCTTTTTCGATCAATGCTGATTTGAATAAGCATCACGAACCTAATTATTTAGTGCAGTCATGACACTGAATTTGCTATGGTACCCTTGAGACAGGCAAGCTTTATCCTGCTCAACAGAAACATCCGCAGCTGTACCACACTCTGCTTCGGGCTCCTTGGAGTTACTTCATCGTCGCCTGACAGCTGTGTCCCCTGACCATTATCTGGTGGCCGCATACTTCAATAGCGGACTGTATGTACTGTAGGCACTAGACTACAGTGTGACCTGACAGCCTGGCTTCCTCTCCCAGAGTATATCTTCTGCTACTCTTTAGCATCCTACAGTTTATCTGTGGTCAGCTTTCTTACCCATTTCCTGCCAGCTGCTACTGGTCTTTTAGTCAGCTCTGCCAGGCATACAGCAATGGTGAGCTTTCTGAGCCTTTCGATGCGTTATTTCTTGGATGTAGGCTTTGCAAAGGCTGCTCTGCTGCTTTCTGTACAGGATTTCTTCATATGTAGTGTCATGGCAATTAAAGAATGTCACTCTAAGAAATACGCCTCCTGTTTATGACACGGTATTAATTTTATTTCGGCTCTTGCATTGTTGCAGTGTTCTGGTTGAGGCTTCATGCACACAAAATTGTTTCCAATTACAAAATCCAAAACCAATTACAGCTCATTGCCTCCACGTAAGGCTTCCAGCATTTGGTATCCTTCTTCCCTTCTTTCCTGAGTTGTCCCTCAGAGATGTTAAAGCAGCTGAGAGCACAAGTTACTGCCCTGGATCCAGAATTTGGTATTTTACGGGATGGTAATTCCTCTGGCTAAGCCACTTGGAAAATCATTACTTCTTCCAGCTGGGACCAAGCTGATGGCACTGAAATGTGGTTCATGTGCTGAGCTCAGCTTGGAGGTGTCCCTGTTGCTGCAGCAGGACACAGAAGCTGTGGAGGGTCAGTTATCCGTGGACGTGTCCCTTGCTTCTGTTGTTCCTGTCAGGTCAGGTTTTAGGCTTACTGTTGGGGTTATTTTGGGAAGCACTGGCTCTGGGCTAATCAAGTATATTAAGTGAGGGTTTTTTCTCCACCCTGACTTCCTCTGGGTGGGAGCTCCCTTCCCAGGATGAGATGGGTGTTCAGTGAGGCAGAAATCAGCTCCTCAGACTCTGGGGCTCCAGATTACCAACAATTATGACTTTGAAAGAGTGCTCAAAAGACTTGCCCAAAGAATTTCCTTTCATCTTTTCTTTCTTTTAACAGAAAAGAGAAATTATGTTAAACCTTCATGAGGTTTATGACTCAGCATGTAATAGATCCTTATGCTGGTACGTGGGGCTGTGCAGAAGTTTCTATGACTTCTTGTATGCTTTTTACTGAGATCTGACGTGTACCTTCGGTGGCTGGGTCCTCTGTTATTAAACGTAGGCAAGGCATGGATAAGGCCATGACTGTATCCTGCTCAACCATGCAGTCTAACTGCATGCCTGGAATCAGGAGTACTTGGGCCAAAGGCTGAGGCAGACCACATGGAAAATCAAAATAAGAAGAAATTGTGCTCATGCAGTGGAGTTCACTGTTGAGCTGCTGGGGGACTGAATGTTCATGGCACAGTTTCTGAAATGAGAAGGAAAGCAGAGATGTCCTCCTCATCCAAATGGTAAGAGGGATTCGGCATTCATTCTGAAACCTAGTGATGATGGCTTGGGGTGTGGGTTGTGTTCTTGTTCTGAAAGACCTTTTGGAAGAGCTTGTCAATCTCAGCAATACGTTGAGGATGCCTGGAGAGGTTTGTCTCACTATCCTAGGGCCAACATGCACAAATACTTTGTGTTCAATGTTCAGCATTGATGGCTGCTTCTCTTCTGGACACTTTACTAGTCACACCGAAGAAAAATGCATTCCAGCTGAGCACCATAGAGTGCTAAGATGACAATTGTAAGTTCTTTCTGTGCCTGCTGTGGGGGTCCTGCCATGTAGTGAGGGAGTTACCGATTTTAAGGCATCGATGCATTTTGTTCCAGTGAATCTACTTGACTCGTTGCAGATTTGCCAGTATAACTATTCTTCTCTCCATTATTTACCACTCCAGCAATTTTTTTTAATCAGATCTAGCTTTCAGTAGCTACATTTTTTCATTTTCTCTAGATAATTGCTAAGGATAGTGAGCACACTGGGCTAAGAAGAGTTTTCTGTGGGATCTCATTAGACATCTTCAGAAGAGGGGGGTGATTCAGTTAGGATTGCCTTTTTGAGCACGATTGGCTCACCATCTTTTAATTGATTTATTATGAGGTACATTCATGCTGGATAGTGCTAATTATTTTAATCAGAATGCCATGTGGGGCTGCGTTAAATGCCTCGCAGATGTTGAAAGCCATGACGTAGACACAACTACCTTTATCAGCTAAGCTTGTAATTTCACTAAAAAGCAACACAAGCTCATTTGACAGGACTTGTCCACAAAGCCACGCTGACGACTATTAATTATGCTGCCATCTTTTAAACCTTTTTCAACTCTGACCTACAGGAGCCTGTCTGAGCGGGATGAAGCTGCAATGTAAATGAGACATGGGGGCAGAGGGGACTTGCTGAGCTAGGAGTTGCACCAGGTAGTACTAGTTGAGAGAGGATGGGGGGAAAAAAGACTGTTACCTTGTTAACCCTTCCCACAAGCCACTTGAGCAATGTTAGGCTGACCAGTCTGCGATTGCCCAGACCGCTTGTTTTACCCATTGTAAACAGTGGTGCCTCATGAGCTTTTCCCAGTCTTCTGGAAGTTCTGCAGTGGTCCAGGATGTGTGAAAACTCAGCACCGAGATTTTGGAGACCTCTTTGGCACACTTCTTTAATATGCTGTGGTGCAGCTTACCAAGTGCTGCTGATTGAAAAATGTTCGGTTTTGATAACTGCTGTTTAACTTTCCCCTAAGTAACTGATGGAATAGAAAGCGTTTCCTTATCGCTGTGAGATAAGAATACATTATCCTGCTACTTTCCAAATACAAACCTAAAATATTTATTGAATACTTCTCCTTTTATGAATCGTGACTGACAATTTTGAGATGCCTATCTAGCTGTGGAGCTATCCCATTGTTAGGATTTTGTTTGTTCCTGATATATTTAAACAGTTCCTCTTTATTGTTCTTACTGGCTGCAGATTTGTGTGTTGGTGCCTTTAATTTCCTATGGTAATTTCCTCACCACTGATATATGTACACCCACACTGTCAAATCGTCAAATCCAGATGCAAGTCCAAAGTCCAAACCACTGAAGTTTTAATGAATCCAGGCCCCTGTTCTTTTTTTTTT
>VZTM01037310.1:26453-143598 GCA_013400555.1 Jacana jacana | reverse complement strand
TTTTTTTTTTTTTTTTCTTGACTCATTACAAACAGCTATAATGCTTGGATTGAGGTTTAATTTCTGAATTTCATGTCCCTTTCCCCTGAATCTGGAAGAGCTGGCATGTTTCAAAGCCATCTCTTAGTAGCTGGTTCTCAGTGGTATTTTAGCATCAAGATTAGGAAAAAAGTTAAAAAATCCCCTTTATTTAATTCCTGTGAGCCAGGAATAGAATTCTGGAATCACAGAATCATAGAATGGTTAGAGTTGGAATAAACTAGTTTGTACTACAACAAAAATATCTGGGTTAATTTTTTGGGTGGTGAATATGGTCCTGGCTACAGAGGTAACTTGTGGATGGGGCTACTCGTCCTCTGCTCCCATGCAGGGCTCAAACCTGCTGCAGAACTGGCTGCAGATATTAGAGGATTTCTGCATGTAGGGAGCAACTATGAGTATGGATACCGAGTCCCTTCCATTTTGGTCCAGGTGCTGCTGCAGTCTGTATTAATAAGGCAAGATGGGAAATAACAGGACAGTGGGGAGTAATTAATTCCTTGTAATGAATCCGGGCTGAAGCTGCGCAAGTTACCCTCCCTGTCCTGCTGGGCAGTCACTCGCAGCAGTGGGTCACAGCCCTGGGTGCATGGATAAGAAGGGTAAGACTAAGTGCTGCCCAGCCTTTGAGTTTGGAGGTGGGTGGCCGTGGCATCTGGAGGCATTTGGGTAAATTGAGTGGGGCTTTCTCTTTGCTTCCTCCCAATTGCTGTGAGAGGTGAAGTATTTTCCACCCTTTTGCCTCTGAGCCCCACTGCTGTCTGTTCCAGTTGTGTACATGATGTACCCCAGGGGCTTAGAAAAGCCCTTCTAGGCAGGTGAGTTGTTATTTTTGATTGCAACTGGGTGACCATTTATTGGCTCTTCTGCTCAGTAAAGTTATTTAGAAAGTTATGCAGCTGGAAGAATGCTGCAAGCCTGGCTTACAACTCTCCTCTCTTTCCCAGTAATAGACTTTGATTTGCCGTAGTTCATTTCCCTCTGAAGTCTGCTTTTTGTAGATAACATAAAGCACTTGGCATAGTGGTTGATAACTGAATGTATGAAGCATGACATTTTCCTAGATACAGTATGCCATATGAACGCTTGTCTTTTGTATCGGAACCCATAAACAAGAGTTGACTGAGGGCAAATAACTTGCTCGGGTCCTGTGGGGAGGCAGGGAGTGAGAGTCAGTGCTGGGGTGAGTGTGATGTGGTCACAGCTGCTTAAGGAGGGCATGTGGCAAGAGAATGCAAAGCCCAAGGGCAAATGATCCCTGTGAACCAACTGGTAGCAGGTGAGGAGCCTCATGATGTGGACAAAAAAAATGTCTTTTGGAAACTTAATTTCCTCCTTGCTTGTTTTTCTGTCCAGTGATTAAAATACTGACATGTTTTTCTATCTCTGGAGCACAGCAATCCACCTCTCCTCTCACTTCCCTCAGGCCAGTTAAAGCTCAGAAACTGGCATTAAGGACTGTGACACTCCTGCTGGGTTTGGTCCTGGACAGCCATTTTGGGGTAGATGATGGTGCCCATGCCCAGCCCTCCAGTGAGGCAGTTCACCTCTTGGTTTTTCCCTCACCGCCCACACAGAAAAGCTAAAAATAATGGCTGGTCTTGCAGAGTTCTGGGAAGCTTAATTCCTTAGTATGAATAAAGCACTGAGCTTGGTGGCTGGAAAGCACTTTGTGCTGTAAGATGGAGCATTATGTATACCAGTGAATTATGTAGAACTGTGTAGTATATTTTAAAAGTAATGAAGCTTCACACCTTCAGCTTTGCTATTAAAGCTTTGCCGAGAGCTGTATTCACACTGCTGCGTTGCTAAGAGTTATTAAGGGTGCATGTGAACAGAGGGAAAATGACTGTCCTCTCCTTGACAGCCCTGAAGGTTTTACACCACCAGCCTGGCTCCAGCCAACACAGGACTCACTCAGAAAGGTAAAGGGGAGAGAGACTGGTCGTGTCATGAAGGGCAGCCAGAAGGGTATGGAAAATGCATAGCTCTGGTGAGTCAAGTTGAAGGTACTTGGGGTTGAATTTTCAAGCCTCCTTTCCTAAACTGTGAATGCAAGCTAGAGTCAGGCAAGTACAGGCCAAAGACAACTCGAAGAAATGCTGACTTGCTCATGAAAATGCAGATTTTACAGTTGTGTGTGTGTAAGAACGTCTGCATAGCAAGTAAGAAACTGTGAACTGCTTCCCTTAATGCAGACTGAGCTTAGCCATCTTCAGTTCAGGCTCAGTTTTAAGGGAAAGTAAGCTAATTACTGATTCTGAATGAGAATGAGGCATCCGTTTGCACTGAGTTTTTGCATTCTGTTTCAGCTGTACATTTATGAGATATCCAGAGGAGCAGGAACTGAAACTGAAGAAAATATTTGTGGGATTCCACAGAGACGGAAGCTGCCACTGGTTTGCACGTGTGAATTTTGCCAGTACATTTTGGTGGGTTAGACTAAAAGTCTGGTGCTTGCTCATAATGAAAGTTGAACCTAAAACTGGCCATACTCAAATTCAAAATGCCCAACAAACTGGAGTATGGGGGCTTAAGGCAGAAGAGAGGGGCAACACCAGGTAAAGATGGTGTTATATTTATTTTGGTGCTTAGAGTTGATTAGGGTTGGGTGAAAATGATAAGCTGAAAGGATTCTGAGTAAACCAATTTAAAATGTAATTATGAAGGGCTCAAGATAGTGTATGTGTGTGTATAATTACGTTTCTTGCCCATGTGCACTGTAGTGGGTGATTTTGTTCTGCAGCAAGTGGAAGGGGGAGGAAGGGGCATGCAGGAATAGCTGCTTGTGATGGGTATGTCCTGCACTCCGAAAGTGTGCGTTTTGCCCGAGCTGGTGGTAAGCTGGGTGTCAAACCTGGTGTAGCCACAGCAACGTGTAGTTGTGCTTCAGCTGCTTGGAGCTGGGGACAAATAGCCAGGCAGGCGGTGGCAGCGAGCCTGTGCTGCTCTCCTGGGGTGCTCCCAGGCTGTGCCACTGATTGCTCGGGGCTGCCCACACAAGCTGCAGTGTAGCCTGGGACAAGACCACTGACATTCTGGCTCGTGGCATTTCAAGGTTGTCTGTATCGCCCTTGTGACCAGCAGTGAGGAATAAGCCCTGTCCTGTTGGCAAGTTGTCATAGGCCAGCTTGTGTCCATGCTGTTTGGAGCAAAGTCACTCCGGGACGGGTTTGCTGCATCCGCACTGCACGCTCTGGTGTGAGGCATGTCTGTGCAGAGTGGGTGTATGAGTGGGGGGGACTTGTCCCCTTGGGCTGTGCTCGGCTCTCCTGCCAGACACTGGCCTGAGGCTAGAGTCCAGAGTGAGCAGAGCAGTGCAGCATCTATGTGTGCATCCAGGAGCCAAGCAGGGCAAGCCGTGCGGATCATGTGAAGGCATCTTTTTGAGGCTGTTGCTTCTGGGCTTTCCTCCAGCTGTTTTGCTTCTGTATTCTCATACTACTAAAGGCACAAAAGGTCAGAGAATGTTCCTAGGATCCTTCGTACGTTAAACAGCAAGGGAGAGAAAGGAGAGAAGAAATCACCGGTGGAAGATGGGCTGTAACAGGATAGTCATGAAGGGGGTGAAGCCAGGAGCTCTAAAATGCATTTTATCATCAGTGCTGAAGGGACATGAGGCAAGAGGAGCACCTCTGCATTGGGTAGTGAGCTGTGCACAGAGGCACATTTAGGACAGAAAGTGAAAGGACACGCTCCGGCTGACTCATGCACCCATCCATAGCGTGAGAGTTATCCCTTCCGTAGGAGAGGCAGCCACTGCTGGGCAGCTGCTGCGCCGCACGTGACAGGGGAGGCAGGAGCCTCCTGGGACAGCGTGCTCAACCCCTGCTATTGCATCCTGTAATTCCTGATCCAGCACGATCTTAAAAAATAAAAAAGGCAGCGTGGCACCCATGTTGTTTCATTGTTTTCTTACGCTCTCTGTATGCCTGCTTTCTGTTACTGGCCTTAATTAGGTTGTTAGCTGCTTGGGGCAGCAGTGCTCTTCTTGTCCTCCCATCATTTGCTGCAGCGGGCCAGCATCAGGCAGGCTATCACGTCAGCACTTCAGACACATCCGCTGACATTTTTCGGACACGGGCTGCAAGATAGAGCTGTTCCGTTGGGACAGCTGCATTTTCACAGCGGGAAACCCGTGTTTCTGTTTTGTCCTTTGATCAGTAGGTGCTGGTGTGTGTCTGAGGTTCCCGGTGATTTTTCAGCACAAACAACTAATCCTTTTCCTACTTAATCATTCAGTCGGCACCAGTGTGTGCCTCTGGGCAACGGCCTAAAGACCAGAACTTTTAGCCAAATCTCGCTTTTTGCTAAAACCATAAATCAAACTTTGAAAAATTGGCGCAATAAGAAACAAAGCTTCCCAATAAAGAGAAAGGAATATTTCAGCTGCTGTCATCTTAATACCTTCTTGCAGGAAAGGACTGTTTTTGGAAGATGGTAAGGGAAACCAAAAGGGGTAGTAGTGCCTACAGCTGATAACACTGACCTGTTTTCCTGGCGTTCCTCCAAATCCAAGGCCAGCTTTGCTTGAAACATAGGTGATTCATCAATTGAATTGCAGGCAGATAGTGTGGTGCAGAAGCACAGTCATAGACGCGTTATTTCAATGACCTGAGTTTTAGCTGTTCTACTTTAAAAATTAATGAAGCAAATAATGTTATGACACAGATGTAGGCAGTGAAAGTGTGTCAGAGAAAGGCAATTAACCTCTGTACTAATAAAGTCTGTTAAACTAGTAAAATATTTTTTTTATATATTATAATAGCTAATAAGAAATATATAGGCCATGAGTATTCAATGCTGCAAGCCTATGAATGTACCTATGAAAAGTAGATGTAAAACTTCCTCAAGGAAAAGCAAGAGGTTTTTATATCTTCTTTACACAAGTCTAAATAACTAAAAAGTCACAGGGTGACTTTTGCTGGGGTAAGTTATAGATTTCTTAGGTCTCATTGGCATCATGTTCCTCCTATTGCAGCTAAAGTTGGGGTTTTATTTCCGCATACATGCATCTTCTAATCACTTACCTGTTGTATTGTTTCTTCCAGACATTCAGGGGCCTTCTGAGCTGAAATATGATTGATTAAAAACCAAAAGCAAAATGGATTCTGTAATCTAGCTACATGGCTGGAAGAACGGGATTACATGAGATGGTTGCCTGGTGCAGGAGAAGGTTCTCTCCAGTCCTTGCCTTCTCTTTCTGCCTCAGTATTCGTGATTTCTCACACTGACAGATACTGTGAAGCTGATGTAGAATGTGAACCAAAGCTAAGTGAGTTAAATACAGGCTTGAAATTCTTTGCCAAGTTGTGTAAAAGTTATTGTGGACAAAACTGACCGGTCCCATGGAGAAACAGCAATATTTCTGAAACAAAGTGATCTTCCTAATGCATTAACATTGTAAGTGTTGTTGTGCTATAACCATCCCTTAGCTATTTCACATGGTACTTTGACAAAATTAGTCTATTAGCGAACACCAAGTCTACAGTTCTGTCATATTGTAATGTCACCAAAGCTGCTGGACACTTAAACATTGACAGTACAAATACACTGAAAAACATAGCTTGACCTTGTGTATGTCTTTTAGGAGACACAGTAGTAAAACGTCCTTTTACCTTGTTAGCAAACACTTCAGACCAATGCATTAAGGCATTACCAGTTTTAAAACCCTTGCAACTCCAAGAGCAGTCACCTGCCATCTTTTCTCTTAAAGCAAAAGCTTTATGGTGTTGTGTCTCATGTTTACAATCCTACACAGCCATACCTTGTGCTGGCAAGTGTGTGATAAAAGCAAGCTTTTAAACAAAGGTTTTCATATCTTAGCTGTGTCCTACCTCTATACCTACAGAAGTGTTACTGTTAAAGGTATTAAATAATACTTAAATATTAATAATTAACAGCAAACACCTCATATAATTTATCGTTATCGAAGGGCACATGCTCCTGATTATGGCCTCTGTCCTTGTCCTACCCGAAACTGTACCCTCTTACTTTTCCTAGCCCAAAGGACCTTCCTACCATGGTCAAGACTTCTTGGATGGACAGTATTGCACTGAAGATCAGGTGTGGACCTGAATTGATGGCCTTTGCCACATTCAGGCAGCTGGTAAACCTCTCCCTCTCCCGTTGCATATGTAAGTCTTCCTTCTGATTTCATTTGAGTGGCTTCATATGACTTTGACTAACCAAGTGATTGACCTGTTCACCCACATGGCCACCCACTGGGGTGCATGTTGCGTCTTGCACAGCGTATGGGAATGCTGGCAGCGTTAGCAGCTGTCTCAGTGATGGTTTCTGGTGCAGCCATCTTTTGCTCAAGTCTTCATCAAGCTGGCTCTTATTAAATTGTATTCAGAGGTTAAACAGCCCTCAACTGAATTACCCACTACAAAATATGAAGTTTGGCTGACCTTGATTAAAAGAAATGACAGAAACCACGTTATTTTAATAATGAGTTGTTGCTTTTGAATTTGTTCTAATTAACCATCAGGTCAGATTAACTACTCAAAGGGTCTTGCTTTTTTACCAGGTCTTAAAGTAATGAATAGATTGATAAGTTTTGAATTCTTTTAAACAAGCTATTAATTGATGGGGAAAACAGCTTTTGGTACTTTTTTAATTACACAGTGAAACCTATATTAAAAGTTATTTTTTTTTCTTCTTATCTATGTTTTAAGAAGCTTTGAAAGGATTAATTAAGCATCCAGACTACCTGCTGAGGTAGGTAAATTTTACTATCTCTGCTTTTCTGATGGGCAATCTGAGGCACAATGCTGTGTAACGCCTGAATCCACCATGTCTCCATTTCAGAAAAAGACAAGAAAGATCAGCACCTGCCAGGGAGTAATTAATAGATTAACAGAATCAGGTGTGAGTGGCTTTCCCAAGGTCAAACTATAATGTTACGGACAGATAGTTGCGAGCATTGAGTTAATGAGTTACTGGTGGTGAGCTGAACTGTGAAAAGCTCACAGGATACGTGCTCCTAGTCACAAGTGATGTACATGACAGTACAAACTGCCATGCAACTTAGTTTTTGTAGTGCCTTGGGGTAGCCTCACCATGGCTCAGCTGACTTCCTAGGCCACCACAACATTTTGATAGCTGGTGGTCCTGTGTCCCTGTGTCAAAGTCCTCCCTCCTGTGGTGTGATCAGCAGGGGTTCAGAGATCTGCTCTGCAGATCCAGGCATGGGAAAGTAGCTAAAAGAGACAGTTTTGTTCTGGTTGTTCTCGGTAGTACCCATGGACTTTGATGATTTCCACACCTGAAATAATTTTCTTATACCCAAAGAAGTTCTTCATTTAAAAAACATCTCCACCAGATCCAGTCTTTCTGTTGGTTTAGTATTTTTTACAAAAAAAGGCAGAATTTACCATTTGTCTGCATTTAATGATAAGCCCCTCTAAGAACCATCACTCATATGTGAGCTGAGAACAGCCCTTCATATTGCACTCTTTCTGCTTTCTGTTTATCTGTATCCCAGTCCTCATCAACAGTTTCCCATGGAAATCATTATATTAAAAATGTAATGACAGAAATGTTTTGTACAGGACTGTTTGGGAAAACAATGAGTGCTGAGCAGATGTGTGCATTGAAATCTCTGTATCTCTGTGTTTTTCTCTAAAGCTGTAGTTAACCACAGTCAGCACTGTGCCTGGAAGGGTTAAAGAAAAATAGGTTTGAGGAAATATTCAGGGCCATGTGTAGGTGCCTCACGTTTAGGGATGCAGTTGCATGCGTGCTTGCAAAAAAAAGACGCAATGGGAAGTGTGTCAATCTCCTCTCTTTGCAGATGCATGTAAGTCTGTGTAAGCAGGATGCTGGTTGCCACATAATTAGAGCACAGGGCTGTGTCCCAACGCCTTAATTTCTGTTTGTGACCCTGCAATGGCCTGGCATGTGACAAAGGACAAAGCATTCAACTTTGCCAGGTCAGTGCCATCACAAAGCAGAGTGACCACATGTCCGTGTGAATCATCCAGTGCTGCAGTGTTAAAAGTGCTTTCAAGAAGCCAAGTACAAAGCTCAGTGCTAGTCATGATGTTATCTTCCTCGCTGTAAAATTTGGGTATCTATCTGCTATGTTCAGTTTGAGATCTCAGAGCTTATCTGCAAAGTATGTTGCGTGAGCACCTGATCGTCTGTCTGAGGGTCTATAACAAAGATTTCCCTTTTTTGCTTCTGCAGAAGACTAACATTTCTGAAGCTCCTCTGCAAGTCTGTGGAATAAATTTCAGTAAGATGTATGACCTACCAGAAATCTAGGTACTTTGCTAAGATGTGATTCTTCAACTCTGCCTTCAGTACTGAAAGCACAGATAATAGCAGACATCAATAACCTCATTTTAAAAAAGTTATATATAATGTTTATATTTTCATAAATATAAAAGCATTATATAGCTATATTTGAAATGTGAACTGCATATACTCATATTTATTTTCATCTGTGAAGATTTCTCCCTGGGAGGAGAAGAGAGAAAAAAAGAAAGATCAACATGTGACAGATGCACATCAGGGAAGTGGGTTGTCACACTGCAGGGAGGTGTTGAGATATCACAATGATGGGCATGCTACACAAACCTGAGCAGAACAAAATACGCTGTTTGGAAAACTGAGCAGACGTAGAAATCGTTAACTGACTTAGTGAGAAATGGTGCTGAGGTGAACTGCAATTTTTAAATAATATGCAATCTGGAGGAGTCTCTGTAAAACAGGTGTTAGAGCTTGAAGTTGAACTTTTTACGTTTGTCCCTAAAGGCAGATCTGTTAAGTTTTTCCTTTGTGAGGGTAGAGGCTTGAGGGGAATCACCTGTACCACAGCGGTATCCTTCGCTTTTAGAAATGGAACTGCAATCTGCTGCCCGTGCTGCTCCGAACTGACCTTTGAGTCTGCTCTTGCAATCCAGTATCTGTTTTCTGAGCCTAAGCTTTAAGTTGCAGGCTTCGCAGCAGTCTCCCTGGAGAGCTTTGAGGCAGTTCATCAAAGCAGGTGGAAGGAAGAGTATGTTGTAATAGATCTTTCATTCTTGCATATGAGTAACGAGGAGGAACAAAACATGCTGTCTGTGGATATAATTTTTCTTTAGAAACCAATCATACCGGGACTATAAATATAAGCAATGTATAACAGGTGCTACACACAGCCTTAAATATTCTTCTCTGGTGCCAAAGTGTGTGTATTGGTGTGATTTTGTTATGGACTGAGAGAAATACTGTCTTGTCTTTTTGTGACAGCTCAAATACTCTGTTAAACAAATTACTCACAAGAAATCTCAAACATTTTTTATTGTCTGAGAAGCTCAATCCAAACAATTAGTTTGTGTTCAACTTCCTAGGTAAGTTAATAAGCTTTTTAGAGTATTCATGATTGCCGTTTAACCACTGTCTCAGAATTTATGCTTCTGTTTTGCCTGTTCAGCATTCGTATAGCTCACTTAGTAGTCAAGCGCTTACCTTCTAAGGCAGCCCCTTCTTCTTCTCACTACCTGCACTCCCTTCTCCCTCAAATCTTTGCTTTCCTGGTAGCTCTTGTGTGGCTTGAAGGATGTGCAGCTCTACCTGGGATAAATTAGTCCTCGCTGGGCCTATTCCAGCAGCATTCAAGAACTTCCAGACACTGTTCGGAAATGAGTATGAAGTTGAAGCTACAGCTCTGCTGCCCAGGAGATTGAGTTGCTGTCATATTGCATCTGACTTGCATCAGATCAGAGTTTAGGATTTGGGTGATTTGTTCTTCAGATTAATGTCAATCTGTTTTAAATTAAAACACCCTGGGGCAAATCCTTTGCTATGATCAATGAACTGTCTGGCTGCAGTCAACCAACATTACAGCAGACATGAATTTGGCCTCCTGGTTCATTGCCTCATCCCCTACAACATCACTTTCCTTATGTGATTCAGACATCAAACCTTTGATCCTATAAATTGTTGATAGTCTTCCACTGAAATTAGGGAGAATGGAGGGTGCTTTGGTGTTCAACACTTCATTGGTTTGGGCGCAAGAAATGGACCACGTATCCGCTGTACCTAAAATATACTTACGGTGTATCTGTGAGCGGAAAATCTGTTTTGCACCTGTTTTATCACAGGAACAAAAGGTGCAGGAAGTATTTGGAAAATGAGGAACACACCTGTGTGTGAGTGTATAACAAAGCATCTTTATATATAATCATTTGCTATAAGTCACCTCAGAGTTGACAAGCTGTTTTTCAACTTCATGTCACTACTGCCTGATGCATCTAATTAGTCCTGTTCTCCAGCTGACAAATATCAGCTGCTCTTTCTAAAACATGGGTTCTCCCTTAAGTACATCCCTCTGGCAAAGTTAAATATTAATTATCCTTTTTTTATTTTATGATTATTCATGGGTGCTAATGTCACTACACAATGAATGGGTAAGTCAATACCATAAAACATTAAAAGTGCTGTTTCTGAACCTCTGCAGAGCTGTATGGAGCTGTGCTAGAAATGAATGTGGCAGTTGTGGCTGGTCTGTGATGACAGCCACACAGGTCAGTGGTGAGACTGAGAGCCTCACGTCTGGTGGATGGCGGCACTGGGCCTGGATGTAGAAGACGTACCTTCTCTTCCCAGCTCAGATGCTGGCCTGTTTTACAGCTGCAGAAATAATTTCACCTTTTACTCTGTGTACTTGAATTGCAAGGCACAGAACAACGCAGGTACTGGGCTGCTCAGACGCCTCCGCAGGTCTGAGTTGTGTGGACTTTTACTCCTGCTGAGTATTTGGGTGGTGTGAGTTTGCTGGGACTTTTAGGGGCCCTGCTGTCCTCCTTTCCAACCTTTGTGCCAATGATTGTGGGAACTGGTTGTGGGCTCTAGTCTTAACTCTCAGCTGTGCTTTGCCCTACAGCTTCAGTAATTCCCTCTCTACATGTCTACTGCCACCCCTCAGACAGAAGAGCACAGTCCTTCACTGTGGAGATGTGCATCCTCCTCCTCCTCATTGCCACATCAGGAGGTGGCTGTTTCACATGGATCTTGTGTCTGTTTGTCTGCTTTCTCTCCAGCTGACCACAGCCAGGGTCTGTAATCCTTCCTTTCAAAGCCAGCTGTCTTCGTGTGCTGGCCCTTAGGAAGATCCATATCCACGCCTTGTGAAACAGGCTTCAAACCAGACAGGGAGATCTGTTGTAATCATGTTTCCTGAGACCAGTTATACCAGCTGTACCCACCCTATGACGTCCCTAGCTGTTCCCACAAAAATGAAGTTGCCCCCCTTGTCCATTTTGCTGCCACATTGCCACAAAGGCTGCTGCAGTAATTTTATTTCTTTCCGCCTCAAGGAGATTTTGTATTTGTTCTGTCTGGCCAGATTTGCAGCTGGACTCTTGCTGGCCCCATGCAGGGGCTGCTGTAGCTGTGCAAGCCATTATCCTTTGTGCCTTTCAAAGCATTGTGGGCAACTTTGAAGCTCTTCCCTTCCTCAGGTGGGACTTCAGGGTATGCAGGCTCACTTTTATCTCAATGCCTTTTGCTCACTGCACCTTGATCCAGCCGGTTCTCTGTGTGGATCAGAAAGATGCTGAAGTACAGGAGGATCTCCTGTAGTTATTCCTTGCCTTATTCCAGTTTCCCACATTGCCATTGACCTCACTTTCTGACCTAGCTTCTTTGTGAATGTTTTCTAGCATGACTAGCATTTTCTTACCACATCACACAACTCAGCATGTCTGCAGCCCAGTGTGCTAGACTTGTCTTGCTTCCCTTTCTGTAGCCAGTAGTTGGAGTTCAGTTGATTCACTGAGACAGACCGTAAGATTGAAATAGCAACTGACACTTGCTAGAGCTTGGGCTAACATTTCTGCAATATGTAGGTGAAAATTAAA
The DNA here is from genome assembly GCA_013400555.1 of Jacana jacana. Lineage (NCBI taxonomy): Eukaryota > Metazoa > Chordata > Aves > Charadriiformes > Jacanidae > Jacana > Jacana jacana. The sequence goes on along the minus strand of VZTM01037310.1, from coordinate 131,707 downwards.
CTCGATCCAAGAGCAGTATGTTTTAGAAGCCCGGAGTGTTTGTGGATATATTCATTGTAAAGATAAAAATTAATAACATCTGTTTGCATTGCAAGTGCCCTGCTTAGGGAATGGAGTGCAAATAACTATGCCTGGGTACCCACCACATGTTTAGGTCGTGGTTTTATTATATGAAAATTTGCATATCTCTCGTGTGTTTTTCAGTGTCAAAAAAAAGTGACATCTGATGGAGGTTTTGAAGAATGCCTTTTTTTTTTGTTTTGTTTTGTTTTTTCAGATACCTGATAAAGATCCAATTCCTGGCCAAAAGAAACTGAGGCGGGTAGAATCAATGTGAACATGAAAGCTCCTAAACTGGCAGTCATGGAGGATATCCAATCATTATAATTATTTCCAAGTAATTTAGCATATCTCTAATTATAATATGAGGTCATCTTGATGCAAAATAATGTCTAATTAAACACAATCCCTCTTCAGATACTCGTAATAGATTCCAGAGGAAAACCTTTTGGCTCCACTTATTGGGAGCTTTTAATTCTTAATTTACAGGATTTTTTTGTAATTAATTTTTTGAGCAAACAGGGCAAATCAATCTATTTGAATTAATTAGCATTTCTTCCTCGGTTTCCTAGTCCCCCTCCCTCCAACTCCTCTTTTTCTTCCCCTTATTTGAATTTTGCTCTAATTTATTCATGTTTGTTTGCAACCAGTGCATAATGATTTCATGCCATAGGCGGGCAAGAGACTGCAGCACGGAAAGGTTGAAGGTCTGGGAAAGAAGGAAGGCCTGCAGAAAGGTTGTGTTGGGTTACCTTTGTTTAGTTACAATCACCTTGTGTCAGTACTGGTAAAGGCAGGAGCAGAGTTAAGCAGGATTGTTGAACTGAGGTGGGACAGGGCAGCAGAGCAGTGCAATAAACCACCACAGCTACAGAGAGGGAAAATGATAAGCACCCAGGCAGGAAAACATTATAAGCTGAGTATTGTTTCACCTTGATACTTTGCAAGAAAGTCCCTATGAGATCAGATTTGCAAAGAACACCTGGGCAGCGTTCACAGAAACATATCTCATCTTTATTAGCCAGTGTTTGTACAGCCACTTGCTTTTTCCAGTGTTTATATGTATCTATTCTTTTACCTTACGCAGATGTACCGTACACCCTGCAGCAGGCATACTTCTGCTCTGGTGAGTGCTTGCCCTCTCTCCCCTTGGAGCTGTGAATCTCTTTAGCCGCGAGAGGCAACACTGTCCAGTGGCTACAGCTGTAGGCAGGGTGCCAGCAACTCCCCATGTTTTATTTTCCTGGTTCCTTTCCTAACTGGTTCTGCATTTTCTGCGTCTGTCAAGCAGTGGAAACTTTTGTTAGGGCAGTGGTGTCACAGCGTTGTGGAAAAGTGACAAGAAAGCCATGTTTTTCATGTGGTCTCTGTTGCGGTACACTTTGGTTTTCTCTGGAATGGGAGTGTTCAAAACCAAGGAACCCTAAGTTAGCAAGTGATTTTGTCATCTTGCGTTCCTCTTCTGTAAAAGATGTGTAACAATGCCTATATACCTAACTCCCATGGATATCGCAAAGATTAATTTGTGTTTGTAATGCACTTTGAAAATAGAAATTGCTAAGTAGCATTAACTCAATCAGAAATTGTTTTTCTGTTAAACAGGATCTTTATCTTTCTTATAACTTGCCTCTGCTGATCTCAGCTCGTACTTAATGTATTTGGAATTAAATCCAATAGGAGAAGCATAGATTCAGGGACAGAATGACCATGAGAGAGGAGGAAGGTTTTGTAAGATAGTAGATTGCTGCTTGGAGATGCAATCTACAATCTCAGTTTGAGGCCAGATCAAGGTGAAAGAGTGCTCTGGCCTAATAGATGCATTCATCTAATTTTCTGGTCAATTAGAAATCAGCTCAGACAATGCATGAAGACTGAGGAGATTAAATAGAATCTAGAGAAATATCTCAGGGAACAAAAGAATACAAGGAAGCTGAGTCCTCTATGTTGTAGCAGTTGGGGCAGTCCTAGTAAGAAGCAGTGCCTGTTCTGGGAACTTCTCTGTGCTGAATGAATTGTGGTATTAAAAATTACTTATACATTAGTAAATAAAATAGGCCAGGGAACTGCTTGCTGGCCCCAAAGCCAGCTGGAGCGTCATGGCTTCTGACATAAATTCTTTTCCCCTCCCACCCCAATGAGGTGGCCCATCCGAACTGAATATCAGGAACGAACCCTGGCTATTGCTGAAACGCATCCAGGCATTGTTTGAGAGCTGGTTGCCATGGGACAACTCTGTGCCAAGGACTGCACTGATGGTTGAGCAGTGGGGTGATGCTGTGCCAGTACTTGTGCCTGCGCCCTGGCCCTCTTTAGTTGCCTAGTGCAGATAGCCCATATGTCTGATTCTCGGCCACGTCCTACTGTTCCTTCAGCCCTTCCTTGAATTCTTGGCTGGAATTCTTGTTTTATTTGTTTGTCTCAGAACAGCATTGCCAGGATCTGAACTGCCTTCTGGAGCAGGTCAGATCACCCAGCCCATTGCTGGCTGCTTGATGAGTGGAGGGAGATGCACAGTCCTTTGGCACAGTGGGAAGCGTGGGGCTGGATGGTGCGTGAAGAGTAAAAGGGTCAGTGCCCTGCCTCAACAGATAGAGCATGTATGGACCACGATGCCGACGCATTCACAGGGCAATTCTCCGAGCTGTCATTTCCCAGTCACAGCCAAGCTCTTAGGCTGTAATAACTCTAAAGCAAGGAAGTGGGTCTCAGCTAATGAAATGCCTTCTGTATGCAGAAGGCAATAGAAGTTTGGTAATGCTATGGCTTTGGAAAGTGGGATGGAAAGTGATTATGAAGCCTAAATAACTTTTCCTAGAAGAACTAATTTCTTCTAATTTGCAAAGCTGGAGAGTGTTATGTAGATCGTTTGTAGGTTTCTGTGTGTAGTTACACATACAAGTGTATTTATTTGACAAAACACTGGGAAAATGGGATGATGATCTGAAATTAGAGGCTGACTCAGATGATGAATTTAGTCAGTGAGTGAAATTAGTAGCAATGAATAGGAGACATAAAATGACTTTATCAAATTTTCTGCACAGATCTCATTTTAGAGAAGAAAGAATGCACAGCACATAAAACCAACTCAAAACATTATAATAAATGTAAAATGGTAGTCCCTGCTAGCATATGGCAGAAAGAAATGAAAAAAAATAACCTACCACCACACCCAAACCCCATTGCTTTCTAGAAAAGTGCAGATTGTGTCATTCATGTTTAAGCTCTCACAGTTCCCATGAAGTATGGGGGTGGAGGCTGGAGTGTACAACCTTCTTGTCCCTTTAGCAAGGAAAGCTTTTCAGTGCTACAGATTATTAGGCCACATGTGTAAATAAGGCACACGCTTAACTGATGGCCTGAACTGGGCTGCCTCTTGCCACAGAAGCCAAAGGCAAATTTTGCATTATCCCAAACCAACCTTCAAGTAACGCTGCCTGTTGTATGGCAACTTTTGTTTTTGACTAGAAAGGTGTTCCCCTTGATGAAAGAACAAGGAACTTTTCAGTCTTGCAAGGACCTCAGGAAGGCTTTCCTCAGAAAAGAGAAATCACAAGATGAGGCCAAAACATTTGAAAGGCTCTGACAAGTTCTCTCTCAAGCTTTGGGAAACTTGTAAATAATTGTGAAATTCATAGACTCTTTCTCTTCTGCCTGTGACCATATAAATAGTTCTGTGATTCATGCCGATAGTAGCAACTGAGGGACAGATGATGAGAAGCCTAGCAGAAATCTAGAAATTTTTAATTGCCTGTATTCTTTAATTGAGATAGAATAAATAAATTTATGGGGACAAGTAAGAGCATGAGAAATTTGTTAAATGCAAACCGAGCTGGGGTAAGTGTGATGTCTCCTATTGGGACAACTAAAATGCAAAAGCACATCTAGAAGCTAGGAACAAGGGTTGGGCTATGGAAAAATAGAAGCCAGCATTCCTTGGCTAGGGAAGCAGATGTAATCATGAAATGATTGTAGACTTGAGAAGCATTATTTCTCTGCAAGTATATGCCCTCTAATTCACCTGAAAGATTCTTATCTGTTTTCCCTCCTAAAGGGAGATTATTTTGCTTCCTTTCATGCTTCAAAACCTATGTTTTGCTCTAGTAAGGGGGCTTTTCACTTGTGGTTGCAAGTTGCTGTGGAGACCGCCCCAAACCAGACCTGCTGGCTGTGTCTGGACTAGAGTTCAGGCATGGAGATGGGTGTGATCATGGTACTGAAGATACAGTCCCAAGCCAAGGATAGTCATTGGTAGAGCTCTGTGATCTTAGTTTATCTGATTGGGCCTCTTATGTGACACCCATGCAGCACCGGCTGAAGCCTTTCTGCTGCATCTTGTGTGGGAGGAAGGAGGGAAAGGTCGCATGAACTTGTGAACTATGCAGTGCTCTAGGTCCAAGGCTTAACAACCCCTCTCCCTGTCTATCCCCACCTCTCCATAAAAACACTGGCTGAGTGCCCCTTTATTAGATCTTGTAAGATGTTAAAGCTGGTGGTCCAGTGAGTACACACAAAATCTCTGATGATTACAGAACCAAGATTAAGGCACACAGAGTGAAATTCTGAGGAGCATTTTGGGCCTGATAATGTGAGTAGGTAGCAAGCCAGGGGCCTTCCAGAGACCCACCCTGCTTCCCTAGCAGGATGAATGGGTGAGTAAGGAAAGGAGCTGGAGAGGGAAAAAGCACATAGCCCCTTTCATCCTGGTCTGCCTTTTTTTCCTTTTGGAACATACCTTGAGGGGACAGGACATGTTCTCCTCAAGAACATGTACACTGATGATGTACCTTGCTTAGGACAAGCAAAGATAGAAATGGTTTCTTTTATCCAAAGGCTAAGAGCAGTCTTGTTGGTTTATGAACAACCTTATCAAATAAAGTGATGGGAAAATAGGCCTTTGATACAAACAGTGTAGACTCTCATCCTGCTGTAGCTGCTTTACTATGGTGGTACCAAGTGTGATACAGTCTGAACTTCACATGATTGCCAAGTCTTTCCCTCTATTTTTTCATGTTTTTAAAGCCATTTCAAGTGTGCATGTAAAGATTCCAAAAATATTAATACAAATGACATTAAAAGATGTTTCTGGTGCTCCTATTTAGACTGTTCTTGGCAGAGGGCTGGGGAGTTCAGCTAGAGCTGCCCAGCCTTGCCAAATCCAGCTGAGCAACAGGTTCCCCCTCCTCCCTCCACCACCAAGAATGGAAAAAAATTTTGTCAAGCCCTAGATAAACTTCAAAAATGTTAACAGAAAGAACAGTCTAGAAGCCAGATGTGGCGGAGAGAGAGAGGAAAAGATCTGGGCAGTCATGAAATGGTAGAGGGGAAGGGATTTATCATGGGATGGTAGGAAAGGCAGCAAAGGGGATTAAAAACAGGCAAGTGAACATTACTGAAGGCTGATGATATTACAAGGGAAATAGCTGCTTGCTGCTGGCTGTGTAGGAGGCTTGTCAGACTTGGGGAAGTAAAAGCATAGTGCTTACATCAACAGGATTTTTAATTTTTTTATTTTTTTTATAATGGCATCTGGTCCTGTGTTGCATTTGGGCATGATATTTAGTGACCTACCTACATGTGACACATTTGCTGTAGGCAGTGTTGGTTGCTGCAGCTGGCAGGGACAGGAAAGCTTGCAGAGGGGAGCTCGGGAGCTCGAGGGCCTGGTACTGTCCAAGCCCCAAACAGGTCCAAGCTGGGTACTTCAGCATCAGCATCAGAGGTGTCCCACTGGTGATTTAAGTCATGTGAGTTTCTATGTTCCAGCTTGAACTTTGGCTCTTGGGAGCCACTGTACTCAAATGAAAATGTGTATTTGATTATGAGTGAAAAGGAGTGTCTGAGCCATCTTCAGTAATTTGGAAAAAAAAAAAAAAAGAAGGATTTGGTTTGGTCTTTTTGTCACACAGAAAAGTGGGGCACAGGGAGGGAGGGAGAATCCCTGCCCTCTCCACCTCTGCAGTAACAACCTGGGTGCAACCTGGAATTGCTGTGCTGTGCCTATGCAAATGCCACAACCTGAGCCTGGGCTTGACCACATTCAATGTTGGCTGGCTGCTGAGTTTTTCCCTGTGTAAAGAGCCCTGTGTGGCCAAGAGACTTTTCACAAATGAGGGAAGAGTCTTAAGAGACCTAACTTGTGCCTTGCTGGCTCGAGGCCGGATCGTTGAGTGGAACTGGGCTGGGATTTAACTGGCATCTAGCAAAGCCCTGTCTGGGGTGAAGCCCAGCTATGACTCCTTGGTTCTCCGCTGCATCCCCAGGGTAGGCGGGCAGAGGGCTAGCTGCCAAAGGAGAGTAGCCAGAATGAGGTGTGAGACGAGCAGTGCCCTTCTGCAGCCTACCCTAAGCCACAGGAGTCTACTCTGGCTGCACAAGCCATGGAGGTTAGCCCTATCTCTGAGCAACCCCCAGAAGTGAATGGGTGAGCCCTAAACCCCTCAGAACTGCAAGAGCTAAGCAGGAGCTACATTCAGTCTCTACTGCTCGTTAATGCCTTTTGCTCCTTATCCAAAGCTGTGGGGTATCCAGGCTGCATGGAGCAGGCAGTTTTGTAGAGCTTTTACTTCAACTTTTCATCAGGTTGTGACCCATATTTGGGATTACTCAGGTCCTTTCTCCCCCACTGCTGTTCTTTGGGGCTTGACTGTTTTTTTGTTGGTAGCGATGCTGTGCTTCTTGGATCATTGTGCTTCTTGTGCTTCTTGCTGTGTTTCTTTGGATCCCAGCTGGTATTTGCTTGATGTGGATGGGTGCAGGAAGTTCTCCAAGTCTTTTTCAGAACATCAGATGCCCTTAAAGGTTTGAAAGGGCTTATCAGTCAGTGACTTTGCAAAAGCATTTCAGATGCAGAGCAGAATTAATGGGTCAGGTAAACAATGAGCGGATCTTTTTTACTGTTGTGGGTCACAGACCCCCTTCTGTTTCACTGGGCCTAGAGTTTTATTGGATAAAAAGGGATTGGACTAGATTAACCAGCAGTTTTTTCCTGAGGACCTAGCACAGCACGATAATCATACAGCATTGTAGGCGACAGAAAGAATAGGAGCAATTGTATCCAATACCTGAGTTATTGGAACATGCCTGCCTGTTCATATGAGCCAGGAGAGAAAGATTGTTTTTCCTTTCTAAAGAGGGAAAATTGGAGGGAAGCTGTGTCAGAACCTTTCCAGGTTTAGAGAAGTGGAGGAAACACCTGCTACGCCATCAGCATTCTTGTTAACAGTGACTGCATGAGTGACAGAATCTGTCCCTTCCGGAGATGATTCAGACTCAGAAGACTCTTGCTAGTGATGACATGAACGCCTGGTAGCTCCTGAAAGCAGAACTAATGAGCAGTGCCACTCACTTAGCGTATGGTTTGACAACAGATGCACATGTTGGTAATTAAGTATTTGGCTGCATTACATTATTTTATTTTTGGATTTCTCAAACACACACCCATCGCAATTTCTAGACACATTTGCATGATTTCAAGCGTTAAACTTATATCATAACAAAGGTAGAAAAATCAGCATAGGGAGACTTGACCCCACATTTCTGAAGGGCTCAGTAGCACATAGGCCTTCCTGTGCACCCCAAACCTAGGAAACATAGGCTCAGTATGGAAAAAATATGCATAGGCAATAATCCCAGAGACTCTTCCTACGCTGAGCAGAGCTATGTCTGTGGTTTTGAACCAAACCAGTACACCAGTTTTGGACTTGAGTTTTCTACTACTGTGCAACAACATCCATCACTGCTTGTGACTCAGCAAAGGCTTGGAATGGCTTTGAACTTCATGAACTTCATAAATACCTGAATGTGATTATACCTGCAGTGCTAGACAGCAGATTCAAATACTTCATCTTAGCAGAGATCTTCTGGAATGTTTTACTCTGTCCTTGCATGCCAGCAGTTAATGTATGTCAACATATTAATGCTGACCTTGGCTACAAGCTGCAAAATATGTACATAATGGTGCTTGCTGGAGCATCTTGCTCCCAAATTTTATACCTTTTCTAACCCAGTCCAGATATTTATTAAAACTTTTGCTGGGAGCCCATGCAGCTTTGCTGTATATATCAGATGTACTGGAGGAACAGTTACCCTAGAAATGATAGAATTGCTTCTTAGCTCACTCCACCCAAATTTTTGTGGTAGATTTTTAAGGAGGAATTAGGGTGCATCATAAGGGCATGATGGAAAAGCATACGAAGGACTGGGAAGGTGATGTGGTCCAGGAGTAGTGCATGACATTATGGTTTTCCCTGGACATTATCTTACAGGATAATAGTTTCTTTTTGCATGAAAGTTAGGAGCTGGGCCAACTATGTCAAACTTGAATTCATTTTGAGATTCTGAAAGCAGCATAACTAGTGAGAAGAGCTGTCTTTTCTCCCAGTGTTAGTAATGGTAGACAGCAGAGGTCCAAGATCTACTGGAGTACCCTAGTAAAGCCACCTGCGATGTTGGTAAATATTTTGAATGTCTGGTCTTGTATAGAAATTCACCGTGTTGTCACCCCTGTCTTCCAAGAGTATAGTTGTTCACAGACTGTGCCATCTTTCCATGAAAAGATACAGTAAAATTTCCTTGTTTTGTGCTCTGTATGTGTAAGCATGGTTCTAGAGCTAAAATTGTATGATGCTGGTGCAAAGATGCTATTCCACTGACTGAAAGGTGTCTGTGTATCTTTCTGTGTTCCTTTTCACTGGCTGGAAAGTCTGCCTGTGTACACCAGAAAATTACTGCAGCTTAGGCTGAAGTAGACGTTAGCTATGCTTAATGAAAAAGAATTTCAGTCAATGTTGACACTGAGAAGAACGTTTAGGATCTTGAAGGAGAAAGAGCTGAGAATGCCGAGAAGAAACATGTGATCAGGCAGCTCCACCTACAAACTGTAACCCCCCAGGGCAATCTCAGGTTTCTGCTATGTGCTAGCATACAAAACAGATTACATCCTAACCTAGACTGCAAGCATGAGAGTATTGGAAATCTGTTGCAGGTGTTTGATGGTAAACAGTGTTTATAGCTGCCAGGATGGAAACATTTATATGTGTGAGTGAGTGCAAGTGGAGGGCAGGCCTCAAACTTTCACCCCATTACCTTCACATTTCGGTTTTGCTTTGCTTTCCCGAGTACTAGGTGCCCTGTGATTTCAGCCTGCTAGTGAATTCAAGAAAGCACTGACGGTTTTACTTGAGTGTGTTCTGTGATAAAATTTGAAATGCTAGAATCACCTGAGAAGTAGTGGGCTAATTTATCACAGGAACAAAAATACACAATGGAGACTGAATGGAAGAGGATGAGTTCTGACAGGCATGCCTTTACTTTTTCAAGCAAGTATTTTTTGCTTGGGTGGGTGGTGCATTAGTTATATATACAACTCATGCTTTTAGCTACAGCAAAATGTGAGAAGACATAATAATAGCTCTTCACGTTAAGGCTTCCTCTTTTTTTCTTTTTTTTTCTTTTTTTCTTTTTTTTTTTTTTTCAGTTCAGTTAGTTTGAGACTTTAGATTATTCTCTTTCTGAGAACTGGGGGAAGTATTTTTAATACCTCTCAGTGTGAGTGGTAACAGGGCTGCCCTTAGATGAGAATCGCAGTACATTTCCTAGGGAGTTCAGCCAGAAGGTTGGACTTCCAGTGCAAGGCTCCTGGTTAGTGCCTCACAGGGGTTCCCAGTCAGGAAAATAAAGAAAACAAAGGTATCCATCCAAAATACAAGGCAAATTCACCTCTGATGACTTAGTGTATGTGATGGGCCAAAATATGCTCTAGTTTTATCTTTATTAATAGGGGTAAAAAAAAAAAGGTAGTATTAGTATAGCCAAAAGGGCAACGTGCTTACTGAATTTTTGCCCTACAGACACTGGTTGCCAAGTGCCCACTATGAAACTGTAGCAGGAACAGGACTACTGAACCTGTTGGTTGCCTCCCTCAGGGCTATGGGCAGGGAGGGGACAAGAGGTGTTTACCATAGCCCCAGCACACCCACTGCCAGCACCTTTTGTGGGTGGGGTGAATGTTAAGAAAGGGAAGGTTAACGAGCTTGTTCAAGCAACCTTGTGTAGCAAACCAGTAAGGGAACATCCTGCCTCCTTGGAGTAAAATATACAAAAACATAAAATGGCTGGTCCAGTTCTGTCTTTCGATAATGGCCAATCAGAAGCCTAGAAAAGAGAACACTGGGCAGATATATATTTCCTTATATATTTCATTCCTTCCTAAGCCACAGAAGTCAATGTCTAGTACCCCAATGGATGGCTGTTTTCTGAATTTGTGTAACTGCATCTTGAGACCATGTACTATTAAGAATGTCCTTTGGCAAGGAGCTCCTCCATTTAACTACCAATTCTGCTGAGAAGTACCTTTCCTCATTTTGGCTCTGTCTCCCGACCTCTATTTTGTGTCCCTCATTATCAGTGAACATTTATTATGCACTTTTGCTATGTCATTCTTTTTGCAAGAATCATGCCCCTTAACTTTCTGTTCCAGGAAATGAAACATCTAAACCCCTACCACGAGTGCATCTTTGCATGTTCAATGGAAGCCATGATATGGGACGGTAGAGGGTCTTTCCAGCAGGGATTTCTTCAGCATGGGCTTAAGGTGACTCCCTCCTTGACTGCAAAACAGTCATGTAGGCACTAGTCTTCATGAACACCAATGGCAAGGGGCAGTCAGGTTGGCTGAGGTGTGTCTGTCTTCAGGGAGCCATGAAGAAGTCATCCTCATTTTCTCAATGTGTGGGAAAGAGGTGCAGAGATGAGGCACCACAGAGTGGGAACTATGCATCCTGCTCACTTCAGAAAACTCAGCAGGTCTGCAAGATCACCTTCTTAATAAAAATTACACTTTTTCTAAATTCTGTGAAGGTACAAACACTTTAAAAACCTAGAACAGTTTAACCCCAACACAACATACCATAAAAAAATCTTGAAGTTGAGTGTGGTAGGACTGATTACAGTTCAGGAGTCTGCAAAGCTTTCATTTATGCAGAGAGTCCTATCTGTTATGAGCTGCCCCTGCAGCCCTGTGAGAGACTGGGCAGGATGAGGAGCAGAGGGTGCTAATAGGCATGTCCACAGTGTGCAGGTGAAAGTGTTTGAAACTCAGAATGTCCTACTTTCTTCTTTTTTTTTTTTTTTTTTTGCTTTAAATTGGGCAGATGCTTTAAAAAGCAGTTTCTTCTTTAATTTGTAGCTGTTAATTCATTTATAAACTACACATACTTCATGAGTGATTATGCTAATGTACTTAAGACTGTTTAAACCCTTGTGCTGATTAGCCTAGCCATTCATTTTAACTACATTGTTCAAATAAGATGTTATCTTAAAACTTTGTCTAACAAAACTCCATAATCACAAATATGCTACTTTACTGAATGCATCTATTGGCTTTACTGAATTCAGCCACTTAAACCTTAATTTTTAATATTCTGTTTTGCTTTGCATTCATGTATGCTGTATGGTGGGACCAGGCGGGTGGAACGCACTTAAGAGCAAAAATAGCCAGTTGAATTTATATTTCATCTTGTCTCCAGGCAAAAGAATTTGTGGGGTCACACTCAGCTCGTGCATGCAGTGGAGCCAGCAAGCTGTAACCTCTCTGGCACAGGTGGGATGCACTGGCTCTCTGCCGTGAATTGGTATGACATGGCCCTGGCCCTGGTTTCTGCTCTGAGCTCTGCCAGGTGCTATGGGGCTGCAGGCAAATCACTTAGCCCAGCGGGTCTGGTTTTCCCCATCTGTATGGGGTAATGATGCTTAGCTACCTTCGACGTTTACTGATGAGAAGTGCTATCTGAGTCATAGGCGTTGTTATTAAAGGTATCTGGAGTGATGATTTCTTTGGGCAGCTTCATGCTGAAGGTGGCTGAGGCCATTCTGCGCAGGTTCCCCTGGGGCTGCCGTGGTGTCAATGTCATTGTCTAGTGTCATTTCTCAATGAAATGATCCAGAGAGTACAAAGAGAAATGAGGATCTGTGGTCCCTCTGTACTATTCTGAAAGCAAAATGGGTGTTCTGAGTGATCTGCCTGGTATAAAAAACTTGTTCCCAGCTGGCAGAAAGTGAGGATGAGACTCTGCTAGAGGGACAGAGCTCCTGTCTTTACATTTGGAGGAGCAAACCCATTCTGTTGTCTCTGAGGCAAAACGACCGAGCTCGTTGACATTTTTAAATCATAATCCTATGATTTAGGTTGGAAGAGACCTTAAAGATCATCTAGTTCCAACCCCCCTGCCATGGGCAGGGACACTTCCCACTAGACCAGGTTGCTCAAAGCCCCATCCACCCTGAACATCTCCAGGGATGGGATATCCGCAATTTCCCTAGTACATCTTTTAAAAATTTGTCTTAAGACAAATTTAAATTAAGAATTTGAATTAAGTTTTGGTTGTGTGTTGCTACATGACCCTAGCATGCCGTGAAGTCAGGAGGGCTGTTCCTGTGGGAGGGGGCTTCAGGGCAGAGTGGCAGGCCTCCATCTGGCCCTCCAGCATACCAGCCACATTGTCTATGGGGCAAGACCATGCATGCCCCTAGCCCTGGAGGAAGCTGGGGAGGACCAGTGGTAATGAGAACAGGGACTTTTTAAGCTCTTCTGCCCTGACCGTTTGTTTGGGCTGATTCTTCCTCTGTGCCCTGAGTGCTCTCAGCAGCAGACATTAGCAACAGTTAACTGAGCTCAGGGCTTTGTGTGAAACATCTTCAGAAGGTCAGAGTAAAATACAACATACTTATCTCAACTCATCTGAAAATTACCCTCATCAACAGCATTGTTTACATCTGATAGATAGCCTAAGCGCCAATTAAGGTTGTAATTTCCTGAGGTGCCATGCAGGCTAGGTGTGCAGGGGGAGATGCGGAGGGAGGGAAGGGGTCTTTTGACCAGGGCTTGTGGCAGCAGCTCCCCAAGGAACCAAGTGAGGGCTGCCTGCCCCATGCTGTTAGGATCCTGTGCCAGCTCACAGTGATATCCTCTATCCTCCTCCTCTCTGCAGCCATCTCAGAACTGTATCATGATTTTGGGTTTGTTTTTTGGGGTTGTTTTTTGGTTTTAGATCTGGTGCTGTTGGTGTTGCGCTGAACAAAAACACAGAGGCGTTTCCTGCCCCAAGATGGCCACTCTCCGCGGCCCAGCTGCTCGGGCAGGATACAGCGAGAAGGCTGGCTTGTGATGTGGTCCTTGTTTCCCTTTGTTATTAGAGTCACGTTCACAGAGTCACAGGTCATCCTCCCTCCCATCCTCTTCTTCAGGGGAAAGCTGTGTATTGGGGAGACACAAAAAAGAAGGAAATGTAGGAAGATAGTGGTTGGCCTGGTCAGGGAGGGTGGAATGTGAGAAATACAATAATACACACACACAAAAAAAGAGGCAGAAATGAACCAAGGTGAGAAGTTAGGCTCTTGAAGGGGTGATAAACAACGATGTTTTGGTATTTACATCTTTTTCTGTGCCGGATAGACAATTATTTGTCTCAGGGAGGCCCTTTGTACCCGGTGTCCTGCTTGGGCACACATACAGGAAATTGATCTGATCTTGTCCTAAAAATTCTCCTCTTACTTTAACTATTCTAAGAACTCTGATGGGCAAAAGAGAGCAAATTCATCCCAGGATCCATCAGTGGCATAACACTATAAACTCTACATAGTAATGCCAGTAGAAGTGGGAAAAAAAAAAAATAAAAGGTCCAAGATAGATATCTGTGTATCTATTACTATAAAACCACTTTAAAAAATGTGCTGTGGAAGGAACACATGGAAGAGGCTGTGCTACTTTGCTAAAATGTGATATTTAGAGAAAAGTTTGCCCGAAGTGGGCAACTGCTTATACAGATGCGGCCCTGTCAAGCAGAACCCCGGCACCCGCCCGCTGGGAATAGAGACACCTGTGCACGCGGGTGCTGGCTTTTGCATAGACAGAAGCTGCTTTTAGGGTGCATGGGTGCAAGCACTCCTCCCTGAACATCTGCAGGTGCGGCTGCATGCAAAAAGACAAAGGGAAGTCGAAAGGAGGCAATCGTATGTGCCCTTCATGGTAAAAAAAAAGTCATGAGTCACACTTCAAAATACTAAGATTCCATGTTTTCAGGCTTTCCTCTGCAACCGGGAAGGGCAGGGTTTCAAGGACAGCAGGTAACAGCCTCCAGGAAAGAGGACTGTGAGCCAAGCAGAATGCGGGAGTGGACAGCCCTTGAAACTTTACCCCCGAAGGTCTCAAAACAGCTGCAACTGAACTGCTCGCAGCACAGTCAGTGTCACACTCTGTGTCACCCTTGAAGTATAAACCAGGAGACCCTCTTGCTGTCCTTGTGAGAAAGGAGGGTGAAGCAGAGTGAAGTATTCTTGTGCTCCCGCCAAGGATGGCAGCACCAACACAGGAGTGTGCTGCACATCAGCAGGGCTTCATTTGTACAATCTGCAAAGCACAGCCTAAAAATGTGTGTGTGCGGGTTCCGTTTTGTGATAAGGCACATCAAGGTCAAGCTAGATGTGTAAGGGTTAAACACACAGCTCACTGCAAAGTTGCAGTGCAAAACTGCACAGTTTCATCTTAGCATTTATGCCATGTCACTACTTACTGTCATAAGAGAGTGGCGTTTTTTTCTAAAGTAGAGAAAATTGCAGAAAATATGTTGGACTTTAGGATGGATTATAGAGCGAACCGAAACAAACTAAACCATGAGCACAAACCCATGCTGCTTTTTCTTCCATGCCTTTGATTAGGTGGAGTTAAAAATCTCACCTACTTTTCTTTATTAAAAAAAATAATACCAAGATTTGCACTTGTATAGATTTCTCTGAAAAATTTTAATGGTCCTGAGAGTGACACAGTATTGCCGGGAAACTTACTACTGAAAAGCAGAGACATCTGAAAAAGAGAGATGAGTAAGAAGAGGACCTAGTCTATGTTTTAATTGGAATCAATGGGAATTGTGCCATTTGCCTTTGGTGGCAGCAGAATCAAAGCTGAAACACCAGCTGTAGTTTATTTTAGATTGCTGCCTGTCTGAGTTTAGATTTCAGATATCTCCACAGGGTTCCTGTTCTTTTAAGTATCTACAATTTATGGCAGCAATATATATTCTAAATGTTTTTCTCTTCCAGAGGATCAGCTGAGCCTCTAAGGTCTGTGGGTGAGATAAGCCCTTTCCCTTTTTTCCCCAGAGGGAGGTCTGCAAGGTGTGAATCTGAAGGGGAGTATGGCACTACAGGAGGATGTGCCTTGGGACCAGTCCTCCAAAGCTGCAGGGATACAAAGGTGAGAGATTTTAAGCAAGTTGTGCTACTCAGCTCCTCTTAGGTAGTGATGTGGGGAGAAGAAGCCAGCTAAGTGGGCTGGAGATGGAACAGCCTGCGGGGTGGAAGTCTCAGCAGGCTGTTGGCTGAGAACTGAGCTCTAAGGGTGAGGAACCAGTGGGGAAGATGGGGTGGAAGAGCTTGATGGTGCCAAATCAGTCCTTAATCTCTTGGAAAGTGCTGCATTGTTGTGAAACAGAGCACAGGGGTAAATATCCTCATGTAGGGAAGAAGGAAACAATAAGGCCCAAGGTCAAAGAAAGAGGCTTGCAGAAGGCAACAGGGAAATGGTATCCATTTTGGATAGATATGAATCTGTTTAACATTAACAGCTTTTTTTGAGTAGTTGTACTCTTCTTGCCGGTAAATGTATATGATTCTCTTTGAGTGATGAATGAAAAATGGCAGCCCCTCAGTCTTAGAGAACAAAGTAGTTGCTGAGAAATTAGCATCTTCTGCAGCCCCTACCTGCTCTGTAATACAAGTTAGTGCGAAGGGACAGGCAGAGATCTCTGCAGGAGGTTTAGACAACCAGACAGACAGAGAAAAAAGAGTGGTGAGCATTTGAGACACCGGGTGATGGGAAGGATAGATAACTTTGATGCTGTAGGGAGAAGAAAAGTTCTAGAAAATAAAATCCAAGAAAAAAAAATAATTGTGAATCTTAGGTAGGGGAAACGTCTAAGGGGCTAGGGCACAAAAGTAGCAGCATCCTTGTGGAGGCATATATGAAAACTATGAATGTGTGCTGAGCTTTGTAACAGCTTAGTCAGGAATCACTAAAAAAAAAAAAATCACTAAAAAAATGAGATATGGAGCATCTTAGAGAAAAAGTTGTGGTTTGCAGAACTTTAGAGTTTCCTGGAGTGCTCTTGCTGTGGGTACCTTTGACAGGTTTACTGAGGCAGAGCATCATGGCTGTGTTTTCTCCCTATCCCTTTTTATCTGATCAGAGAAGAAAAATACTAGACATGAAACAGGTGCTCAGCTCTGCTCCAGTCCTCTCAATATAAAGGATCGAGTAATTGATCAAGCCTTCATATTTCAATGAAGTAATGAAAATCCTCCTACTCTTCCCCTTATGCACTGTCTCTCAGAGATGTATGTTACTCAAGGTGCCCTGAGCAGACGCTATCTGACTATTTCTATTATAATAGAAAGCGACTGAGAGGCAATTCTCTCTGCAGGAGGAACCAGAGCTGAAGAGGTAATACAACCTCCTATAAGCGAGGACAAATGATGACTGAGATGTCCCTGTCCCAATAAATTGTACAACACATACTCTGCTGTCCTTGGGCCTGATCCTGCATTTCTTGAATATTCTAATGTCCAAATACTGTTGAGAGGAGTTTGGGGTGTGTGGACAAGGCAGCTAAGGCTCAACAAGTGAAAGGTATTAGCAAATGGTTGCATGAAGCACAAAGGCCACCTGGACGTGTGTCTATAAAGGTTCCAGTGCCAGTAATCAAATGAAGTTTTGTTGAGTTGTTCTGAGTAGGAAAGGTGTTTGTTCTTTGCTAAAAGAAACAGTAGAATTCGTGAAGCTGAATGTCAATGAGACCATTCAAAACTAAAATAAGGGTAGCCTATCTCTGTCAATTAATTTGAATGGTATCATTCTTCACTGAAAGACTTGTCAAGTATTGGAACAGGTTGGCCAGGGAAGTGGTTGAGTCACCATCTCTGGAGGTATTAAAAGATATGTTGACGTGATGCTGAGGGACATGGTGTAGTGGTGGACTTGGCAGTCTTAGGTTAATAGTTGGACTTGATCATCTTAAAGGTCTTTTCCAACATAAACAAATCTATGGTTCTATGATTCTGCCATGAAGTTGAAAAAATACCCCCAAATAAAACCTCAAACAAACCAAAGCAAAACACATTGTATCAATTTTAATTTGTTAACATTATTTGAGTGTTATGTGCCATCTACAGCTCTCTGAGCCACAAATAAATAGATGAGATCCGTCCCCTAATTACCTGGACTAGGTTCTAGTTTCAATGTGATTACATTGTATTTAAAATTCTTTGGGCAAATGCATACATTCAGATACTCTTTACTGAAACTTGTAAAGAACGAGACTAATTAGCAATACAGGGACCATACTATTTACATTGTCTGTGGTTCAGCTTAAAAATTCAGTTTCTCTTTAAAAGGTTTTCTGTGTGTCTTCATGAGGTGCTTTTAGGGTAATATTGCATAGGAGGGAAAAGTGTTGAGGTGCAAGTGATATCTCCATGAAGTGAAATTTATCTATTTATCACCCAGAGCCTGACAATTGATTATGGCAAATGTATCAGCCCAGAGGTAAACACAAAAGAGTTTGTTAATGTGGATGGAATGGTTGGTACAAAATAGAAATAGTACTTAGCATTTGTAGAGTACTATTATTCTGATTAAATGAAACAATTTTCATATAATGGTTCAAATAGACAACATCCTTTTTAAAGGTAGAAAACTGAGGCTTATTGAGGCTTAATGGCACACACAGGGTCACACCACAAGTTTGAGGGATTAGCAGCTGAATTAGAAGACCTGACTTCCATTATAATGCTCTACATTAGATGACAATCCACAATAGAAAGAATGGAAATTAAAAAAAGACAGATGGAAAATGAAAGGAAACATACATAAGTGTTTGAAATAAATGTATGCAGTGGGCAAGAATGAAGCTGGTAATTGAAACCTTTGCTCACTTTTAAAAAGAATTAAATGTATTTGCTTGCAGTGCATTTGGAATAACAGGCTACTGCAAAGGACGATGGGGCCTGTGAGAGAAAGTGAAAGCATTTACTGAGGATGTTGCTAAAAGCTATTTTTTTGCCTCCATTTTCAGGAAGGAATAAGAGGACAGATGGCAGAAATTTCCCAAGGGAGAAAGAGAATTACTAGAGAAGATCAGGATCGGACCTGCACAGGTGATCACGAAATCGAAAAGCCTGAAAACTCAATTTCTCAAGGTCGATATAGCCCCTGCCTAAGTAACCAGCTTCTCTGAATTCTGAGGCAAATGGGACAAAATAAGAAAATGGGGAAGTGCTGGAGGACTGGTAACAGTGTAGTATTCAGTGACGAGCTAGAGACAATCAAAGTACATCAGGGTATTGTCAGCTGTGTGGTTTCTATTTTAGGCATGCTTTCTGCACCACACTCATCACTGGAGTTTGTGAGCGCCTTCAGTAGCATCAGCCATGTGGTCTTAGCTCTCTCAGCCTCTCCTCCTGGGAGTAGCGTGTCTTGAAGGGCCTTGTTTCAGAAGCATTTTTTGTTGTTATTTGTATGTGTATTGTAGAATATTTGTTGCAATAGGATGAGCTGAGAAATGCATCTTGATCCTGAACTGGAAGGTAGTAGGTTAGGTAGGAGAATGGATTTCACAGTATCAGTTGCTCCTGGACAAGGTCTGCTTGGACTGGAAATTGCTGGAGATTCAGCAAATTAAGGACAGGAGTTCCTCCTCCCTCCTCATAGATGTTGACCTTATCTCCAGCTGATTTGTGCCTGCTTTCTCTCTGCTTTAGGGATAAAGGCCCTTTTCAGACATGACCATCAGACTCCAGCTGTACAGAGGAATGCAATTCTGTTCCAGTCCTAGTCTAACAACCAGATTTTGTGAGATGTCTTAGTCTTAATGCCGTGGGAGCCAAATGCCTAAACATCTTGAAAATCTGTGCTGACTTTATTCCAATTTTGTCCATCTAACAATTGCACAAGTGTATACAGTGTCCCTGTGCTTTTTTATCATTTAGGTAAATACTGTAGTATGAAAAGAGACAATAGCCATGGGGAGTGTGCTCAAAAAGCTGAAGAGGAATATAGAGAGACAGCTTAAGTACTGTGATATAGTTACTCATAGTAAGCATGATTGCATGAAAAATACTATGTCTACCAAAGAGAATCTGTTTGGTTTTGATTTCTCTGAGGAAATGCAAAGAATTCCAGTGGGTTGACATTGTGATTATTAATTTTCCGACCTTTTGGAACAACAGGATATTACGAACAGGTGATCAAGCTTATTCAATGCTGAGGAGAAGGGAGCCTCTTCCAGATCAATGTCCAGAGTGTTAGGATCAGAACAGATCCTTTCTCTCTCTTCTTAGTGGATGTCACAGAGCTTTGCCAAAGGAGGCATGAGCTCTAGGAAATGCTCAAAAAGTGCTTAATTTCCCATGATGTTGGTAATGACTGTTTCTGTTGCATCAAATTATTTTGTCTGGTCACAAATGAACTGATGATGGGCTTGACAATTGTCTTGCTGGATCCTGGTTGGACTGGACGAAAGAAAAATGTTTGGAAAACTAGAAAAAAACAGAGAATATTTTGAGCTGGAACTACCAAGTAACTCGTGCTGACCACTGAACTGTGTCATAGGCACCCAGGGTTTCATATAGCCTCAATTCTATCTCTCAGAATCGGCGATTTTCTTTAACAAAGGGCATTTTTTTTCTGACATTAGGAAATTACTTGGAATGTCTGTTGTCCCTTATTCTCATGTTATTACTAAGCCTAACTTAGAAATATTGAGGCTGTGCTATACAGCATGTTACCCCCATCTAAGAGGTGCAAGCACTGATGCAAAAAGTCACTTGCCCTGCAAGTATGCTTGGTATTGCCCACAATAAATAAGTGTTTGAGGGAAAGCATAGGTGGAAAAGAGGTCATGCATGGCTGAAGTTGATTAAAACTATGTTTGTGCCCAATAAAGTAAAGATATTGTTCAGTACTTACCGTTCTTGTGAAAATATTACTGTTGTGATAGTACCAACATATCTATGTGTGTCTATCATCTCTCATGCAAGCACCAGGTGGCAAATTCATTCTGCCCCATCACATATGACAGTTGCCAGTTGCAACCTTTGTTGCAAATCATCCTCCTGTATTTTGTGTGAATTTCAGCTGTCCCTGTGATCACACTGCTGACACTTCTAACTTCATCTGCCTGGACTTCATTAAGGTAACTCACCAGACACTGCTTGGGGATGAAGCTTTGCCCAACAGGACTGCCATGCTCAAGGTCAGGTGGAGACAGTAGGCCTAGCTGTGAGTTGTGTGTAATACATAAGCTTCAGGTACCCCTAAGCCTAGGAGTAGCTCTTGCGTGTTATGCTATGCACTCAAGAAGCTCAGCTCCTGCCTCTGTGTTGCTCACAGCGCTTAGTGATTTAGTGCCACCATGTGCACGGGCCTTCCCCGTCCCCTTCCCAGCAGTGTTGAGGGGGAGAGTTTGTGCTCACACGGCATCTGAGTCCAGATCAGAGGTGTAGCTCGCATGAGTAGGATGCAGGTGGTGGGAGTGGGAGTGTGCGATCGCTCACAGTCGCGCTGGGTGACAGCTAACCAAGACGGCTTCCTCCGCCCACGCGCAAGGCCCAGCTGAGGGTTTTTTTTTCCTGTTCTCGCTTGCTGTCAAGATGTGCAGCGGGCTCTCGGTCAGAGCGGGTGGGATGAGGTCACGTCCTCTGTACTGTGTCAGAATGGAAGTGACTAGCATGTCCCACCTCAGTGCATGAGGAGTCAGCTTCCAGAGAGGTCTGGTGGCACAGGTAGTTCTTAGTGTGGTAGTGAGGAGTGTGTGCTCTGAGGAACAAGTTCCCTTTGTTGAGACTTACTTCTTACACTGAATACTGACCAAAGTTACATGTTGGTCTACACCAACAGTGAATTTGTCCCTGGGGTTTTCAACCTACTGTTGTTTAAACCATAGTCTTATGATCAATGTGAAGTGGCCTATAAAGAAGAAAATTAATTCTATCTCAGTTTGATGTTAGGTATTCTGTATACTTTAAATCACCTGTATATAAAATGTTCAACCTATTTTTCATCCCATGGCAGGTCTTTAGTTTCTCCTTGATTAAATACAGTGTCTGCCTTAACGTGGGCTGAAGCTGGTTGAAGAGACCTGGTTATTGTATTTACTTGGGCAGTAATTGAGACTGATACCCACTGAAATCTCAGCAAGGGTTGAATGAAATTTAATTCTATTGCAGTAAAAGGTGCTGCTTTGCATGGTGCCCTGCACTGGGGTTCATCACTGAGACTCCTCGGTGCACTGGTAATAAAAATAAGTAATAAAGCTACAGTTGATGATAGTTTGGTGAGAGTGTGTTGTTTGAATTGTAGTTTACAAGAGCAGACCCTCACCACATCTCATCTGCCTTTTCAAGGAAATCTTAAGGACCTATTTTTTTCTTCTCTTAAATCTATGTTCTTTTTATACCTGTGATTCTGTAATGTACATTGTGTACAGCTTTCTGAGCTGCAAAATTCTACTATGGATAGAGTACCAGTAGGGATAATAAATAGGAACTAAATTTACATTCTTTTTTTTTTTTCTTTTTTTTTGGAAGCAATTTACATGTTATGCTTCTGGATCCTAAAGCAAAAGGAAATGTGCTTGACGCTAAAATTGGCTTCATGGCTCCAGTTTTCTTAGCTCTGCGCCACCTGCCTCTAATCAAACTGTCCAATTACAGGAAACAATTGTTTTCTTGCTTTCTGTTAAGTGCAGAAATTCATCCACTAAAGGACTTTTTACCAAATGTTGCTTTTAACAAAACCACTTTCACAATTTCTTTGGAAAATGTGCTGATGTTTATGTCCAGCATGCATGTTAGAATTCAAACATATGGTCACCAAGACCAACACAAGGTCATTCACAAAATAGTAATATTTATCTTAACTGATTGTAGGGTGTGGAATTCTCTGCTGTATTGGGAGCAACTCAGTGGACATTAACAGAGTTTCACTATTGTTGTGGTAAACTGAGAATCGGGCCCTGACCTATAATTATCACATACATGAAAAGCACTGATAATACGGAAGGGAAATTGGTCTCCCTAGATATGCTTCCTTAATGGGAGACAATGACTTCAGGCTGTTTCTGAGCTGCAATCTCCCAGGTGAAGTCTTGCTGGAGTAGAATAAAGTAGAATAAAAAGCAGAGTAAGAAGATCCAGCTATGGTTAACAATGCTTTCCTTGTGAAACTGGATCTCAAACCAAATTACAGCCTTAATGCACTCAGGCAGTCCTACATAAATACATGAGATCACATGGAGACAGCGAGTACACAACTTGTCCGCTCTCACTTTAACATTTATTTATGTATCTTCACCTAAAAACTACCTCTGATCTGCATAGAAACAGATTGATAAGGAAAATATTAACACTATCTTTTATAATTTAGGAGCTTACTGATTATACTAAAGGTGTTTGAGCACCTCACGAACTTTGTATGAAATAGAGTAAGCAAGAGCGCAATGATCCTGGTTAAGAGGCCTATATGAAAAGACATTGAAAACACTGTAAAATTTCCTTGAGAAGCATAAGACAGTTATTGGAAACTACTAAGTAGAGGAAATACGAGGAGCTACTATTCACTGTCTCATAACATGAGAAGGTGGGGGGTATTCTATGAAATCGACAGTTGATAAATGCAAAACAGATAAATGAGTAACTTCGAGGCATTAACTAGTAAGCCATCAGCATGTGGAATTAATTTCCATAGGAAATCTATATTAAACTACAACACAATTGGCAGCATTGCTACAGCCATGTTGAGAGGGGTGATGTACTAAAAACTACTTTTTTTTTCCAAAATGTATTTAATATGTGTCTGTGTACAATTTGCAGCTATGCTAACTGGATCAATAGACTTTGATTTCCTGTTAGTTGAATCAATGCAGAGGTGTTTGGTATACCCTAGAAAAAGCTTTGGAAATTAGATACAATGCACTGTATGAGAATTTCTCTTTGTCCTCATAACTGTACTTGTCTATGCCTTTTTTTTTTTCCTTCCACATTTTCCAATTTTTCTGCTTTTTATATCAAGATCAAGAAGGGAACAATGCTGGAGATTTCTATGTTGTCTGGCTTGTACTGTTTAGCAACTTTCTGTTTGTGTGCTGAAGTGGGGGTTGGGGAATATATCACTTTATTCCCGTTATTTCCAAGATTGCTTTAGTCACACATGAACGGTTAATCTTGCTGCATTTATATGGATAGCACAGTGGTATATAAGATAAGAATAAAAATTCAGTAACTAAAGAACAAATCTCCATTGCTTTTAGAAGAGAATAAAAGAGAAGAGTAACCTAACACAAAGCAAATGTTGCTTGCAGTGCAGTAAAACCCAGACAAAATCTGAAATGCTCCATAAAAAGGGAGCCAGCATGTTTGCCAATTGTTATTCCTATGGCATGGGTTTCATTTTATTGTGTAACCTGTTATTTATTACAGTACCCATCAACGTAGTAACATCCATTCTTCATTTGATGGGTGCAAATACATTTTATGTATGTTAGTCAAACAGTGTAAACAAATACAACTTGACTTCCCTGGAGCTCTTGGCTCCAGAGACCTGAGTAACCAAGCTAATACCCTGAATGACAAGTGTTTGGGTCTAGTGCAAAGTGGGTATGAAGAGATTGATTCCCAGTACTTTTACCATTGGAGTTTGTGCCTATATCTATTCCTAAAAAGAGATACGAGGTTTGGTCCTAAATCTTGAGTAATGCAGAGAAGAGGATTTGGAGAGCAAGGGCAATTCAGAGCAATGGACACTCTTGCCTAGAGATTCTTCATATGGGTGAAAAGGAGCATGGGTAGGTATGTTCTATATGTTCCATATATATTGGTCTGTATGGAGTTTTCAGAGTTATAAGAAGCTGGAGTGGTGGGTATGAAGATACCGTGGAAAGAGTAAGGTTGGTGGGTTGCAATGCAAGGATGAGGGCTATGGGTATAGAAGTCCTGGCATAGACACTGGAAATGTTGGGAATCATACAGGGGTAATTCCAACATTATAAAACTTTGTCCTTTCTTAGTAGTTGACCCTGTTTTTCCTGCCGAAACCTCTGATTTCCAAGTTGTCTTTCATATATTCCGCTTGAATGGCCATCTACGGTTGGTGTCTCGCCTTCCCATTTGAAACATGGTCATCCTGGCAGGTATGTACCTACACACATCTGCATGCCGCACCTCCAATGACCTTATGATCTTAGAGTGCATGGTCAAGATCAGGGAAGAAAACAGAAATGTTATGCTTAAAGAAAAGAAAGAAAGAAGGACAAAAGCAGAATTTCAAAGCATCAAGGATTCTGCAGGTCCCATAGTGAGGCTTCCCATCTGGAAACACGTGCTGCGGTGCAGCCTTTCCCTGATGCACAGTGGGCAGTATGAGAGCTGAGACAGAGAGCAGCAGAAGACTCAGCCTGCTCTGAAGGCTCCCCAAAGGTGAAGGACATCTCTGCACATCAGAAAAAGTTTTTCTCTAGAGTTTCAGCTATTGCCATTTTTTTCAGGTCCTGGTGCATAGAGTCTGGTGTGCTCCACTGAAAGGACCTAAATCACACAAGTCTGCTTACACAGTAGGAATATACTCATTATTATGGTTTCACACCATTCAGCTCACTCTGGGATTATCCCTGGGCAATGAAATTTTTGTATGAAAGAAAGAGGCTCACATGAATCACCCAGATACCATCTTTGCTTCCTGCTCTTCACACCCCATCTTACAGCATTTTTCCCACATTTGTCACTGACCAGGATTGTGTTTTGTTATGGGGCTTGTAACTCATTTGGCCACGTAGAAATAGAAGTCCTGAGTTTAAATAGGCATGTCTAGCTTTCCCTTTCTGGAAGAAAAAAAAAAGTGGTAGAAAAAAAAAGACTTTTAGCATAAATGTATCACATTACTTAGTTTTGTAGGAACGGCCAGTATCCTGCAAGAAGTGACCCAAGGTTCAACAAGTCCAACAGCTGGCAGATGCCCCCAGATGGCTTCAGAAGAAGATGCAAGAAACATCACCTCCAGTGCAGTGCGGAACATGGGCTGAAGTGTCACAGTGTTAGCAAAGATCCACCATGTGATTTTCATCGGGTAATTGCTACGCTACGACTGCCAACAACACAACCTTGGAAGAGGCTGTCACAGAAACCTCCTTTTGAACTAAAAGCAAGAACTATTGGTCACCCATCCCTGTGGCAATTCCCCACGTGGGTCAGAATGGTGTTTGATTTTGTATTTAGCTGTACTGGTCAAAACAGTAATGAGCAAATTTAGCCTTTTTATTCTGGTCACAGTGCAAGTAGTTTCTAGAAAGAGACACAGCCTGCAAGATTATGATACTGGTCACGTGTTTTTTTGAGTGGGTAGTTGAAACATTTTAAGTAACCAAAAATAATAGTAGTGAACATACGATAGCTTTTTGTTATGATTTTTATTTCATAGGACAGTCTTTAGCTAGTTATTCATGCTGAAATTCATTACTTTCAGGACTCACAAATATATTTTATGAGTATCTAACAGCTTGTCTGCATATTGGAACACAACCTCACAAATAGCACCACAGAAGCATTTGCAAAATTAATTTAATTAGTATTCTACCAGCTCTGGAGCTTAACTGCTGTGAATAGGTGTTGCACAGGCAGTATAGTTTAATGGTTCCTGTGGTATTTTAACTCAGGACTCCACAACCTAGTTTTTCAGCCTCTATGCTTGTGGAAAGAGGGTCACAAAATCTTTCAGTCTGCCCAGCTGTAAAAGGGTATGCACATATTTACGTAGCTTAACTAAGATTGGTAGCATGCATTGAAATATTTGGATGAAAGCTGCTTTACAGTGTAAGCACAAAGTATTATTCTTAGAAACATTATTACATTATCAGCAGTGTGGCTTACAATGAAAACCCATGAACTTCTGGCCTCAGGAACCAGGTTTGGGATTATTTATTGTTTGTTTGTTTGTTTTAATGTAAGTATTCACAAAAATCTAAAATAGACAAAATAAGGACATAGATGTAAAACAAATAACAATGATGTTAACTTTATTAAAAAGCTTCTTTGTGGTATCAGGCAGGAAGTGAAACTGCTTTCAAACTGCAAATATTTCTCAATCATTTCATGCACCAGCAATCTTTGTAATAGGTTTTCTGTTGGTTTTTGCAAAATGTTCAGATGAGCAGATAAAAGTTCAGACATAGAGGGAAAGGCAGTCATTTTTCTTGGTTTTCACTAGCCATATATTTCATTCTGTGATTCAAAGTGACCTTAGAGTCTGTCTCCAGGAACAGATGTGCACACTGGAAGTTTGAGGCCTATTTTTATAGGTTTTTGCAGTTTGGTGGGTTTTGGTTTTTTCTTTTCTTTTCTTTTTTTTTTTTTTTTGTTATAAAGCAGCAGCAGTATATGCTAGCAGCCAGCTAACTGGCTTTCATTGTTGACTCATGCTTGGGGAGAGTTCAGTCAGAGATAGCTGAGGTGGAAACGGCTCCCAGCTATCTTCCCCATCCTCTGCTGGGGATGCTGCCTTGCCACAGGCCTGGCTGAATGTGAGCGTGTTCCTGCACCCCATCCAAGGGGAGACTATTGCCCGCTGTACTCATATGAGCTGCTGCGGATTTCAGGCTGTAAACCCTGCTGACTCAAGAGGGGATACTTGTTCTGCTTTCTGCCAAACTGTTCCTGGGATGGTAGCTTCCAACAGAGGGACAGAGGCGACAGCTGGCAACGGTAAATGCTTCATCCATCCCAGTTAAATATGCCAGCGAATGTGAATCGACACTTTTAGGTTTTGTGCTACTTGGAACTACTTTTCTGGCTCTAAGTATCATGTTATGTTGATCCCAGAGGGTCAAGTACAAAAGTATTGAGCACTTAGAGATACTAAATGCCCTTACTTGATGAATTCATGGGGCTTGAGAGCACTTGGTGAAGGGACTGCTCAAAAAAACTTCCATTAAAACTGTTGTTTGACAGAAAAACAGTTTTTTTCTTTAAAAACGGAAAGCTAGGAAACTGAAACTTCAGCTGCTGCACCTGGGTCAGGCTCAGAAAGCACAAGGACTAAGTGTTAATTAGATATCTCTTGACTCAGTAATTCTTGCTAAAAATGCTGCGTGTGGGGCATCTAGAAGAGCAGCAGGTGTTGTGGTAGGTTTTACTTGTCTAATCTTGTAGTTTCTAGACACCTCCACCCAGTCTCTGCGTTTATTCAACCAGCAGATTTTTATTCTTGCTGTACAAAAATGGAAATAAAAAGGTAGGAAAATAATGCAGTTCAAAATTTCCGAGACAATTCCATTTCCCAGTGTTCAAAAGTGATGTAGTTCCACAGTTAGTGGGTTACATTTCAGTCCAATTTTTGTCTAAATTTTGACAAATTAACTCTTGGTAAATGGAGAGGAAACTAAGTTGTTTTATGTAAAACCTTTACAGACCTCTTCTGTGGATGAAAACACCTTAATTTTTGTAAGAAAATAATTATAATAATGTCTACCATGTCTAGACACTGGCCTGGGATCTGGGAGACCTGGATTCAATGTTCACGGTATGGTTTTCAACATATCACTTAGTTTTCCAGTGCCTCACCTCAGCACCTGGGATGCTTGTGTTTACCTTGCAGAGGTGTTGAGGAGATCAGTACATTGAAGAGTGTGATGTGCTCTATTGTGGTTGTACAGGACAGTGAAAAATTTGAAGGCTGCGCATTTGTTGTTTCCTGCATTCCTATTCATGACATCTCACTTTGCCAAACAGGGAAAATCACAAATTTCTTTTAAATCATAGCAGTCCACTGTTCCTGGTCTGTTTGCATGTTCCAAACCTTGTAAAGTTTTATTAGAATCTTTGCAGTGACTTCATACACTTTGTGTTGGGCTTCAATGACCTCAGGACCCATATGGACCAATGTATTTCTTGTTGTGTGCAGACCATCCTCACATTTCAGAGGCTGATCTGAAGACTGCTGAGAGCTTGTCAAAGTCTACATTTCATTAGGCACTATGTGCTTGTCTGATATCCACAAATTTCACAAGCGTGATGCTAACAGGAAGGAAAGAGCTGCTCCATTTGCTCCACTGGCTCTTCAAAACTTTTAGACAGCTAACAATAGTAAGGTAAAGTCTAGTGATGTCATGCAGCATTACAGAAGGGCAAACAGAACCCTCAGTATCACAGGTGATATCATTTGAGAGGACAAGACAACTAAAACGAGGGGATGGAGCCTCTCCAAGCCTTGCAGGGAGATGGTGGCTGCAGGCAGTGCTCTAGATGTTCCAGGAACCTTGATTCATTATCGTTAGTGCACTGTTTGCACAGCATTTGTGAACGCTGTGGAAATGTTTATAAACAAGTGTCACATAACAGAAGAAGCACTTGATGAGCTCTCTAGTCACGCAGACTGCATGCAGATCGAGAGGCACCAATGATGATGAGAAGCTGAACGATTTCTAACACAATTTGCAGAAGATGGAAAGGGATGATGTGCTTTGCGCTTGAATGAGTTCATCTGCTCCAAAACAGTTCTTAAATCTGTGTTTAGTGGAGCAGGTTGGAAGTTTTAAGATCATACAATTATTCAGGTTACAAGGGACCTTGATAGGTCTCTTGTCAAACCTTTTACTCAAAGTGAGGTCAGCTAAAAGATCAGACCAGGCTGCTCAGGGCTTTGTCCAATCAGGTGTTGAAAACTCCCAAGAATGCAGATTGTGCAACCTCTTTGGGCAACTGTTCCCCTACTTGATTTCTACTGATTTCACTGCAAAAAACCCCTATGTTTTGTTTTTTTTTTTCCTCAGATCCAGACTGAACCCCTCTTCTTGCAACTTATGCTTATTGTCCTTCCTCTATGTACCGCTGTGAAGAACCTGGCTCCATCTCCTTGATAACATCCTCAAAAGCACTGGGGGGCTGCTGTTAGTCCCCTGCAAAGCTATTATCTTTGTCAGGCTGAACAAACCTCTGTTCATTGGGCAAGTACTCCAGCCCTGGTGGCCTTCTGCTGAACTCACTCTATTTTGTTGATATGCTGCTTCTCTGTCACACAGATTTACAGGAAGAAACCTAATTCCTTTAAACTAAAAAATTTCCATGGGAAACTTCAGTTTTCCCTGTAGAAGACCATTTCCTGTTCAAATGTGGCTCACGCAGCCAGCTGATAGGCTGCAGGGCTTCTGCAGCATTGCAGCCATGATTGAGGCAGATTGTCAACTGGCATTGCCAAAGGTCTCACTCAGTTCCAGGACTGCTGAAACATTACTCTGGAGTTTCCAGAATGAAGCACTGTGTAATTTCAGGGAGGAGAATTTCCAAAACTGCAACACTTTCTTCTCCAAATTGACTTCTCCTTCAGTTCCCCTTCCCCCTCCCTACTCCTCTCTCTCTCCCTCCCCCGCCCCCCCGAAGTAATTTCCTTCAGAATTTACTTTGTGTAAGGTGCAGTCTGGACCTACAAATCCTTTTAGTTTAATTTACCTAGAGATTTGTGAGAAACGGGCAGGAGAACCTGTCATTAGTAAAGTGTTTGTTTAACAGAATAAACTATTTCCCTCTTTATTGTAGACTTCAGATTCTGGACAATTATTAACTTGTAGCCTTCCCTCTTCCTTCCTTCCTTTTCTCTTTACAGTTGGACCTAAGCTTTTGCATTTCTTTCTTATCTGCTGTTTTCAACATGTTAATAGTGATTTTTTGTAGAGTTGCATAGATGTTCCAGAGGGAATGTTAAAGCAACAGTAATATAATTAATTATTGTTTTTTTATTATTAATTTTTCTGTTTTAGATATACTCCTAATTTTTCCCATGCAGGCAAACTCAAATTGTCCTAGGCAAACTTGAGAAGGAGATGTGTTGCTAGTCTTGGTGCATCGTCTAAGTTGGCCTCCTTTCTTTCTGCCTCCTTCCCTGCCCTATCACCAGGTCAACAACAGTGTGGACTTGTGACTGACTCTGAAGTAGATGATGTCATCAGAAAAGCCATACATTTCTGGCTGGTATGGATTTGTATTAAGAAAATGAGGCAAAAGAGCCAGTAAATTTCATTCATCCACAGAAGGTGTCTCACAGCATGAGGTTGAGCCGGTGGACTTCCATGCCACAGGAGGCTGTAAATGTGAATGCCGCGCTGGATTGAAAAGAGCCTAGAAAATGTTATGAACAGTTGTAACATTTGAAGTAATAAGACAGGCTTAATTAAATCTCATATTTCAGGACATTGGCTAGTCTCTGTAGGGATCAGGAAGGATTTTCCCTTATCCATATACAGCATTTCATAATTGGCCAGGTGCATTATGGGGTTATTGTCTTTCTCTAAATCTAAGGCAGTGTTTAAATATCTCTGCTAGGAGTAGGGTGCTGGACTTGAGTGGTTGGCCTGATGTGGCATGGCAGATTGGATGTTCCTTTAGATTGTCAGTTATGTTTGAAGTGCTCTGAGAGATGGATAAGAAGGTGGGGTATGTGTCTGCATGTTCTTCATGGCTGCACTTGTTACTGTAAAAATACTTCTACTGAAACATTGAGTATTCATATAGCTGGAAGTGTGGAAAGCTATACTCTTTTGGGATGGCTGAGAGGAGAAGCTAGGCCCAAAGATAGATGTTTGTGTTCGTCTGCATAACTGCTACCCATTACATGACCCAGCTTTCTGGAGACTTAAGTTTCTGCTTAGATGTCCCACATTCCTGGAGTCCTAACGTGGTCGGGCAAAGGGGACAGGCATCTGAAATGGTGGCTCACTCGATGCAGGGCAGAATGAAAGGTTCTTGGCCAGGATGTGCCTGCAGATGTATTCAGCTACCCTGGTGGGAAATGCGGGTGGCACCAGCTGAGAGCTCATCTGCCATTGAGCATACACGCCATGGGTTTCTGACTGCTGCGTACAGATACACAACCTTTTTTGAGTTTTGTACTGGGCACATCCACCAGTTATATCCATTGGCTAGTTACTTGTGGTCATTTTATTGGGGCCAGGAGTGTGGAAGAGGGTCAGAGGAAACTTGATCAGCCTGTTGTATCTTGCCTGCCACATTAAAAGCACTCGAATTCCTGTGCTGTATTTCTACAGAAAGGCCAAGACTTTAATTAAAAACCCCTTTTGTTAAAAGATCTCTCTCTAAAATCCTTTGTAAAGGAGCATTTGCAAATCATTAATATTGTTACCAATTATCACTGATCATTGTTCACAGTGAATGAGGAGCAAAAAGATGCATGGTACTGGTCATTTCTTAAATAAGGAAAGGCCAGTCCCTACCATAAAGTGCTGTTATTGCCCAGTGTATTGGGTGATGCAGAATATATGAAAATGATCCTCAATTAGTTTAGTGTGGAAGGTTCTGATAATGTTTTAATAACATGGTTTTTATACAAAAATTTAGCTTTCTTCTCAATAATTAATGCTTGTGAAAGGTTTAATATGTTTTTATTGAGTGTGTTGCAATACTGGCACATGAGCAGAATAATAAGGGATTGTGTATGCATGAAAGAGTTTTCACCTGCGTGCTGACTTTTAATTCATTTTTGAAAATGCTGAATGATAAGTTTTATTCTAAATTATATTCTTCCAGAGTGACAGTGGTAAAAAATGTATTTTGGGTTGTATTAATTTCCTCAATGACATGGTGAAATCTTTAGGGTGTGTGAAACAACCAAAACTGCTCTCCTTGCATGGTACCCGCAGATCTTTGTGAAGTAAATTTGCAGCATATGGGAAAATTCTTTGCAGAATTTGCAGAAGTTTATCTGGTGCACATATGCATCTGTGTATTAGTCAAATTATTTGCTTTTAAGTGAAAGTAAGTGAAGAAAAAATTCTAATGACACCCGGAGACAGTGCAAAATGGTTTCAGTCTCTTGAGCAGGGCACCTAGACGTGAATCACATTTTCACCATCAGAGAAACACAAGTGTTTTTTCCTCAGGGTAACAAAGGTACGTGTCAACTGTCTGAATATGAAAGCTCAATGAAGGCAACACACATTAGTTTTACCATGAGGTAAATTCCCTCAGGTCAACCCTAGGCAGGGGGACAACAGTCATCTTGGCAATTCACCTGACAGTAAAACTTGTAGTGGCCTCATTGTCACTATTTTTTTTACATCAAGGTAGCTGACTGCATGTTAGGTACCCTGAGGTAAAAATGCTGCCTCTATCAGCAACCACCAGCCCTTGGATGTGTACATGCAGGCCAACACTGCTCCCTGGCCATCCCCAGGTGTGACACTCAGACTGTACCTTTGCCTACCCCTTCTCTTTCTGCCTTTCCAGTGCACTTCGTGACAGAAGGTAGGTCCAGCATCGCTCATGAATTTCAACCCACTTCTTTCAACAAATCTGGCTTATAAAAAATTTGCAGTCTATCAGAGGGGTCCTTTTAACTAGTTTTGGAAAGATGTAATATAATTGAAAATCACTTTGTGATGTGTACTCTGCAGCCCCAAATGCATTGTAGGCTCTGAGGGCTCTTTGCAGCATATTTTCTCCTCTCCCATCTACTGCTTCTTCAGGTGTTCCTGCTGGCTACTGTTTTGCCCTCTTGTGCTCGAAAAATTCCCATTTTCATCTTTATGAGGAAATAAGGTCTTCCTTGTCTGTCTCTCTCATCTCCCTCTCATTTGCTGAAGGTCCCTTATTTGTTCCTGTGCAAGGAGCTGGGAATATACTTCTTCCCGTCAGTCTTATCTCCCAGACAGAGCGAAACGTAGTAGTAAATTATTCAGTTGCCCACATTTTAGCTGTAATGGGGTGAGAAGCAGATGGTTAATAGCAACTGTTATTTTTCTTTTCGGTACATAAGCCATTGCAGGGGGAAATAAAGGTGTTGGTTTGGCTAGGGCGAAGCGAGGGATTGCATGCATCCTGCACTTTTCTCTTTGGGTGAACGGGTTGTCATCAAAATCATATGGTCTGTGCTTTGATTTGTAGAACTTCTCCTGAACATTGGGCTTGCCTGGAGATGACATTCAAAAATTCCCATATTACATGCAGACAGATGAATGCCCTCAAGCTGAAAGTAAGACCTTGCTTGACTCAGAAAACTAATGTCATTTTCCTGGTGTTGTTATTGAAGGTAGTGTTATACTCCTGTGTATCTGAACATGACAGCAGTTACAGCATGGGTAAGTGCTTATAATCAGCTGTGAGAGTGTTTATTTTAGAAGTTGAGTGAATCACTAGAAACCTGCTTGCTGAATGATTTTATCGGGGAAAACCATTGCCTTACAGCTATGTAAACTTACAGACAACCAGAAAATTATGTGTTACCAAGGCACCACAACACCTTAGATACATTCTATGTTCTAGGTATGGAGAATGTCTCATTTCAGCAGGTAGTATTTGAGAGTGCTGTTCACTTGTCAACTACTGTTTTTTGCTTCTGTCCCAATTTTCCTTCCCTTGGTGAGAATTTTTTTTTTCCCATCCCCTCTTCCCATACAGCTCAAAATCTCTAGTGTTCCAGTAGTACCTCTGCCACCACTCTATGTTCCCGTTACTGAGTTATTCTTCAATATTGGTCATTCTCTTATATCACAAAGCTTTAGCAGCAAAGGGCCAGAGTGTTCTGATTACGTCTGTATGACTCCATAGATATTACTCTAAGCTCTGCTAAACCTGTCCAAGATCAAACTCTTGACTTGTTTGTGAATTAAGACTTCTTATCCCCAGGTCCTGTGAGTGATCTCTTCATGTGGGTGGCCTATGTGCTAAAAGGTTGGGCCTTGCTTTTTTCCAGCCAAGTCACGTGTGGGCCTCTGGAATCTCAGAAATTTTCCACTTGATAGAAGAAGGGAACTGCTTCCCCTTCTTCTATTCCTCTTCCCCCTTCAGAAGCACTGCTATAAGTACTTCAAAATATAGAGTGAGAAAATATTTCAGTGTGCCGATACCCTGCTCTCCTGCCCGCTTTTGGAAAATGGTGGCATATTTCTTTGAAAATGCAGTTTGGCATACTAGTGGGTGTGGGCTGGTTTTGACCAGAGTTTATTAGGCTGTCACAGAAACGGACCTGGAAAGCTGCAAGATGCAACTTTAAACTTGCATCAGTTACATCTGTGTGCCTGGTCTTTGGTGAACTTTGAATTGACCCTTATGTCACAATGAGAGCTTCCTAAGGTTCAGGGTACTGTGAAGGGAACCCTGGCCCTTAGGAATCAGCACATTAAAGGTTCAGCAGATGTATCAGATGAATAACTTTTGGATTCCTGGGCTTCAGGTGCAAGTCACTGCTTTTGACAAAGTACAGGCGTATACTGTTAGTGAATGGTCTCAGCAGATACCATTTACAGGTGAGAGAAACGATCAGCTTCTTTTGCCTTTAAGGGGAGAACATTTACACATTTTTCACAAGTAGATATGAGTTTACAGTTCTTGAACACAAATTACTTAGGTGAAGGCTTCTGTAAGCAATATGGTGGGTCATTAAAGGTCCACAGAGGAGGCAGTAAGTGGTGACAAGTATCTGCAGGTGAAAGCCAAGTAGATAAATATAAGGTACTTTGGCACCTGTTTTCTTATCTAACCTTTTAAGATTGTCATTAACAGTTTCCTGTTTATCCTTCAGTTGAAATCTCTGCTCACCTTGAAGCAGCCGATTGTTCAGTGAGAAGACTCATTAGGAACTGCATCTTGCTCCATCTCAGCAATTGGGCAGTCAGCCCTGAGGTTTTATTCCCAGTTCTGGCTGCTTTGAGTAACAAAATGTTGCTGAAACCCGGTATCCTTGGTCATCAGAACTTGCCTGCTTTAAAAGTAAAGGTTGTGTGGTTTTCATTTTTTCTTACCTTTTTTTTTCTTCTCTTTCTTTTTTTGGGCCATTTTAAGATTAAAACCAAGAGATATCTCAGGGGGGTTTATGGTTAGCTCACCATATACAAAATTGTACACAGTAGGAAATCTGGGGACTTCTCTCGCTTGCTTCAGTGCCTCTAGCAACTTGCCCGGCAGTCCTACAGTGACATGTTGTAAGGGTCATGGGTTTGGAGCAGAGCCAGCAGTGGTATTAGGAAGTAGAATTCCTTATGACTCCACTACATTAATTTTTTTTTTTAATTTACCGGCCCAGTGCAGGCAGAAAAAGTAGCTTGTCTGAACCTGTTTCCTTCTCTTTTCTGTTTGCTACCCACTTTCTTCTCCTCCAGTTCAGGGAAAGTTGTGAAGAAAGGTTTGCCTGTGCCCAGCAGCTCTGCAGGTGTCTGTCCCTCTGAGAGAGTCCCAGCGCAGTGGGCGTGCTGGAAAGAAAAATCCCCAGTGACTTCACCCAGCTTGGCTTGTGGTGGTTACTCACAATGAGGTCATATTTTTTCTATTTTTTTTTTCTTTTTTTTTTTTTTTTAGCTCTGCATGTTTAATGCTACATCTGGGTTTTTGCATATGAGTGAAACTGCTGCTCCGGGACCGATTCAGGGAGTTTTCTCTGCAGAGTAGTTTTGGTGAGTAAACACAGATAAGAGGAAGCTGGGTTAATCCAATAACTCCTCCCTCAAGGGCAGGTGCAGCAATGTGGCTCAAGGTACAGAACAGAGGAAATGCCTTGTTGACACAGGTGATCAGAGAAAAGTGGCCAAAATTGATATAATGATATTAGTTTGCAATGCAAAGCCCTGCTTTCTCAAGGCTGCTATTTTCAGCCCTCCATAGCAAGTCTCTGTTCTTTCACCTCCGTTTGGTCAGGCATCCTGTTGTGGGTGAGTTCCCAGCTCCTCTTCATGATCTCTCAGTAGCTGCATTGCTGCAGTGCAGCTTGGACTGTGCTGTGTTAACCTATGAGGATTATTAAAATAAACTCTGAGTCATATTTGAGCTGTATGTGGGATAAGATAGTTATCAAGGTTTATTTTTTCTTATAATTAGGTCTCTTAAACATTGCCTCGTTAGTTATCTTCTGTGACTGTTGGAAAAGTCCTCAGGGGGCTAGCGGTTGTGTGTTTTCAAGTGAAGTTCATGGGATAAATAGCATACAGAATCTTGCCATGCTGTGAAGGTTTTTTTATTAATGACAATTAACCAGGCATTCATCTTAAGTCCTGCATTCTTGTCCTGAATTCTCTCCAGCTGCTATTACAGCTCTGGTATTCTATAGCAAGTAAGAACATAATAGTACAACTGACTATTCACATGTCGGAGATGGGGGAACTGTATTAAGAGCCCATCAGATAGGAAGGTAAGAGGCTGCTTAGGTTTGTATGGAGCCACTTCCAAGTTTGGCAAGCTGGGCTGGAGTGCCTTGGCCTTGACTGAACTCTTGCTCCTGTCAGCGCTGCTGGGTTTGCAATAGCTCAAAGCAACTCCTTTCCGTCATATCCTTGAATGCTTAACACTCAGGGTTTCAGGGATGGCCCATCTTTGTCTCTGTGGTATTCCTCTCCTTTCTCCATGCTTTCTCCATGGTTGCCTGGGCAGTATGCACCATTGTCTTTCCCCACCTCTGCAGTAGCATGAACTTTCTGTGTTGCCTGTCCCCTGCCCTCCTTTGCTCACGTGGCTGTCCGCTGGCTCACCTTCACTTCTCAGTGCCTTTATCTGATAAGACCTGTGCTGTTTAGATACGTTTTTGGGAGGTGTCAGAAAATATCCAAGGAGACATAGTTCTTTCTTTAGTCATCTTTTCTACTAACCTCAATCAGGAAATCTTGCTCTTCAAATTCTGCTTCTCCAGTGGTCACCATGGTTCTTGTCTCCTCCTGTCTCTGCCCTCGTTTCCCCTTTAAAAACAGGAATAACTGGCTTGCTGCTCCTGCTCAGAGCTGGTGGGACACCACATGTGAAGTAGGAACTGCTCTGAGAGAAAAAAAAAGGATGTTGCTGGTCCTCTGAGGCATACCTCTGCTTTTCTGCTTCCCACTGTTGCATTATCTCTAACTGCCACAAGTTTTAGGTGAGGTGTTTAGAGTTAACTGCATAGTGTAATCTCTCCAGTGATAGCTTTTACAGTTGCAAGGCTTTTCCATTTCTTTCTTCATATTTTTCCTTGTTGTATTCTCATTTTTTTTTCTTTTGTTTGCTGATGATGGGAAATCTAGGAGGTATTTTTAGAAGGACTGATGAAACCAGGATGCTCAGAAATTTTAGTAGAATTGGCCTTTTTTTTTTTTTTTTTTTTTTTCCCTTGCAAAACTGTGCCAAAGGTTCATACATAATTTAATACTTGTCAGTATTCTCCTCAAGTCAAGAGTTTCAGCCATGTAGTTAGGGACAGAGACGAAATAGTATGTAGTCTAAGCAATCACTGTTCTATCAGGAGCGAAGAGTAGTGAGCAGAGACCATGAGGCTGGGACTTGTTTCTTTTCGTGATTTGATGGATTGACCCATAATTAATCTGCAAACAGGAAGAAAAAGGGGATAATTAACAACAAACATGAAATTTGGAATGCATGATTCGACCAGTCAAAGCCACAGATTAGCTGTTTTTTCAAATTCAGAGACGATTTGGAAAGGTTAAAGCTAGGAGGAGTTCTGGAATAGGCTGCATCAGCAAACTGGTACATTATTTACTCTGGCAAGGTTTTCAGCAGTAAGGAAAGCTATTCCAGGAGGTGTTAGTCTGGGCATGGTCAGCACTGGCTCAGAGTTAGTATAAAATGCAGATTCAGGAGATTACTGGGCACAGAAGCAGACTTTAGGAGTTGTAAGGCACCTCAGAACATCAGCCTGTTGGACTACTGAATCTGCTGAGACGTTCTGTTCTCCTCTCTGGAAAAGAGGAGCTGGCCCATGCTGTGGAATGACTAACAAATTGTCCCTAAGGACTGGCCAGTTAGGTAGGAAAATGTTATTTACCTTAAAAAAAAAAAAGAAAAAAGAAAAAAAGAAGCAATGATTTTTACGCATATTCAAGATGCTAATAATAAACTGTCAGTGGAGCTCTGCCGTCTGCTCATAACTGTGGTCAATTCTTCTCCACAGTATGACTGAGTGTTAGTATTTGTCATTTCACCCAAACTACTCATGCACTAAAACTAACAATTTGGCCATCGCATCACTCCTGGGAGGTTTGGACGTGAATCATGGAAGAGGTTTTGGGTTCGTGCCACAAGTCATGGGAATTATGGAAGGAAATTATTATATGCTAGATTTGTTTTATAGTAAACCACATACTGTCCTTGAATTCGGCCCCTACTTTACATTCTCAGGAGCCAAGTGAAAGACTCCTAACTCAAATGAAATTCTTCTTGCTGTTGGAAAGTTTGGCTGTCCCAAACATAATCTAGGTTTTCACTTGGCTTCTTGTTTACATTTTATTTTCTTTCTAATATATTTTCTCTTGGATTCAGGCTTGCTCTTTCACATGAAAAATCTGCCTTAATTACTTCAGTGTCTAGTCAGTACTTCTTTCTGGTATTTATTTCTCTTCTCTTTCATATAGCTAAAGACAATATGTTGAGCATCCTCACTTCACATTCTGATCCATACACTTTTTTCCTTTCTCCTTCAGTCTCACAGGGGAGACAAGGGTCATGAACATCTTTCTGGAGATGGCAGATACCTGGGGTAGGACCCTGTTGAAGGCTAGGTCTTAGTACACACTGCCTCAGGAGATGAGGGCATTCAGTACATCACATGTAAACCAGCTGAGGAGCCAATGAACTCAGCTGCAGCAGAACATCCCTTTGCTATATAATTGCCCATCCTGAATATCTCACTGGTAAAGAAGCAGACTGATAAACCCTGTGTACTGGTTGCCAAATTATAGTATTTTCACTAGTGGGCCTTAAAAAGCAAGTACCGCCTCTTCTCCCCCCCAAAACCAACCCCTACCACCTGAAACTCCTCCACCAAAACCAAACAGCCCTCCAAAATGGAACCATAAACCCTAAACTCTGCAGAAGGAAGAGCAAAACTTACAGGGAGATATTGGGTTCATTCTGCCAGGAATGTATTGTCTGCAATATCTCAGGTAAGGTCTTCTGCAGGGAAGTAAAATATTTTGCGGGAAGAACTCTTAAACCAGCCTTGTAGAATCAACATGACATTTTATTGTTTTGTCAAACTTGCTTTTATGTGTGAAAAATAATTAAAAGGGGAATACAAAAAGCTGAAATTAACTAAGACTGGATAAATTCACCAAAGGAAGTGATGACATCTGGGGTTTAACAAAACCCAACCTGTCATGCTCATCCGAATGGTATTTTGAGATGCGTACAGAGCTTAAAAGAACTAATATTCCATTTGAAAAGAATAAAAGATACTATTTTTGATCTTATTATTTTCTGAGGCACAGCTGAACGGTGAAACCACGCTTTTTCCATACAGATATATGAGAAAGAATTCATACTCCACCAAATGAGACCTTTACGCTTCCACCTGCATATTATGGCTCTAATAAACACGTTATCAGCTCATGAAAATGATGGCAAACAGGTGACTGAAGGATTTGATAAGTCAGCAGCAAAGATTAACAGATTTTTCTCATGGAAAAGCTGCGAGAGATTCCTTTATTTAAAACAATTGCAGCATGTGAATTTACTGCACTTAAATCATTACTGGCAATTAGTATGTGTCAGAAAGGTTGCAGCTGGCTCCAATTACAGGTAGGGCTTTTAGAAGCTGAATTTAATTGTACATGTGATAGTGAGAGGCTGAGAAACGCATACCAGCATAATGGTGCTCCCAATGCAGAAAGGAGGGCAAGATGTTATGAGCCAGGAGCTGATTATTCTAACTAGGCCTCATCCCTGCCTCCTGGGAAATAGATATCATAGGGGAAAAGTGCTGGGAATGCAGCAGTTCACCTTGCTGAGCTCCTTTGGTCGCGGGGAGAGCTTAGAAGCTATGCAGTACTTCTCGCTTGTGCCCCTGCAGTAGGTCTTGCAATTTAAGGTCTTGCAAGTCACATCCAACCTGAGCTCCATAATTCATCCAGCTCAAGGCCAGCTCCCTGCTGCCTCAAGAGTCCCTGCAGCTGGAGGCAGGGAGAGGTTTGCAGGCTGTCTGGGTTTTCTGATGGGGCACTCCCTCTTGTGTAATTGTCTCGTGAAAAACTTTTCCTTGTATGATGGCAGTATGTTGGGCTCTGGTATGACAACTTGTGGTCTTCTAGCTGCGTGCTTGGGATGCTTCTGTTCTAGTCAGATTATCGGGACCTCTCTCAGTTGGTGAAGATATGGCTGTGCACCTCCCCCTGGTTATGGATCAAAGCAACTCTTTTGCCTTTCCAGTTCTCTCTGGTTGCATGAGTGTGTTTCTTGTCATGTGGCAAAATGGTGATATTTTGAATAGAAGACTAGGATATGACTAGGATGACATAATATATTAAGAATGAGGACCACAATATGTTGACTGCCTTTTCCTACTTCCATAAGAAGTAACGTGGTCTACCTTTGCTTTGAGGGTGGCAGAATACTGGAGTGGGCTGCCCAGAGAAGTGGTGGAGTCTGTTTCTGGAGACATTCAAAACCTGCCTGGACAGGTTCCTGCACAACTGGCTCTAGGTGGACCTGCTTAGGCAGGGGGCTTGGCCTAGATGATCTCCAGAGGTTCCTTCCAACGCCACATAATTCTGTAATTATACTAGCAATTGTTATCTCTTCATAAACTGTGTTGTTCTGCCTAACTCCTGTGACCCTGTTACAGAAGCCTTGAAGCATGAAGGATAGGTATTAATATTCCCATTTAGGGATTCAATGCTACATGTAAACCTGATGTGTGTCCCTGTGTCAAGATGATGCCCTCAGCTGGAACCCAAGCTTACTGTTGGCTTGTGAAAGGACATTTACTGGAGGAAGGGAGAGGGTGGAAAGCATGCTGCCTTTTTATCTCTTCCCTCTCTCATATGTCCACTGAAGGAGAGAGGCTAAATCTTCGAGATCCATGTACCTCTTAGTCATAGCTTTCTTTTTCTAATAGAAAGTGTTATCTAGCCTACTAAATTTTGAAATAATTTCTTGGGCAATTTCAACTGTATGTTACTACTTCAGCTGAACTTATTCGTAAGTGCTGGTATGACTGTATTTGTTTCCTTGTTCACTAGCCAGCTAACAGCGCTTGTGTGGGCAGAAGGCAGGCATTCTGCAGTGCGCTTGTACTTGGGCTGATGCATGGAGCGCAAGCATCCTATTGATTCTTTGTATTGCTCATAAACCCATGTTTGATCAGCAGGACATCTACCATGAAACTCATTAGAGCTGCTATTTTGGGAAAGCAGGGTGATGTTTCACATACCATGTGCTAATGTGAAAAGGATGCCACGCTTGTAAAACTAAACTGAAACTTTGTTGGAGAAGCATTAAGCATTCCAGCAGTGCACACAGACTGGCTTTCCAGTAATTCCTCCGAAGTCTTCCCTCTTACAACTTTTCTACTTATATCCAAGTTCCACAAATGTTGCTATAGTGTTGATAATCTGTTTTAAATCCCTAGCTCTTTCTCTAGGTTTTTGGGATGGTAATAGTAATGAAGTAACAACTGGGACCTGGGAAAAAAGAGTCTGGGATTCCCAAAGTCTTCCCAAAGCACTAAGAATCAGCATCAACAGAAGTACTTGCTGCTGCGTGGTCAGCTAGGGTAGTTGTTTGGAAATTGTGTTAGCTTGCTCTGTGAGGCCTTTGCAATCAGAAACACTGATGTCTCTCTCCATGTGATTTGTTCAAAAGCAGCAGACCCATTTTTTACATGAAAGGATCTGTCCCAAGTCCAGTAGCTAATGTCTGTTTTGCCCCACTTATTACAGTTTATGGAGTGCCCACAGTGCTGTGGGGCCTGTGACTGGAGTTCCTAAACAGCATCATGGTGCCTGCCATGCAATGGCACTTCCAGCATCACCTCAGCTAGGTTGTGCACTGTTTGTTGCTGTCAGCTCCTGAGCATGGAAATGCTGACAGAGGAGACAGAAATCCAAAAGAAGCTAAGAATATCTTAAAGCAGCACATGCTGCACCCCTTTCCCAGCTTTGTTTTGGTGTCTCAAGAGAGAGGCCTGGTGTATATATGAGAGCGATGTCATATTTGGGGCACTTGGAGCTGTGCACCACAATGGAAAGGGCTGGAACATTTGGAGGTGAACTGTATTAGCCATTATTGATGCTAAACCTAACATTTTATTCTGCTTAACTGTGCTGAGAGCTGAACTTCAGCATTACTGGGTCTAGCAAGGAGGTGTAGAATATGAGAAAGGTGAAGAACTGTGCCCATGGGGCACACATCCTTTCTCACAGACTCTCTGGAGGCCACCAGTGGGTCAGAGCAGGGCTGTCTGGGATACTGCAGGCCCATGGGTCTGTCCTGTTGTCACCTCCCTATGAGTGCCCCACTGGCATTGTACTGGGGCTGTGAGCTGCCTTCAGCTTCTCTGGTAGATTCAGTGTTGTCAACTACACGCAGTTCCTGCAGCTCTCCATGCATGCCAGAAAGAGACAGCTCCTTTTATTTTTTAAAATGAAAGCAGAGATGATCATCTTGTAAAGTAATTGCTGCTGGGATGATTTTGCCTTCTGAGAAACAAAACATTACTGCTCTTAATGCAAATTTAAACAAATGCAACACTGCACTTTATGGAAACTGCCATGGGCTATGCAAGAAAGTTCATGTAATGAAAAAACCAGGCTGCTAGTGGGCTGTCCTGGGTCTTGTGGGCCACATCTTCTCTTTGAGGACTCCAAGAGCTGTACAGATTTTAACTATATTTCCACAGATGAAAACCCTGCTTATTTTATGGGAACGACCTCCATCTTAAGCAATTCACTCTGAAGAATGAAGATTGCAAATAGATTTCTCTCCCTTAGTGGATTTATTTAGCAGGAAAATGTTCTAGGGGAGTAAAGTTCTTGAGAAGTAAATCCAACCTCACACGTGGGACATACTCTTTCACATGCAGGACTCCAGCAATTTGTTCTGCTCTCCCACAGCTAATGTATCAGAAGAACTTAGGAGTAGTATATAAAAGACTTAAAGATACAGCATTACAGTACTAAATAAGGAATTCCTTGTCCTTCTTTAGTGTTGAGTCCTTCTTAAATGTTTTCTTTTGTCTTTAGTCATTATAATCGCATCACTTGCCAGCACTGACTGTGCAGATTTGTTGGGGCCTTTCAGTGAGATCTGAGATCTGGGAGAACTTTTTGTAATCCTGCTAGCTGCCCTGATTTTGTGTCCTAGGGCATAGAATTTTACCTTTCTGGGCTCTTGTACAATATGCTATGAAACAGCTATAGGAGCAACTATATAGAGAAGCATGATGGCATATAGATGGCATATAGAGGCATATAGATGTGTAAAATTACCTGTAAGATCTTCAATGAAAAACATGCTCTAAATATAAATTATTATTGCCTTCAATTTCAATCTGCTTATGGCTTTGGACAATGTATGTCCACAACAGGAGAGCTTTTCTTTTGCTGCGGCAGTCCTGTCTCTGTGAAGTTACTTAGCTCCTTACATGGCTCTTTCACTCTCTCGCCTACTCCCAATTGATACTGTCTAAAATGACTTTATTTCTAACAGTCTGCAGCACAGTCATGATTATACCTTGTGTGTGAAAGGAAAAGGCTTTAAAAAATGACTTGACTGGACTGCAATCCTTTTTGAAAAATGAGAGCTCTGAAGACCAGGCCCAAAGATCCTAGGGTTTTGGGAACAACACTGGCAATTGCAAAACTTGGGATAAAAATGGGGAGTCAGCAATACTTGAGCTCACTTTATTTTTTTTAGTCCCCACTGAAGACAGCAGCAACTGAAATGATTCCTTCTTGCAAAGAAGCTTCATTTTATTTCTGTTTTGTGTTTAATAACCTGACGCCTTGTCTCCCTCCATGTATCAAACAGTGTTAGCACTGAGTTCCCTGACAGCCCAGGTGGCATTTTGAAAACCATAGGACATGCCTTTCTTCCTTAAAAAGCTGTCTAGTGAAAAAGCAGTTTCTTATTTTCACAGGTTTGTTGTCTCCCTCTGTGGGAGGCAGTCCCTATTTTGTTTCCTCCACTGCCATTCTCATCCCCCATATTTCCTATACAATGTCTTCTCTGTGTTTGGGCCTCAATGGCTGGGCTTCACCCTCCTCGGGGCTCCAACTGCTGGGGATTTGCCTTAACAGCCAGTCCTTTCGTAGCAGAGCTTTTTCTAAGACCTCTTGCTCCCTTGGGAGAAGCTGTCAGCCCACACAGCTTGTCTTGAACAAGGGAATATTTGAAGGTTTTACTTAACTCACTTTCACATTTTTTCACAGATTAGTATTTTTTTAAACTGCCTTATGTTTTTTTAATTGAGTCTTGCCACCAAAACAAATGAACATTGTGTCACCACATCTCAGTTCCTTTCTTAGAACTGCAGCTAAGAGACTTTGGAGTTGGTGCTACCTGCAGAAATGTTGAAGCCAGTGCTATGTATAATCGTGATGGATTACATTCAAGCTACTCTGTACATAAATCTGGTCACACCAGAACAAGAACTGTGGAAAGTATATAACATTAATGTATACTCATTACATTCCTCCTTTCACAGCTCCAAGGCTGTCACCCTGTCAGGAGGGTGGGGAACTTCGAGTAATGAGGAGTTAGATTTAAACATTTTACTAGAAATCATTGCAGTTCTTCATCAAAAGGGGGGCGCCCTATAAAAAAAACAGTGTTTC
Organism: Jacana jacana; assembly: GCA_013400555.1. Taxonomy (NCBI): domain Eukaryota; kingdom Metazoa; phylum Chordata; class Aves; order Charadriiformes; family Jacanidae; genus Jacana; species Jacana jacana. The sequence goes on along the minus strand of VZTM01037310.1, from coordinate 87,026 downwards.
TGTTATGTACAATGGCTGCTAAGCAGTAATGAGTTCTATGTTTGTTGTCTTTTTATTGGTTGCAAAAAGCTTTTCTCATTTTTTAAGTTTATTGAAAAAGGTAAGATTTTAAAAAAACACCTTGCAAACTGTTTAAAATTTATAGTGCAGCTTTCTACTCCCTTTGAAACCAAAGACAAATTTCCTACTGACTTTATCAGGAGCAGTATAAAGCCCTAAAAAAGATAAGTAATGCTCTTTCTACCTCAGGTGGAAATGTGTCATGGGGTTCCTCCCTGGATGATATTGGCTAGATCTGTACAAGCATACACCAAGGACTGAATTTGGCCCCATAATTAACATTTTGTTTATTCAGTTCACAGAACCTTTGCTTAAAATGAAGGCCTAACTGGCTCACAAAGTGGAGAGGAGGAGTGTAGAGCAGGCAGCCATGTAAGGTAAGGTGTCTCCCTCCGTGATTAGGGGGTAGGACCAGGAGATCAGTAGTTGGAGTACCACTTTGGAACTGCAGTGCCTTGCATCTCTCAAACCACTCATTTTTCAGAGCCGATGAGGGGCCAGATCCCCTAAAAATCCTCTTCTCTTTTTCAGGGGAGTAAGCGTGGATACAGTCATCCAATTTAAGTCCCAGATTTGAAACTTTTGCTGAGGAGCCTGGCTGGTTCAGGCAGAGGATGCCATGTTACAACAGGTATTTTTCAGACAAGCACTTTCACCACTTTAACAGACAGCTCAAAAGGAGGGATTTTCCTTTCTAGGCAGAATGAACAGGCAGGTCTGTTGCTGATCACCAAGTCTGTGGTTTATTCAACTGGCTTTTTTTGTGTGCTGAAGGCCCTAGCTGGTGATAGGGCTGCCAGGCTCCATTGCCAGCAGCTTACTGGTGGCACTAGGACTTATATCTGACTTCCTACAGCTGCAAACACTGCCAGCTCTAAGATTTCACAATGCCTGGGACACAACCACTGGGATGAAGGAGGGTGGCTTCTAACTGAATTCAGGCAGAGCAAGAGGCTCTAGGGAAGGGTGGCTTTTTGCAGAATGGAAAGCTGATCATTGGAGGAGCTTTTCATTTACAGAGCCCACTGCCCTTGAGGAGTCTATTTTTGGGTTCTTATGCCCTGAAATGGTTCTTTCCCAGCTCTGGATATTTTTTGACTTTGCGTCTTCCACTTGGATGCGATTGGCATGGTGACCCTTGTCTCTGTTACCTTCACATTGAGTTCCTCCAGTGGAGGATCAAGGCAAATTGGAGACTCATCTTGTACAAATATGACAGCTTTGTAGCCTTGGGAAGATGAGCCACCCCAAGCCTCCTGACTCCCAGGCTGTTGGCTGTGGTCTGGCTCATCAAAGCCATGTGTTAGTTACTACCATCCTTGATTCACTAAAGCCAAGAGTTCTAGGCCAGGTAATGCTTGTGAAAAGTCCCCTTCAGTCACCTTTGTCCTGCGACTCACACACCTGTAGTGGCATGCAATTACATTCCTGCCTCTGAGCCCAGATGTGGCTTGCCAGTCAGCAGGCTGTTCTTACATTAATATTAGATGCTAGGCCACGCTTATTGTTTTGCTGAGTTTGTTTTTGGTAAACATTATCTGCCTCCCACTTCAGCTAAAGCAAAGGGCAGTGTAGTATGCAGAGTGAGAATTTTATAGTCCCTTATAGACCTGCTTGTATAGATATATATAATATTTTCAGTCATAAATCAATGTAGAAAATTCTAGAATATTGATAAGCCTCAGCTTCTAATACTGTTAAGTGTTTTGACACTCAAGTTTTGTCTTTAATCAAGAATAGGCATTTTCACTGCTGAGATGTTATGGGGCTGCTTTCTGGTGTGAGCTCTCTCTTGGTAATTCACTTCTCTGAGCTTCTAAGTAGTTGATTTGCTCAAGGTGTTGTAGCTGTTGTTGCCCTTGAGAGTAACACACAGGTCATGGCAAAACAAACACTGTTTAAAAAACCCCCCTCAGTTCTGAGAGCCAATGTTGTTAATAATCCTTGATCTTCACTGGCTGCTTGCAGTGTCCTTCAAGGGTAGACTGTTGGTAACTGGAGTTTTAGCTAACAGGGATCTGTATTGTGGGATGTGTGTTGGGATATCATTAGGATCAGGATTACTAAACCGTGTTATAATCTAACCCAAGATCACACCTGAGATTTCCCAGTTAACATGGGACTCCCTTAGATCAGGTAGCTGTTGAAGCTGAATTCAAGCCTCAGAAAACAGAAAGAATTTGAAATTGGGGTCAGAGTTGGTGACATGACTCTGTCTGCAATGATGATAGATGTCAGGAATGTACTGACTTTTGTACTCATTTTTTAAAGGTGGACCTAGATATGGAGACTATTTCTGAGTTTTCCTGATTCCTCATCGTAATTGTATTCAACTCAATTCTACTAGGGTAAATTGGCATGGGAGAACTCAGGCAGAAGAGTAAGTAGGACAAAGCAAATACATGTTACAATACCATATGGGCAGACTCAACCCTACCTAAATGTGAGAGGTGCACCCTGATAGCCTCTGCCACGATCCCTCCTGTGAATGGTGCCGTATTCCCTACTGCTGGGGAGAAAAAACTCCTCTTGTTGTGCACCCTAGCGAAGCTGCGTTGGTAGGATGGGCTGTATTTATTATATGCATGTTGGAAAAATGAAGTAAAGAAAGGGAAAAAGGTTATAAACATAAATAAATGTGTACATTTGTTTTCAACACAACATGCTACATATAGCACTGTCAGGCTAATTGGCAGTGGATTGCATGACTTCAGGTTCAGTTTAAATCTTAAAATTCCAAGACAGGAGGGCTTCTTTTGAACTTGCTGGGTGAGGAAGACTAAATTTTGGATGCATTTGATGCTGATTTCAGATCTGACCCTTGCAATAAAAGCATGTAGGATATGGTATATATCTGATTTGTGATATGTCCCTGGTTACCTTATTCAGTGGAATAAGTTGAGAGTGCACCCAACCGGCACATACAGTGCTTTTTGGGCCATGCATGGGACATGCAAGGATGAGAATGAAGCTTAAGCATGGAAAAGTTGAACAGTCTCAGGCTTTTCCCATAGGCATGAACAAATCCCTTGAAGCCTCTCCCTTTCTAATTTTAATGATAGAAATGGTGCTTTTGCAGGAATTTATAATTGTTGTTTATTTCTTTATATAGAACTTGTGTGACTCGTTTAAACAGCATTGCAGTTCTGCAATTCTTTTTTAATATCTTTGGAGGGCATCAAAGCAGTATGACAGGCTTGACCCTAGGGGAGTTGAGACATGGGTTCAAAAAGTCTTATGCACTCATTCTTTCTGCAACCGAAGGACAGCTGTCACGTTCTGCACCTGGAGTTTGTCCAAGGCACAAGTTGTCCCCTCAGTTACTGCTTTCCATCCTCATGCCTTTCCATGGCTCTGAAAGGATCTACAAGGGTTATGCACATCTCTAAATGAGTGCCTTTGCTTTCCCTGTCACTGCCATAATTACTTCCCTGTGGGCCCTGGGATATAGGAAATGATTGTACTTCTGGAAGTGGAACATCTATATACTTCCCTTGCAGCATGCTAGCTTAAAGGTAACGTGATGTTAATTGCCTGTTGCTGCAATATCCTTGTGGAAAAGCTGGTGTATTTCTGGAATAGAAACATACTGCAAAAAGTCAGTAGAAGTTTAATCCCTTGGTCTGCCACAGACTGCCAGTGTGCCCTTGAGCAAGTTCACTGGTCTCTGTGTAACTCAATTTCTTATGAGCACAATTGAAATAAGGACACCTCTCTATTGTATTTGAATGCTGGGGTGAGAAGTGCATTAAGGACTATAAAATACTTGTTGTCTGCAATGGTCAAACCATATAAACCATTAATTTAGCTGTTAAAATACCTGAATAAACAATATGGCCAGAAAAGCCTGGGTTCTCTCCATGAGGTATTCCAGCCAACACTGAGCCTGCCTGTGCCAGCTTGCTGTACTGCCATGTATGTCAATGTTAATCAACATTTCCCTTCCTGAAAGGATTTGCTGAAGGAGCACTGTTTTACTCCATCTCAGACAATGCAGGTTGGCTAATGTCTCTGGGATTGCTCATCACAGACAGTAGGCTTTCAGAGGATGCTAATACTTCGTAAGGGACCTGCTAGCCTGAGGATCTTTCTGGTACTTGGGCATTAACTGGAGATGGTAAGGGCTTCTGTCCTGTCCTAGATCAGCGCACTTCATTGTAGTTCTCTGTGTACTGCAACTTGCATCAGATCTGTCCTGTTAAATCAGTGGAATTATTTAAATACATTATTTTTATTAATTTATTATATGAAAAATTTTAGAGCAAATTCCTTTGATGTGTGATATCCTAATCACACCCGCAGGGCATTAGCAGGCACAAGGCACATCTGAGTGTCTCTAATTCCCTAGTGGTGTGATTATATCTCATAATATTCACAACCCCCTGGAGCTTCTTTACTGGTATAAATAAATCAATTATTTAAGTCAAATACTTTGATCATTAGAAGCTGCCAGTGAGTGCTTGAATGCCTGAGCTGTGCAATTCACCAGGAATGATCTTGCCTCTCAAAATGCTGAGCAGTCGAGCTGAGTGCTACCAGCACTTCATTTCAATCTGCTTTATAAATTAGATTAGAAGTCAGTTTCCAATACTTCATCCTGGATAGCAAGGAAAGGAGAACTTTACAGGGTTGGAATTATGAGATATTGCTGCCAACAGATCCTTTTATCATTTAACACTGCTGTCATAGGTTAAATATGAGCTACTGTTCATATTAACTAATAGCTATTATACAGAAAACTGACACAGGGATTCCAGCTAATGCACCATGAACCTGGTTCGCACACACTGCACCATATTAACTATTATTTGCACATATGGATGGAAAGGAGTTTTGAGTCACTTGGGATATATGGCAAATTAGCATTTTATATCATATTAATGAAGTGCTAATTGCTCCTTGCAACCTTTTTTTGTGCAAATTGAATGGGTCCTATTTGCATTGTCATGTAACTGCTGTATTACCTTGCAGCACTTTCATTAGGATGAGGCAGCACAGAGTTCATCAAGGAAAAATAGTAGCAATTGTGAGATAATTAGTTATGAAACTAATATTGTTTAAAGTAGTGCAGAAATACTGCAGTTGACTTTGGTTTAGCTTGGGAATATTTTTTATTAATAGGTTTTATAAAGTATCTTTCATTTTGCATATATTAAACTGACATCTTTACAAACACAGCTCCCTGCTCCAATATTTCCTTTTTCAGTTCCTGTTTGTCATGGTGTTTTGCATCTTCTAATGAAACATGACACANTCTAATGAAACATGAAACATAGGAAAAAAAAAAAAAGGGGGTGGGCGGGCAGGGAGTAGTTTATTGCTGACCATTTATCTCTAAAATGAATCGCAAGTCTGGATTTTTTTTTAATTTTGAAATAGGGAAAATATCTATAAAGATATTGAATTTTCAGGTGTCCATGAGCATGACCAAACAACAGCAAAATCTACAAAACAATTTAAGAAATGTTGAAAATGTTGTAGTCTTAGTCACTTGCAGGATCTTGTTAAATATCACAGAAGAAATTCACCATAAGATTAAAATATAGTATGTGATATTTTCAGCAAGGACAGGTATTTTGGGGAAGAGGTAAAAAACATGAGGCAAACCCTCCTGAAAACTACTTTCATGCTAATTCATATTTCCATGATTGTGGAGGAAGCATGATTAATTTTTGCAGCCTCTGTGGGGAAGGTACCTGGACAAAATGACATAAATCTACATTAGAGGATTTAAATGCTTTTGCCAAGAAAAAAGTGAGCTGAACTTTAGGTAGCACAGCCATTTGCCAGTGAGTTCATCCAGACTTAGGGCCTGCACCTATTCTTTTTCAGTGATATGGACAGGTTGAAAATTACAACTGACGGCAGCATTACAGCTTTATTGATGTTGCATGGGCAACATGTTGCCTTTGGGAAATAGGTTGTGGATTTACAGAAAGGTATGTACCAAAGAAATGCTTTCAGGTATTTGTACTATTAAAATAAAGGTTGTTAATACCAATTGACTGGTATTTTTTATTCTCTTTTTGCTGTGTGTGCCTATGCACTTGTGTAAATGAATTTATCAAAAAGTTAGTCTCATCTTTAGAGAAAACTGAGTGAAGAAAGCGTGAATGATATAATCTGCCACAGAATATATTCTCAAGTGTCCGTAGGGGAGGGGAATTAGGTCTCACACCTCAGACAGACATCCTGAAAGCTCTATCCAGCTGTACAAACAATTGCACAGGACGTTGTCCCAGGTAGGCATGAAGCAAGGCAGCAAGTAAAGACCTTCTTGCTGACTTAAACTTAAGAGTGTTTCCAAACAAGCACAAACAACTCAGCATATTTTTCAGACCTGAAGTCTGGATAGGGGCATTTGTAAATTGCTCTGGTTTGCCCTGTATGTGATCCTGGCTTACCTGATGTAAAAAATGTGGATCATCTGGATTTCAGCTGTATTCTGTCCACCCAGGGGCCAAACCAGAAATACTTGATTATGGGGCTACGTGTATCCAATTTGTTCTGAACCAAAAGAATTGTATAGGTGAGCTGGACAAAGCTGGCTTTGTGACATCTCCTCTCACCTTTGCAAAAATGCTTTCCACTCTGTCTGCACAAGCTTAGTCTCGCTGAAGTATCTACGGGGGAAAAATATTTTCTTTCTTCTTTTTTTTTTTTTTTTTTCTCTTTTTAATTTTATTATTTCTTTCTTAAAAATACTTCATAGCTCTTGCTATGGAATACTGGGAGACTTCAGTAGATGACTGAGAACACAAATATTTTATTGGTAAAGTCGGAATGTATCAACAGAGTCATACCTGGCAGCCGTGCACCGAAGCTTGCTGTATAGCAGAGCTGAGGTTTCTATGGACTTGTTAGTTATCACAATAAAAGTGGACTCTGTGGGGAATTGTTTACTGTCTGTAAGAAGATGGGGAGGTCCTGGGTGTGGATAGGAGAAAAGGGCTATGTGGCAACCTCAAGAATGTTATGGGTTTATGTTAAACAAACAGCTGCAGTAACATCATGAGGTTATCAGGAGCCCAAGTAGATCCCAAAGCAAAGCTCTGGTAGAGAGATAGAGGAATCGGATGCACAAACATTCTTCCCTGCTGACAGGTATGGCTGTATGGGTGTATTTCTCTGCTAGTCCAAACAAGTCTGGGAAAGGAGCTGAGCAGAAAAGGGAACTTTTGGTAAATGACGAATGCTGCATCTTTCTTCACAAGCCACTTCCTGTGCTACATGTGCATCTCTTCTCCAGGCATTGCTTCCAGGTGTCCTTGCTGAGCTCTTGAGGCCAACACTGGGCTATGCAGCTTTTAAATTCTAGTTAGTGTAGTTTAAGCTACTGAAAGTCATTACTGGGTGGCACAGTGTTTGGTGGCTGGTGAGTTCAACTTCACTACAATTCCCTGCAGTTACTTTATCTTGATGAAAAGGCACCACAGATTTCCTCCACCGGCTGTGCCTACAGAAATAAAGGGCTCTGAGTGAGTGTGTAGCAAAGCCAGCAAGTGTGTGCAAGGTTGTCAGGGAGAGAGGGGACTGCAAATCAAGCTTGGAGACACCTTGTTTCGATGACATGGATGAAACTTCTATTGCTGAGATATGTATCTCTTCCTTTTCTTAAAAAGGAAAAAAAAAATTAAAAAGGAACACTTCATTCTACAGTCTGACGAGTGAAAAGCTTTTCAGACACCTAAAATGAGTAATGTGAAGAATTAATAGTTTGGAGTCCAAAGCGAAGTTTGTGTGACCTCAGAAAGGGAGAGAGAAAGAGAGAGTCTTTAAGAGAATGAGAAGAATCTAAAAATATTGATTTCAATTTGCCATGGGAGGGAGCAGGAGAAACAAGCCATTGGAACAAGTTCCTGAAGCTTCTCACTAGCTGGAATGTCGAACAGCAGAGTGAAAACAAACATTTCTATAAGGTTTGCCTTCCCAGAAAAGATTAAGTCCAGTCCCTTTTGCCTTGCACACTGTTGCTGGCAGCATCTGGTCCTGTTTGAAACGGCAAAGAAGGCAGGACTTTCAGTGTGTTAACCTCGTAACAGTGGTTTGAGGAAAAAGGGGGAAACCTATGGAGGACATTTACTTTGGGAGCAGGGTCTAGATGGCAGGTGAACTTATGAAGGGCCCTTCAGCCTCTGGGGCCAAAGGGAGAAGAGGGGATGGTCGTGCTGTGCACAGAAACCCAAGGCAGCACCCTGCCTTCAGCACAGCTCTTCTGGGGTGACTGCGTCAGGCAGCCCTCTCCCAAATTCAGTCCTTGGTGCAGATTTCATGAGGCATCCAGAGTCTGTGTGATTCAGTTCTGTGTTTTGTATGATTTCTGTCTGATCACCATCTCAGGAATATTGTTCTGGGGCTAGGAGCCCCAGAAAATCCTGCTTTAGATGACCCGCTTTTTCCTTGATGGGGGAGGATACAATGTGCATGTGTGTCTCCAACCGACCAGGTAAGAAGGAAGCTTTGATATTTGACTTCACTTTTTCCTCTTTAAAATGGAGTCCAAGTAAAATCACAGTCCCTGTAGCTTGGCATCTTTGAGAATAATGGAGTGAATGAAATGGGATGATAAATTGAAATGTGGAACTGAAAATTGCTTAAAATCAATGCATCCGAAGGTTACTGGGCTATTAACATGAGATGAACTTTCTTGTGACCTATATGCATGCAAAGATTGACACCTATACAGGATCAAAGGAGCTTATGAAAGGCTGGAGTACATGAGAGGAAATTGAAAATGTGTAGGTTGTCGATCTCAAGAGTGGCTTTTATTAGTTATTGTACATAATAACTATTGTGTCAGAAATGAAAGGGATTAACTCTCACCCAAGGTACTGCACCTGAGCAAATATTGTCTTGCCTGGGTGAAATTTGTGCCAACACAAAGAAGACCTGGTATGAGGCTATGTGCTGCTTAAGTCTCACTTAAGTCTTCAAAATGAGGATTATGCAGGATTTTAGTGGTGCAAAAATATAGGGACAATTTTCAACCTTATATTACTAGAGTGTATATCCCTGGGGCTTTTGGAGCAATGTAGACCTTCACCAGAACACATAAAAGCTGTTGGAAAGTACTTTTTCTGCAGACTGACCGTTTTACAGATTTGGGAGTTTTTCATGTCACTGAACTGAAGCTCTGAAGGGATGTTAGAGAGAAATTAACTGGATAAGTGGCTTTTAACAGCCAAATGTTTTATTATCTGCTGCATTTTCCAATGGCTCAAATGCTTTGGTCTATGTGAGCAAGCAGGGGAATATTTTGCTGTGGTCAATAGGGTTTTCTGAGAAATACTTATATTGGACTGCAGTTGATAGTTTGTTGTTGAAGTGTGAATAGAAAACATTTGAAGTTCCAGTATAAAAATAACAAATATTTTCAGGCCAGAGGAAGAGAATTCTCTGTCTTTAGGACAAAGGAAATATTTTTCATGCTGAATCCTTCTGCCTAGATCTGCTTCCAGCAGATGACACCCATCTCTCAATTGCACTCTTGCATCTGTGCCCAGTTTGCACACCTCTTGCTAAATATTTTCCTGTTTGTGGAAGAATGGTGAAATGGTTTCACAACAACGCAGACCATTTACTTGACAGGCGTTCCCATATTTAATTGTCTTCAGTGATAAGGCGTGCCTATGTAATCTGGACTGTAACCACCAGAGGGGAAAGGAGTAGGATATGATGTACACGCACCATTTTCAGAAAAGCCTTTCTTAGTTTTTTTGGGGATTCCCATATTTATTATGTCTTTCCCTCCTCCTGCCATGACATAGGTCAAGGGAAAAAGAAATGGGGAACCTCATGATGTCTTTCTGTAAAGCTGCCCCTCCTGTGTATTAGCCTGTTTCCAGGGATACCTTGTAGAGATGCTTCTGTTTTTTCCATGTATGTTCCGAGCCATGGAGATCAAAAACAGGGTATAAGAGCCTTGGAGACACTGTTGTTATAAAACTGTTCTTTCTGGCAGGATGTTTGAAACTGCTTTGAAAATGTAATGTTTTTGATGGGCTTGTGTCACCTGCTACCCTCACTTTTTTGCAAACTACGTAGAGGTGAGGGGAAGTCTTGGAGGTGTCAGATCAAGGATGTTTCCACATCACAAAACCACTTCCCTATATCCCTACAAAGGTAGTATTGAACATTGAGACTTGCTGTATGGCTGACTTAATAGAGGTATTGGTTAGATTGAAGGATCATTTCACTTTTTTTTTCCCTAATTTTTTTACTTAAATGCTTTTCAAGCCAAATGTATTCTGAACTGATTTTATTAGATTCATTTGTCCTGGGCTCCCCACCTCTCCTTTCCCTATTTAATTTGATTTTACACATATAACTGTAAACAGTGTGTTTTTATATCTTGCATCAGTATAGTGGTTGTGTTCTGATCTGAAGCTGATTAGTGATCTGAGGAAGCCAGATCAATCTGGTTTAGGTAAAGTGATCACAGATCATTCTCTGGTGGCATGCATGGTTCTCTACCTTCCTGTGAATCCAGAGTAGAGCACCAGAGCAAAGAGTGTTCCTCCTGGTGAAAGGAAATCTAATTTACTAGGTTTATATAGGACTGCAATCAGCATGTTTGTAGCTAGTGGTAATTATATTGAGTTTGTTTGCTGATAAATTGATCCCATCCTACTCCTGCATGCCTTTGGATATGGTGTTTCTTGTGTTGCCCTGGCCAGTATCTACTGATCACAGCATCACTTGCTTTTGCTTCACAGCCTTTGCTGGCAAAATCTCAGGCTTCTCTTTTGCTCCTTTGAGTAGTTGATAATCAATAACAATAGTATTTACAAGTGAGCCAGTTTTCATGCCAGAAGCCCTTTATGGTTCTCTGATGTATGAGGAGGCCATAGCGTGATGATGGACTCCCTTATCCTTCATTTAATGTTTGCTTGGTGTAAGAGCACTATAAAGTAGTTCATTGTCCTCACAGAATCTCTGTGAGTTTGGCAGTACTGCTCTCACCATTTTGTAGATGAGGAAACTTTTGGCTGAACAGAATTCAATGACATAACCAGCATTCCTCTAATATGTATATCAGATGGTGATATATAGAATGTGATAATTCTTCATTGCACCTTCCCAAGTCTGGCTGAAGACTTTGCATTCCTTGATTTCTGTCCTTGTCAGAACTGCTCTGTCATCTGCTCCAAATGAATTTTGGAAGGTTTTTCCTAATTTGCCAAATAAAAATACTGAAACAACTTTTGTGTCATGTTTGCAAAGTACATAGAGGTGAGGGGAAGTCTTGGAGGTGTCAGATCGTGGATGTTACAACATACACCTGAGTGGCTGTGACTAAGCCTGTGAGTACATGAGAAATTTTCTGTGGTAGGTGTGTTTCCTTTCAGTGGGCAATGTCAAGTTTTGGAAAGCAGGATGGTTTTCCTTTGATGTTTTTGATATACCAAGGCAAAAGTAAAGGAATATGCATTTCTTTATTATTAGGGGGAAAAAATGCATTTAGATATTAGTTTTGACCAACTTACTCCCACTTTGAAAAGAAGAAGAAAGGAAGAGGGGAAGAAAAAAGGGGAAACAGAGCGCATCAGAAGTTTTTCTGTCTTATTTATTTCTAGAAAAAACATCACTAGTGAGCTTATTAGTATGGCATTTTCAGTGGAAATACAGTATTTCTGCTGGACAACATGCAAGAATGTTTTATCTCATGGAATTTCCCACTCAGGAAAGTAATAGTTCTTCCTACTGCCACGGCTGCCTCAGCTCCTAATATGGATTTAGCAAGTAGCTCAAAAATACCCATCAGGACCCAAAGACACAGCTGCTGTGGTGGTTTTTCAAAACCTTAAAGGGGCCTACAAAAAATGTCAGGAAAAAACTTGCTATAAGAATTGTTAGTTGCAACATAGAAAAGATCCAGCATTTTGCTACTGAGTTTTTAGCCATTTGTTTTGATTTCTGTCACAGCAGGTTCTGCCTTGAATATGCTATGAAATTTGTTTTGGTTTTGTTTCATGTGCACTGAGCCCAAGAAAAAGCTGTCTGTGAGAATGTCAGTGCCATTATGCTCTTAAAGATTGTAGCTTTCAGCTTGATGCTGTCTTGTAATGACACTATTCTTGTTCATCCTTGTTTTGATGTTCTTTTGATGTAAAATGCATTTTCTGAATGAATAGGTTTGCTCCATGTTTATAATTCAAATTACTAAAGCCTATTTTCACTGACTTTTTAATTATGCAGCATCTAAATCCAGAGTTCATTCTCTTTCAGGAGAATCCTCAGGGGGCTGTTAAAAACCAAGATACCACTTTTGTTTCAGGAAGTCCCTGAGTCACAAGTACTGCAGGAGGGTGTACTGAGGAAATATCACTGCATCCTTACCCTGATCTCATACTTTTCCCTAAATTGGTTAGTGCCGTTGGTTAGTGTTGGATGCCTGATGAATCTGTGCTCTAACCTGGTACAGCTCCTTTGTGTCCCTATACACACAAAAAGTATGTATGTCTTCATTCCCTGTGCCTTTTATTGGATTTTGCTTATTGCATTTCTTACTATGCAACTGGAAGTCACTTATGGAAAGGAAACATGTTTTAGGGTAATATCCTAGCAGAACTCCCAGATTCTATCTGTGTTAGTAACCTGGACAGGGCCAGGAGTGGTGGCATGTGATGTTTAACTGTTAGCACGCTCCATTGCATGGTTTTGCCTGTGCCAGCCAGTACTCTCTCCCCCATGGTGTCTGGATATGGGTTAGGGCAGCAGGATGAGCTGGGGACTATTCCAAGCAGGCAGATACGGATGAGGACTCCTCTTTGGGGAATGAGCAGAAGGACAGAGTTTAGCCATATGGACATGGTCTGTGCCATAAAACTTGTGCTCAGGGGCAGAAAATTGGCCCTGGCCTGCTTTATTTTCTGTTCCAAGGCAGGTCTGTTGATTTCTGCACTGCATTGCCAGGCCCTAAGACAGAATGCATTTACAGCTCTCTGTATACAGGACGTAATTTTAATGCCTGGCTCCCACTGCAAAATATGTCACAGCAAACTTCAAGAGGATTGTTTATGTCCCCAGAACCTTAAGCTGGAATAATGACTCTAATTTATTTATGCACATTCTGACAGCTTGTTATGTTTTATTCCATAAAGCTAAATGTGGTCTCAACACCTTGGAGTTACTGCTACTAAGTAATGGCACCAGGGAGGGATGGGGATTTTTGTCTCTGAGCAGAGAAGATCCTTTCCACTCTGTAAGGATGTGAAACCACCGTCCTTGTGTCTGCATATCTGCTGGAGAAAGGACAGTGAAAATGAGGGATGATGTGTCCTAGCTGCATAACAGAGCAGGAACAGATCGACTCTACATCAATAGTGAATGCTTGAGTAACCCAATAACCAGTGACCTTAGCATGGGACCTGTCACACTCAGACAAGAGCTGGGAAACTCTGTCCTAGAGTAGAGAACTGTAAATGTTTGCTTGCTCTCTAATATAGTTTAGTTTCTGGTTTAGATCTGCTGAATGATACATCTTGAGTACCCCTTTAAGAGAGACTCAGTCTCTTTCTCCGTGGAGGTCTGAAAGACATGAAAGACAGTTAGACTCCTTCTGGTCTGAAAGGGTGGCATCATTTATGGTTGTGATTTTATAATTTACGTATCCACAGTTTCCTGTGTCTAATATAATGAGTTAGGCTTGATAATACATTTAGAGCTAATCAAGGTGTTCATAGGAGCATTGAGTAGTTCTGTAAACCAGCAGGATATGGCATTGGGGGGCAGTAAGGCAGTATTGAAGAGGAGTTTAAATGAAAACAAAAGAAACCCACTGTAAAACCAAAACACTATGCATTGGATTCTCTATGACTTTGGAGTTTCTTCTTCTGTTCTTTACGGAGAAAACAGAAAAATATCTATGCTATTAAAAAACTGTGGGGTAACAATTCCCAAGCACTGCATTGTCTACACTTGAAGTGCTCGAAGAGTCCCTGACAGGCTTTAGATCTAGGCCAACCAGGATTCTCCCAAATAATTTACAAGCACCATTCAGGGATTAATTTTAACCAGGGCCCACTCTGAACAGGTAACTAACCATCCTGTTTTGGAGGCTAAGAGGGTTAAACAGTATGAATAGGAACTATCTGGAACCAGCAACTATAATCCTGGAGAACAGTCCCAGGCTTGTTCAATTTTCTTGTACAGATGTAGCTAATGCAAGCTTACTTCTATACTATATACTTTTGGAAGCAGTGCTGAAGTGGGGAAGGGGAGAAGTAATATGTTTAAACTAATCCAGAATATATGTGGATGACAGAAATCTCATCAACACAAACTCTTAATTCCTTGCTGAATATCTTCTGTTGGCTCTAAGCAGTAGTAGTACAAGAAAAATAACATTCATGATGGGCCAGTGCAGATCCCTGGAGTCTCAGTAGGGACTGCTAAGAGACAGAGCTGCAGATATGTCATGATAGACTGAAAAGAAAGAGGTACCACTCTAGGGATGAACTTTGTGTGTAAGCATTGACTCATGTTGCCTAACCTGAGTGACAGTCTCTGAGACAGACTGATCATTACCTTTGGGCTTTAGTCCTAGTTCTAACATATTATTTTCATTAATTTTTTTATTTGTTTTAAAGTTTCCTCTTACTTGCTACTTCAACGGCACAGTTTCCAGGGCCAAGCTTATTTACAGGTCATGTGGAGAACAGTAGTTACTGCTTCAGATGCAATGGGAGGGTGTTACTCTGATGCTGATACAGATACACTGATGAGAATGATCAGGTTATCATTCATTTACTAACTAGGTTTATAATCCAAGAGAGAGAGCTCTGGCTACACTAGAATTCATGTGCAAAGTCATTCACCATCAAATTCTGGTGGCAATGATTTAATTCTCACTCCTCTCCTGAGGGAGAGCTGTTAATGATCAAAGCCAATGTGGCAACTGACCACGTTCACAGTCCAAGCAGGGAGATTTGCTTCAACGTAGAGAATGAGCTGAACCCCCACCTTGTTTGGGTTGGTCGTTAATATCAGGATTTGAATCTCCTATTGTGCACATCTCACAGGGATGTCAGGTTTATCAGGATGGCACTTACATATGTTTCTGTAACCACTGTAACAGTGCCCTTGTTGCTATAGGCTGGGCTGGATAATCTCAAAGGTCCCTTCCAACCATGAAGATTCTGTGATTCCGTGAAAGTAAATTGCTGGAAAATAATGTGAAAATTGTGAGTGTTAGTCAGTGATTTATGGCATTTTAAAGTCAAATGCAGCTGAAAATATTGATAAGTAAAAACTTGGGCCAAATCTATATGTCTATAACCATATCTCAGAACCATGTAAGAGTACTGCATGCTCCTCTGTCCTTTTTGTGAGAAGGCAGAAATTTGTTCCATTTCCTGAAATGATTGCTGTACCTGTTGTTAGCAGAAGCAGAACTTGAAGGTCATTGAAGAAATGAGCCACTGGGATTCTGATATTAGTTGAGTTACACCATCAGTGAACTCTGCCGTTGTCAATCACAGGCATTTCTCAGTGGTGTTTTAGCCTTGGCTCCTAGTCTTAGGCTAAAGTACCTGGTTTCTTTTCACAAGTGGCTGGTCCTGACAAATACAACTTTGGCTGCTTGTAAAATACACGTAGTTTGTCTCTAATTGTGTCCTCATTTCAGGCAGGAGACACTGGCAAGAAGAAGTAGCTGGTGGAGTTTTTGCCAGCAGGTGTTTCATTTTACTTGGCTGCTATAGGGGTTTTTGATATACTAGCATGATTTTAATTTTTTTTTGCCTTGTCTGTGAATTCATGTGAAAATGAATTACGGAGCTGAGGACTGGCCAGCATTAGGAAATTGCCCTGTTTTAAATTAATTCTCTGTACAGTCAAATGGAACATTTGGGTGTTTGGAAAGGTCCACCACCAAATGCTTCCCCATGTTCATGCAATATGGGAAGAGGTTCTTATCATACTCCTGCTCCAGAGAGATTCACCCCGAAGGACAATGGGGTGGCTGGTTTTCTGCAGATAATCAAAAACATCATGGAATACATCATGGCAAACTTCAAAACGGGCTTTCTTATCTAACTTTTCCATTCATTTTGTTTTACCCTCAAGACCCACAGTTTCTGTTGCATGGTTTATCTCCAATATATTGTCCACTGATCTTTGTTAGCCTTTTGAAACCAAATGCACACTGCATAAGTTACTTGGCTTAGTCCTTCAGCTAACAAATGGCTGGCTAGCTAGCTAGGTAGGTAAAAATAAGCTGCTCCCTAAAGACTCTCATCTACAGCCCATCAGGGTACCTGAGTATACAAAGCTAGAGCCCACAATAGCTTTTAGCATTTTGCAGTGCATAGACATGTGTGAAAAGGAGATTGTGACTTTGTCTGACCTTTATAAGGAGTTGGCACAAGGTTATATAGTATACTTTGGGCTATATTTTCTTAGCTTTTTCACATATGGAATAGCATCTTCCTCTGGAATAATCTCACCTATATAATGGTGTCAAAATCTGTCCTACCGGCTGAAGTGAGCTATTTCACACTGTATCTGATACTGTTTCCTTTTTATCTGTTGAGATAGAGTGCTTTGCTGTGTATCTTGATATCCCATGGCTCTCTTTGGAGTTCTGTTCACACATCTTGTTTCCATCTGTACTCTTGAAGAGGCCTGTTAGGTGGAAGATGTATCTGTCAAACACATGTAGATTCTGGACAGCAGCCCTTTACGGGTCATGCCTTGAAACATTACTAATTTGATTTCAAAGGGAGCTATTACAAAATGCCTTTTGTGTTGTTAGGCCTCAGGAGAAGGACCTCAGTTGGACACAGTGAAATGCTGCATTTGCTATAGCCGTGGAGCCCCTTGTTGGAACAGATATAAGAATCAGTTTTGTCTTTGTCTTGGAGCTCGGTACCTCTTCAGGAGGAGTCCCCTGATGAGAGAGGGGGATGGCTGAATGTCTGTTAAAAGGTCCAGGGGACAGAAACTTAGTGATCCACAGCATCCATCTGATGCTGTCCAAAGCTGTAGAGCAACCTCAGGAAATGAGTGGAAATCTGACTCTTGTTTGACTATCCTGAGTCCTGAATGTGGGATCGTTGGTGCAAGAGGGTTGGAGTAGACATCTGTGCACTCTGTGGCAGTGCTTTGAAGATCTGTGTTGTAGCCTGTGGCTTTTTATGATGCAGTCATATGCATTTTTAAGACTAAGAATTAGACACCTTTGTGCTTGAAGTTAAGCATGACCGTGACTCATTCAGTTGTCACTCTAACAGTCTTGGTGTGAGAACCATATGGATAGGAAGAAGTAACACAGACTCAAGGTGCAAGTTCATGGATTGTGAGACAGGAGGCCAAACACTGAAACAGCATCTGACAAAAGTGAGTAATTGGCCAAAGTTTCCACTTCTATTCTGTCAACTTTCCAACATAAATTAATCCATTGTCTCAAAGTAGTGGCTTATTCCCTTGGTAAGTGGTTGATCTTCCTCCACAGCTATTTCACTATTTGCAGTTCGTTACAGTTGCTCATAGGCTGCACAATCTCTGAGCACATTAGAGCCGTAGTAGTAGCTTGACTGGCATTGGTAAACAGACAACGCTTGGGACTTAGTAATACTCTAACTCCATGCAGTAGTGTGCCAAAATAAAGGTCATTTCAATTTCATGTTATGTCACGCAGTTTTGAAGTGACATGTGTTTAATGAGTTTTCTCCAGTAAGTGAACGATAGCAAGTATTACAGTAATAGGCTTTGATGATATGCCCACAAAACAAAAACAACAAAAAAAGGCAAAATCTTTCCAAAAGCATTAAACTGATATTTTACCAGAGAAAAAAACAAAACAAAACAAAACAAAACAAACAAACAAACAGAAAAACCAAAACAACAACAAAAAAAAACCCCAAAAAACCCAAACAAAAAGCAGAACAAAGATTCAAACTCCTGCCCCCAAGCTTCTTTAATGAAGAAAATTAGGCTTTTTGGCCTTTTCCAGATGATGGTTTGCAGAAGTTTCACTATAATGTTTTCAAGTGTGCCCATCACTACAGACATTGAGGCTGATCTTCTGATAGGGGTGGGAGAGCATGAAGGGTGCAAGTTGAGCATGTCAGGGAAGCAGTATCAGAAACCTCATGGCAGGACCACTAAAGGGGTAAAAAGCTATTCTCTGTGTGTATGAAGCCTATAATGGTGCATAGAAAGGTTTGGAGTAGTTTCTGTCTTCTCATATGGCAATGCCTGCTTGTCTTGCCACTCTGTCCAGTACTTCAGCTGGTTGTTCCCTGTCATCTTTCTGCCAGGCTATGGACTTGAACACACAGGAGGTGCCATCTGAACATCAAGGAATACTTCTTCATGGTGAGGGTGGTCAAACACTGGCAAAGGTTGCCCAGAAAGGCTGTAAAGTCTCCATCAGTGGGGACATTTGAAAGCCATCTGGACATAGTCCTGGGCAACCTGTTTCAGGTAGCTCTGCTTGAGATGGTTGGATCAGATGATGTCCAGAGGTCCCTTTGAACCTTAACCATTCTGTGACTCCATGATTTTATGACTGCTTGATCAGAGCTGTTGGCATCTTCTTGTTCAAAGACTTAAAGGCATTGAACAAAATCTGTTACGTAATCTTGTTCTTGGGAATGTTGCTTTTGGTGTCAGTGGTGGGTTGTGTGACACATGAAAATAACAAATAGTTCCTTCAGTAAAGAATAAGAGGGAGAACTGTTTTGATTCTTGGTGGTTTAGCTTTTGAGTGTGCAGGAGGGACTGTTGCATTGAAACCCCCTCTCTGAGGAAATGTGAAGAGTATAAGAGGTAGGGTAAACACTCATAGATGGTTGGTAGTGTAAACACTGGTAATGTACACATTTCAGCTGTTTGCAACACAGCCTATACCAGTTGGGTATTGCAAAAGTTGGTTCTTAATATTCTGTGTAATATTTAGTAGTCAGAGAATGAACTCTTTTGAGCTGGTCACACACTAAGTCTCATCTTCGTGTCGGTCACTACTCCCGTTGAAGTCAAACTGATGGTAAACTGTGAACTGAGAAGTCAATAATGTATGCAAAATGAAGTGTCTATCCTTCTGCACATCCTGTTTGCACACAGTGAACTATAGAAATAGGAAGAGATCAGGACTGGTTTCCTGGCAAAATTTTGCATTAGGCTGCAATCCTAGAACTGGGCAGCTAAAGTAATTCTAATTAAATTACTCTGGAGATGCACTTTTCTGAAAGGTAGTGGTCACGTTATATAATACTTCACTTAGGTACACAACAGCAAAAGTGCTGCTGTGTTGTACACAGATGCTAAATCTTTCTGTTGTTTAGCTGATCAATTGCTTTTTTGGGTCAATGGCCATATGACATTGTTTAACAGAGGACAGCTAAGTCCACATAAATAAGAATTTAAAAAAGTAGCAAGAGACCATGTGCTTGCTGTCTTAAGCAAGATGATGAAATTTAATAATACGACCATTTGGTACCACTCTAAATTGTTCTTACAACCTGTTCCACAGTGTTTTACTATCACCCAATAATCATGCCAAATATCATGTGATGTTCATATTTTCCCAGTACATGGACATGAGCACTTGCATGAGCTTCCATGATGATAATATTTGGCTTACAAATTATTTTAACAAATTTTGATGTGTGTTTAATCATATCAAATTCAATGCCAGAAAATAAACAAAATGGTTTCAGGGATATTTATGATGCTGTGGTTCTTATTAAATACAGCCTAATGCACCCACAGTAATAGGAAACTGAAGTTGCTATCTTTTGAATGCATGTGTCATACAACCGAGAATCTCTCAAGACAACAAAATGCAGTCTCTTTGCTGCTTTTCATCCGACACAATACCCAGCAAAGTCAGTAGAAATTCTCTTCTGAGCAGAGATAGCAGGATAGCGCTGTACTTCTCTTCCTTTGCCACGGATGTCTGTAAAGCTGCACATACATCGTGTCACTGTTTTTAATTGCCTCTGTTGTCTGGCAGGCTCAGTTATTCTTCAGATCCCCTTTTACACTCTATCTAGGTATGCACTGTTGTCACGGTGCATCTCTGACTGATCAGCCCCTGGCTCTGTACTTGGATATGTGCACTTGGAAGAGGGGCTGAGAAGGAGGGGCTGGAGACAGGGATGTCAGAGCCAGTAACCAGCTTGGTGTTATGGGCTTGGGGGAAACCACTCCCTGGGACTGCAGCTGTGCTGTGGGACTGAAGGCAGGTTGGAGTGCAGACCTATAGTAATGCTTAAAGGCTGGCTGCGGTGTCAGAGAATGTCTCTTGTTTCACAAGAGAATTGCATGCAGTCTTCAGGCCTTTCATGTCTTGCATTTTATCCTGAGACCCATCTCCCTTTGAAAAGACATTAAAAGGGGGTCTAGCATGTATATGGGTAGGATTTTTTCCTAGTAAGAGAAATTTTTCAGACTTTGCATGCAGATTGTTGGAAAGATGGGAGCGCTCTGTTATATAAACTTGGAGCATGTGAAATGTGAGAGGAATGTGTTCTGTAAATGATGCATTTGTTTGAATGAGTGATCACAATCAAACAATGCATCTTAATTGTTTTCTTTTCTTTAGAATAATTTTGCAGTCCAGGAAAGAATAATACGAACACCATGAAAACAGTCTCCAAACTTTATTGTTGTAGAATAAGTTTTTAGATGGGATTATATGCAGAGAGTTGTTGGAAAAATCAAAGTTACTGCTTACATAATAGCCATGGCTTTGCCAAAACTGAATTTGCATTGCATTTACAGAGATCCTATATCAATATAAATGGGTTAAAAGACCAATGGTGGGGCATTCTACTACTTATCTGTAAGAGCATGAGCCACTGGACAGAAAAAAAGGTATATATTCTCTCTGTTGTTGCTCTTGACTGATGCTGTTACATAGAGCTACTACTAAGTTCGCGTTTTATTTCTAAACTCATATTATTTATCTATCTATTTGTTTATTACTCTCAACACTTTGTGGATTGCATCAAATTTCTGCTGTCCTCCGGGTGCATCCTCCCTTCATTAGTACTTCTTTAAAATTTCAAGATGATATATGCTGCCCCTGACATATTTCCCAGTGGAGCTTCCCATGCTGGTGGGGTTGGATAAAAGGCAGTGCACAATCTTTTTGGCCTGACCTACATCTAACAATGGGAGCAACTGTGGCATCAGGACACATACCTTAGCAGGTAATTCAGGTGTTATTGGAGTGCTGGATGTGCTTTTGTTATACAGAGCTGGTTTCAGTACATTATAAGAGGAAAAAGCTCTACTTAGTATTGAAGGAGGGATGAACAGATTGGAAGTTATGTTTGGGATGGGCTCTTGTCGCTACTGAAAATAACTGTGGAGTCTCTAGGGAGTCTATTCATCCCTGCCACATCTATGTTAAAAGGAAACCATGTCATTTGTACTGAAGAAGTTGGATGAATTTCACAAAACCATTTCAGTGTGACTTAGTGTTCTACCAGGTTTTTGAAGAGTGCCATAACTTTTCAGACAGGATAGTGATAAGAAAAGTAAATAAACCGCTCCTGTCTCCAAGGAAAAAAAAATGGATGAGGGGGAGCATGGAAAAACATACTGTAAATGCAGGTTGCACTGCACAAAGCCACCGTGCTGGTGTTGGGAACCAGCTCTCCACTGTCCTGGTCTGTGGGCCACAGAAGGACTGTGAAAGTCTGCTCAGAGTGACCATGTTCCACAGTCTCTACACAGATTTAAATACTCATTTTGTGAGACAGCAAAGAATCAGACCCAGGTATGGGTTATAAGCAACTACTCAGTAGAATCCATTCTAGATGCAGAAGGTTTCCCTGCTCATTGCAAATAAGATCTGCAGCCCACTCAGCAGCTGCTCCACTTAATTGTTCCACAGTTTTCTTGGCCAAAATATTTTTCGTTGTGTCTAAAAGAGCACCTTTAAGATTAACCGTGAAAAATGATTTTTAAGATGTCTTATTTGACCTTGACAGAAACACTCTCTGTTGGGTGACTATGTGTCACAAAATGGGAGCTGTAGTTCAGACTTGGTCATGCTGCTAGCTTTTCTCTGCATGACTGCACTGCAGCTTGAATTGATCATGGCAAGTAAATTGAAGCTGTTAGTCCATTTAATTGTCAGTTCTGTGTCTGTGCACTAAGTCAGTCAATGATTCTTCTGAAGTGACTGCTACTATACCACATAGCTGCTCACATGGCCATTGGATGTGTATTGATGGCACTAATGGAGTCACTGAGCCACGCTCACATCTAGCAATGTCACAGCTCCCTACATATTGATCACGATGGTGATTTGTTCTGCAGCAGTGTCCTGAAAGCCCAGGAATATCAGAATCCAATGTATCTAGTTCGTAGATAGGATGACATAGCCCCAGGACTGAAGAGGCTGCGTGAAACTTGAAAGAAGACAGTAAAAAGCAAAACCAATGGTGTTGATGATGATACAGAATGAACAGGCTACCTTTACAGTCACTGAGAGTCAGCATCACTTGGAATACCTTAAAAATAGTGAATGTAGTAACAATTTATTTAAATACCAAACTTGACTATCATATTTTAAATAAAATGAACTTTGCTGGCCATTCTGAACCTAGCTAACATAGATGATAAATGTTTTGTTGACCAAATGATAGAGCAGTTTAGATGAATGTTGGAAAAACCAGCAACAATCTTGGAATTTAGTCTAGGGAAAAATTTCATTTGACCTTAGCATAGCAATGATCCTATTAGATCTGAAAAATATCCTGTAGGAAACAGCTGCTAGGTCAGTAGCCCACCTCAACCTGAAGATAGGATTTCTCTTAACTGTATTCTGTCTAGAGATGTGTTTTCATGTTATTTTGACAGCTAACATTAATTTAACCCTATTTTGCCTCCTTTCTGCCTTCTACGCTACTGTAAATAATCACTCTGCCTCTTGGATGTTTTACAGCCTGCTAGTATTTGTAGACTCACCACTTCTGATCACTGACAACCTCAGCTGTATCTGAACTAGTGACCTGGAGATGAAAAGCTGTGTGTTCCATTACTGATCCTTTGAGAAATACATTACCCTTCTCTGCCTCCTTTGCATCTAAAGAAAATTATTTTTCTTTAAAGGCTCTTTTTCTTCCAAGATTGCTCTCTCTTGATCATTTTCATCAAAGATCAAGAAAGCACATCAACCTGTAGCATCAGAAAATTATTCCCCATGTGTACATGGATAAGATGGGATTGATGCAACATCTGAGAAAAACTAATTTCTTTTGCAGCAAAGACATTTGATTGTTTTTTGCATTGATAATCATTCCATCATTCTAAGAATTCTTCTGGAAAACAGATTTCTGTGTATAAACTACAAGCTTGACATTTGTCAAGTGATGATATTCATGGTTGTACAAATGATCTGGGACGATGATAAGTAGTTTGCAACCACCTGACAGTGTGTGACACAGCCAGAGAAAGGTGCCTGGAGTGTACTGGGGAGAAATGACACTGTTGAATATTTATTGTGATGAGATCGACTTGCAGGATCACAAGAATTAGTTCTTTCTCAGAATGAAAAAGGAAAAACATTGTATCCCATTGGGCATCACTGGAGAAAACTTAGCTAAATGAAGGTGCTAAGCCTATTGAAATGTTGAGAGTAAGTTCTGTTTCACTATTTCTTACTGTGCTAAAGCGAGACCATTATAGGACCAAAGCAGTGTATCCATGGGAACGTGGAACTCAAGTTCAAAATTATAAGCTCTTAAGAAAGCAATGGGGTCTTTTTTCTTTTTTTTTCCTTTTTTTTTCCTTTTTTTCTCTTTTTTTTTAATAATTTTGTAACAGTCTAAAAATGGTACTTTATGAATGTACCTAAGAAACAATAGGTATGTTATTGCATTTAGACAGGATATTAATTTAATGATTAAATCTGGATCTCACAAATCAGGATGATCTCGTTGTGTGGTTCACTGATAACATGAAAAAGTGTTTTCAGGATCAGATTGCACTCTACGTTGGAAGTTTCTCAGAGTTAATGGTTCCTCCAGCAAGTCATTTGTTGGAAAGCCCTGCTTATTGATTATGATTGCATATTAATGGGTATATCTGATACGTATTTTGCAAGTTTCTTGGTTAAAATTTCTTTATTGAATGTCCCAGGGGTAAATGAGCTGAAGAAGTGGAAGCAGGTAATACTGTTTTGCTATGTCCAGATATTTAAATGTATTTTCAAAATATCAAATCTATTACAGGAGAATTTGGTTCAGGCAATTAAATTCCAATAACATAATGGATTACAAGACTTTTTATTATATAAATGTGAAATCAGAAAACATCTGGATGGACCATGTCAAAAATACTAGCATGTAAGACATCACAGGGGGGCAGATTTCCAGCACGGTTCTAGATACCCATCTTCAACACTGTCTGTGAAGAAGGCAAAGCTGTGCTTGCAAATCAAACTGCACATTTCCAGCTAACACACTTGTGTGTGCAAATGGAAATTTAGCAGGCGTAAATTTAGTAGTCCCCTTTAAATTAGTCATGCCAGCATCTGAGAGGTGATTGGATGAGTTTATCAGTGTTCCAGATATAGCTTATAATTGCTGCTTCACGTTATAAACAAAGCCATTAACTGAAACATATCTACATTTACTGAAATGACTTTCAGTCATTGAAGACACTGGGGCACGTTTAATGCCTTTTTACTTTGTGTGAAGACAACAATAAATCTTGCACATTTGCTAATATCTAAATCAAGCTTCAAAGTTAACCTAAATTACTACTTTGATGGAGGAGCAGGCTTTATGCATTCAAGTAAAAATCTCTTTTTTACATAAACACTTTTTGATGCAGGCTTATTTTTGATAGGCCCTTCCAGAAGAAACATTAAAATTGTAGGGTTACTTAATGAATGCCTAAGACTATGTTAGATGTCATGACTATGCTGCCCTGCATGCAGTTGGATAAAAAGAAATTGAAATACTGTTGGACCAAACCTGCAATAAAACTCTCTAATATTTCAGTAGATACGAGTGCATGTGAAGCTACTGCAGAATGAAGCTCATAATCCTGGATATCTTCTCATGAGATGCTGAATATATGAAGGTAGTTCATAAAACAAATCAGAACGGAGGACTTGTAATAGTCCTTGGAATTACATAATTCACAGCGTTGCTTTTGGGACAAGGCAAAGAGTAAGACGTATGCATGCACCTTATGCATGTATATCAGGATTTGAATAACTGCACTCTCTCTACTACTGATTAAACAATAATTGCAATGAGAGAGGAGGTTCATGCGGCGATTTTCCCAACTTGTCCTGCAGCAAGATAAAATATCAGATGGACAAGATTTTCAGAGTTGCCATCTCTTCTCAGGGGGCTATCAAATTTGGGTTGCAAATCTAAGAAATTTAAACTCGAGGTAACAAGTAACAAGTGTTGGCATTAAAAATTTGGTGTTTGATTCTCAGTAATAACCGAGTAATGAGCTGCTTCTTTTTTTATTATTATTATTATTTTTATTTCTTCTCAGAATAAAGTCTGATTTTTGAACTGCTAGAGAATTAAAAAAGTTGTTCAGAACACTTGAATTCATGGAATTCTTTTTTGGGAAGCACTTATTGGAATCACTACTTTTTATACATCAGACACTATAAATCTAAAATAGACCCTAAAAATTAGCCTAGTCATTACCTACAAAGAGTGTTACAACTAATTATCTTTATGCCCACAACTTGGGAGGCCTACTTTTCATACAAATACTTTCTCTTTATATGAATTTTTATACAACGGACACAATAATTCAAGGCTTGCTGCCTTCATTTGAAAATGAATTTGGATGAAAGTGAGGTTTGCATTTAAAGTGCAAAAGCTCTTCCTGCATAACTGCATGTGTGGACAGTTCTAATTCAGGAATTAAAATGTCTTCTTGTTTCACTTAATCTGCCTTTAAAATAGAAGTGTTTAGCTTAATCCTTCATTGAACTGGAACAGGTCCACTTGTTCCAGTCCACCTGTGAGTTATGTTGGAAAAGGAGTAGCTTTTCTGAATAACAGCTATTCATTTCAGAAATATTTTTCCAACTACTTTAGGTCTGAGCCTGATCTCAGTTGACACCCATTGCAGCTTTCCAAATCTCAAGTCTAAATTTTGCAGCCATCCCATCAAATAACCAACTCCGTTTTAAATGCTCAGAAGACTAAACTCCAAAATTGAATCTAAGCTGTACTGAATATTTGTGACAGAAATGTAACTTAGATTTTGTGGGTTTTACCAATCTCAAACTATAATTAATTCTTTGTTGGCTGTGGGTATGGTAGCAGCAGTATTCTTTAACAGTAAAAATAACAGTGATGATGGTCATTAACTGAACAAATTAAATCATTGATTGTTTTGGTTTAGAGGAAATCAAGGCATGTGCACAAATCCCATCAATCTCAGTTAAATTGTGCCATGACTTAAGAATAATTCCCTGAATCAGGACTTAAAGCTGTCAGCTCTCAGGAGCAAGTCTTGTTATCTATGAGTGTCTGAACTGTGCTTAACCAACTAGAACTGTTATATGGTTGAGAACTTGAGACACAATTGCAAAATATTGTATAAACATCTTTTGGGCACTTCACTAGATTCTGAGAGTTAAAAATAAAATCGTTGCACTTAGTCTCTTGGGGGACTCAAGTAATTTTATTTTATTTTTTTTAATTGAGAATTTAAGCTCCTTATACAGTTTGTACAATGACTGATGTGCATACCTGGGTTAATCTGAAGGTCAAATACTCTGTGTATTGGACATTTAAAGCTGATGTCCTGCCTAAGTTCCAAATCGTTAGCTTAGCAAATGGGAGCTTAAATATAAGCATAGTCAATGGGGAGGAAAAGGCCACTGCGAAGTGTGTCTAGCAATAGAAAAACCTACAGGATGCGAACATAAATTTTTAATTCAACATTCCTTAATTTAAAAAAAAGCACACACCACCAGTCCCCTCCCTCCTGACAAGCCTGCAAAAACTAGGTCTGAATTCCCAGTGGGAATAATGAGCAACAGCAAGAGTGAATGCTGGGAGAGAAGAATGCAATTGTATTAGGCTCCATCACAATGGGAGGTAAACCCAAATCATTTATAAAAGGTAAATGCTGGCAGAACACAGGGAGCTCAGAGCACCACACTGCAGGTGTGATTTATGAGGCTGGGGACTGGCTATAAATCAAACCCTTTTGTTTTAAATAGTACTGCTTCAACGCAGGAGATCAGTTTACATGTAGAGGAAATGATGAAAAAAATGCAGTACATTGCATCCCAAGAATATTAGAGAATCAGCTTTACAATGTGACTATCAGTACCACGTTCAGACAATAGATATCTGATGTGCAATTTAGCGAATGCTCCTACTGCTTGAACAGAGTGCCCCAATCTAGCAGCTCAAGTTTGTTTCAAATGTATTAATTATGGGATCTATTTTGTGAGTCCAGCTGTTAAAATCATTGCAGGATCAGGAATGCATTGGCTATTCCTGTTAACTAGCTAGAGGTGTCCTTTTATGCCACCAAAGGCTCTGCCTGCTTCTATGTTATCCGTATTTTTCGTTAATTATAAAGGTTTGTGGGTCTCATTATTTAGTGGCCTTGTCCTGTGGAAATGGGTGGATAAAACAGTTAATTCCTAGGGATTCAAATAGAGAGTAGGAATCCTGGAAAGTTCCTCACAATTACAGAAAAATACACACCTCTGGCAAAGAAATGTGCTTTTTTCTCTCTGGTTGTATAATTATCAAATGGAAAAGATTTTAAAGGTAACAAGCAAAATGAATTCTTCTGCTCTGCTCTCCAAATCTGCCAGGGCTTATCTTGGCTGCATACGTTGCATTCATTTTGCCTGCGTACCACTGGAGTAAACTGTGTGCCCGAAACCACGCTGTGTGTCCTGCAACATGGGCCAGAGAAGCACTTCAAAAAGCTGAGAGGACAAAAGGCCTACATAAAGGGAGGTACAGCAGTTATATCGGTGTTCAAAGGCATTTATAATGAAACAAAAGCTGACTGCGTTACACTTGCACGTATCCTAGTCATTTGATGTAATGGTCTTATATCAGTAGTGATTTAGCCATGTGAATGTAAGAAGTTGCCTTTAATTCACTGATAAGCAGAGTGCCTGTATGTCAGCAAGGAGCTAAGAGACATCTTGTATTACAATGCTTTATTACTTTCCAAGAGTCCAAAATGCAAACACTACAGAAACATGAGCACAATTTCCAGGATCTTTCTGAGGCTCTGATATTGATACAGCCAGCATCGGCTACCGCTGGAAGCGCTAATATCAATTGCCAGTGTGAGGAAGGTATCATTTCCCTGAAATAGAATGGATTTTTTTTTCTTACTTCTTATTATAAAAATACATCTAGAGCCACAAATTTATAGGGCATTCTATAAATGTAAAAGCATATTCCCTGCTCAGTAGAGCTTGCAGTCTAAATTAGATGGATATATGAAAAAGGTGTGTTGGTGATGAACAGAGAAAAGAAAGAAGTGACTGAAATTGCTTTTACCAATTTCTTGAATCTGTCAAGATTTCCAGCAGCTAATGGACTAGACTTTTACAAGTATTTGTGCTTCTGTTTTTCCAAGATTAGGATGCTTAAGGATCAGCATAAATACAGTTATTTTACATGTAAAATCTAATGCAGTACAAAAAGCACATTATGTGGGAGAGGAGTAAAAATAGCTTTGTCCCTTACAAATCTGATGTTATCCTGGACATGAGAGTCAATTTAGATAGATAGCCTGAAAAGAGGTCTTCCCAAGTTGTGTAATTCCTCTCAGATTGCAGTGCCATCTGTAATCTTTATAACATTTTTCGTTTTAACTGGATTCCTGAAAACTTTTTCCCTCTTAGGTTTTTTTTTTTTTCTAGACAAACACTGTCTCATTTCTTTGTCTATTGGGTCCAGTGAGACAAATACTTTTGTGGGCCAGAAGCTGTGTTTTAAAATCCATTCTTTGCAAACTCTTCTGCCTTTTACACGAGTAAAAATGTCACTCAAGGGACCTTGTTGCAACACTCAAGAAAAAATATAATTAAAGCTGATTTAAACATTGAATTTCTTTGCCATCATAAAGGTTAAATACACGGAAAAGCAAAAGAACATTTATATAGCAGAAATAATAATGGAGGGTTTACATCTGCAACCTCCATGAACAGTAGAAGTTGTGGCTTTTCCTATGTGCAGTCATCAGGAATAGCTGGTAATTACCAAGTTCAAAGCCTATTGTCTCCTCCAAAAAGCCAAGTTGTTTTTTTGGGGTTATTTCAGAATGACGTGACGTCTGATGGCTCTACTCTTTTTATAGGTCTTCTTGATATGCATTGAATCATGACCTGGGATGGAAAGTAATTTTTGTGAACATATTTACAGAATGATGTGTAACAGATCTAGCAAAAGCAGAAGGCTGGTAATAGTGACTGATGTAGTACTGTGGAGAAAAGAAACCTGAACACTGCTCTCCGAGGAGGCCGAGTGAGGAGTGAGGTAATAATGGGTTTCATTGCCCAGTCGGGGTTGACAGAAGGAGAGATGATTTTGCTTCTCAAATTGTGCTCAGAGGATGGAAGGCAGAGTGCATTTTACATATATGCACTAGGTGATGGGACAGTCTCGTTCGGTGATCTAGGAAACATTGTGCTACGTACAAAGGTCCTCTGCAAAGCTGATGAATATTTTTTCTTATTGCAGGGCTGATACAATCAATGCCTTTGATAAGCTGAATCTTGAAGGTGTGTCATGGTTTGTTCGCTGTATACCCTCATTAAGCCAATGGGGACTGCACTGAGGTAATAATCTCCAGAGAATTTTTTCTATTCTGTAGCTGACAAAGGCAATGTCCTGAATTCATTCTACTGGCATGGTTTTACTTTCAGGTAGGTGTGGGCATGCACAAACCATTTCAAAATGTCTGCTTCAAGCATTAAATGTTTTACAGGAGCTTACATATGCAAGCACACAGTCTGTGGGTAGGGTGTATAAAGAGGAAGATTCATGAACTTTATTTCTTAAAGCGTAACCTTCCACATAGGAAGCTCAAGTAGGTCATGTGCTGAGGGGAGCCAGGAAACTCATGTATATGTGTGATTCAAATCTAATAGCTTCTCTAGTAATTGGGAGTGGCCAACAGATGTATATTGGATGTGTTTATATGTTTTCTGAGATGTTACAGATATAAAGTGTTTATCAGAACTTAGAATCTAACCTTTAAAAGTAGATGTCTTCTAAGATTGTATTCAGCTTCCTTGTGATGAGAATTAGCTTTCCACCTTAATCAGCATTTGTGACTTGATTCAGCAGAGCATTGAAGATATGCTTACGGCAATCTCCATTCAGCAAAATTTTTTAACTTTAAATACACGCTTCGGGAACAGAGTTTAAAATTAAATGTGGGTTTATGTGCTTTGCAAAGCTAGGTTTCAACTTTGAGCCTCTGGATGGGAAAATTATCATGCACATCTGATTCATAGTGTGAGACTTCTCCCTTTTTACTGAGGAGGGGACTGACACAAGAGGTATCACTGAAAACTGCAACTATTGGTGAACATTTTAGAATCCCTTTAAAAATAACATCTAAAAATGTGAGTAGGTATAAAATAAACAGAAGCTCTTTTTTTTTTAACATTAGGATATTTAAAAAAAAGAAGCAATTTTGGAAGACTGACTTTTCAATTTCAAAATTAAGTGAAAAATTTGTAATTCAGAAAAAGTTTGCAGTCTTCTGTAACCCTCAGGGTCCATATGCCTGTAGACAGACATTCCCTTTCTAAGTCATTTTTCCAAGATCCTAGTTTTGTAAAACTGTAAAGTAAATGAGCAAATAAATCCACACACGTGTTCTGATATGCTCCACCATTTCTCTGATATTGCCCTGTAGGGTACATTAAAGACATAAGGAGTCAGAATAAAGAGATCAGGAATATCAGGGATAAAGGCTTTTATTCCTTGTCAGGAATAGAGACATAAGAATGAGCACTTTGGAGGATGCCCTGTTACTGGACCCTAATGCATGTTAGAAATGCCATCTTCAGCTGTGCTGCTAGTGGAGTTTAGCAAAGTCTGCTCCACAAAGGTGTTTGCTGTCTGAACATGGGACCTCTCTCACTTCTAAGTGCCATTGGCAGCAGCAGTATCTTGCTTTTCCTCTCCTGCTGTCTGCAGACCATAAACATTGCTATCTCCCAGCCATGGCAAACTGAAGAACCCAATCATCCTTATCTGCTCTCAAAAACCTGTGAAGAATGTTCCAGGAATGGTAACTTCCTGATGTGATTTAAATGCTCCATCCTAACATCAGTGGACGGCTCCTGAATTTTTAAGCATTTATGTGTGGGTTTTTAGTGTTGATATGAAAGATGTTCTCTTACAAAAGAAGTTGATTAGTTGAACAGTGCTCTTTCACAGATTTGTAGGCATTAGTGCTCCAGATAAGAGCACTTTATGGTCTGGTGCCTATCTTCAGATTTGCCTGGGGCAACACCAGAGCAGCTTGACAATGGGAAGATTCTTTAAAAGCTCGGTTTAGGACTTAAACAGGTGCTAATTTCTGCTTCTATAAATTATTGTAGGTTTGTTGGTGTTGTAGGTATTGTAGTTGGACTGTAGTCCAGTGATTTGTAAGGTTTGAGTTATGCTCTCTCTCTAGTATGTGGAGGATCTCACTGGACAGCCTACCTCAAACCTTATAATTTGCTGGAAGTAGGATTTTGGAGCAGGAGTCTGGATTTGTTTGTAATTACATATACAAGTCTTATTTAATAGGTGTGAAGAGTGTAAAACAGGGTAAACAACCTGCTGCTTAAAAGGGAAATATTTCAAAAAAAGTTTGAGAACAGCTGTCCTAATTATTGTATATGACATTAATTTTAATTTCCTTTTATTCTCTGAGCTAGAGAGTACTGGAGTACCTTACACATGTTTTGCTATTTTAAAATGATTTATTTAATGTCCTTGTAAAGTTTAATTTTTCTCTCTTTAGTTTCAACACAGGTAAGAATTTGGTTTTTAAACCTCATAAATTAGAGGAATTTCCCATTCATTTATCTGTCATAGCCATTGTTAGCAATGTTAGTTTTTTTTCCTTATGTGTTGTATAATTGGTGGTTGATCCAGTTTAGTTCTAATTGTCAGAAGAACCAGACACCCCTCTAATTTCCAGAACCTGCTTCACAACTTTGTAGATTGTGTATATTCCAGTCACAGCCTCTATCTGTGTAAAATTTGGAATAAATGTATTGAAGTCAACAAAGCTGTTTTAGTTTAACATAATGTAATAATAGACTCTGTCCTCAAACTCCATCTATCATTCCAGCACTCGTTAGGCATTCTGGTTTTGTTCATAGTAGGAGCCATCATAAAGAAATTGATTACCCTCTGTCCACTCATCCAATTTATTGCAAGAGAACTCCATGTTCATTTGCCCATTACGCAGCATTTTGTGAGGATGAGAAAGAAACAAGCCAAAAGAAGTCAGTAGAAGAAGTAGTTACCATCTTGGGGGAGACGCTGCTCTCATTTATTTTTGGTATAAATGCAGAACAGTTCCACACCTCCCAGAAGAGTTCATTTGCATTTAGTTGGGTAAGACTAACTCCAGATTATACTCTGAACCCTCAGACTCACCCTTTCTACCCCCATTTGCAGCACTGAATTACAAAAGAGACTTCTTATGATCTGTAGCCTATGTGTTATGATTTCCATTCCTCCTGGTGTTCCTCTCCCTCTTTCACTGCTAGCTGTGTTCCCCAAGTTGGGCAGCCAAATAATGTGTCCTCCATGGCTGTTAAAATAGCACTATAAATAGGCTGGGAAGCAATATTGTTGCAGCAAAACAATTGGCACAGTCCTCTTTCTTCTCCCCAGTGGCAAAGTTGGTCATGACCAAAACACACCTGGTCTCCATTATCCAGAGAGCACAACCCTGGGGTTGTTTCTGCATCTGGATCCCTCACAGGGTTGCAGGAAGCATGACACATTTCAATAAGGATGCCACCATTAGTATGTCAAACATCATACAAAGGCAATGACAGAAAAGGAGAGTCCTCCTCCTGCATTGCTCTGTGCTACTAACAAAAAGGTGTTCTTGGCTGAGTCAAATTGAAAACTTTCTCCATAGTTGGCTCAGTTAGAGATTTGCAGTCAGGAATGTGTTAGTTGGCAAATCTGTAAGCAGT
This sequence comes from Jacana jacana, assembly GCA_013400555.1. Lineage (NCBI taxonomy): Eukaryota > Metazoa > Chordata > Aves > Charadriiformes > Jacanidae > Jacana > Jacana jacana. Next base: position 53,809 of record VZTM01037310.1, on the reverse strand, counting down.
GAATTGCATAGAGACTTGGCATGACAATAGGTGAAGTGATCAAGTAGTAGCTTTGCTTTCCCTTTTTGCCACTCATGGGCTTTACGTTAAGCTGCATCACATGATATCTTCCCAGCTTCAACTCCAGGGCCTTACAGATGCCTTCACTGCCATGTCATCTTCCTGTACTGGATTACCAGCTTCATACCTGTCCCCTGCCTACAAGTCTGTGTTTTCAGTCATATGTTTTCTAACCCTGGCCCAGTTTTTCCCCAGAATACTGACCTGCATCTTTATGTTGGTAATTCTTTACCTGCCTACCTACCATCCCTTTCTTTCCTTCTCCATCTAGCATAGTTAGGCCTCTAAGTAATGAAATAGCTTGCTTTGGTTTATTATGCATGCTGTATATTTATATATGTTGGGTGGGCTGAGATCAGTATTACTCCTGTGGCACCATGTTTTTTAAAAGCTCTGTGTACCGGATCTGTGCAGACCATAATAAAAAAATCTCTATTTCAATGATGTGAGGACAGTGGCATGATCTGTGGCTAAAGTAATTACAGCTTTCTCTTCCAGCTAAACATGTAGATATTGTAGATGAAGTGTTTATGCATTTGTGTGACTCTGGGAGGAAAAAAAAATCTGTTTGAAAATTCTGAATAATGGTTTTGATTAAATTAATATTTCAGAGACTTTCCCTTTGGAATGATGATTTGTCGGCAGCTCAGAAGGATCCAAGTAAGAATTTTATACAAATAGCAGACCGTTATTTAAAATGTGTCAGAGCATGGGTAGGGCACCTCTGAGCTGGTGCTAAACTCTGCTTTCAAGTTTGTGGTGAACTCCCAAGCTCCATTTTGACTGGGTGGTTTGAAACATGGTCTCTTCTTTTGGCTTCTCTGGCAGTTTTCCAATAAACAGTCTGTCAGCCTGTTATGCTTTCACAGCTGTATTAGCCCCTTTGGCCTCCCCACCAAGCTCCTGACTAACGCGTCGGTCCTACTGGAAAAATGAGTTTACAATTTATTCTTCAGGGATGTGACAGCTGATAGCAAACAGACAAACACTCTTTGCACACCAGTCACTTTTCTACTGAAATAGTACAAGAAATGATACATAAACACACATACATGTATGTCTCTATATATGTATGCATGCATATTTATGAACACAAAAATGCGTATTTATGTAATAAAACGTGTATGTTTGTCTCTCTAAAAAGAAGAAACAATATATATCTTCACTGCCTTTTCTTTCTTGTTTCCCTACCACTCCCAGGAGCTGTCTGTGTCAGAGCCTTCCAGGCAGTCCCCAGCCCTCGTGTGATGCACAGCTTTTCTTCTGGATCATGAGCTTGGTGTCCTTGGGTTCCTGCTTCCTTACTTGGCCCCATGCCTTCTCCATCTCTTTGTCTCAATTTTCTTTCTTGCTCAGCTTTCCTTCCCAGCCTCTTAATCTGAGAGATTTTATCAAGGCAAAGTATGTGCTTCTGTAGGATCGTATCAATGCTTCATTTCATGCTTCTGCCTTTAGGAAAATTCCCAGGCTCTAACTCCAGCACCCAGTACAGACAGTCTGCCTTTTCCTAGATGTTAGCCTTCTCATTGCCTTACCCTGGTGCCCAGACAAAAACTCCTACAAGAGACTTTTCTCAAAAAAGATAATTTTTGGCCCCGCTTCCCTGCTTATTAACACAAACTGTATTGAACCAAGGAAGGGTGAAAACAGATGGATATGAAAGTGCAAATGATTCCTACACTGCAACTAGAATTTTGTAAGGTCTGTAGTTGTGTCCTGGTTTTGGCAAAAAGACTGACCTAGGGGACCACAGGGCCTCAAACTAAATTAGTAACTTGGAAAAAGATGTTGAGATGTTGAGCTGTCAAGTTACAAACCCCCCTCTCTGCCTTCCCCACCCCCCCAATGCAGCATAGGGACAGTTTTCACTTTCATGCAGTAAACAGGAGTTTCAGGAGTAACTCGGTTTCAAATGAGCTGTATTTGACAGGCAAACTCAGACTGAAACCTGAGTGGGGTGTTTGTGAATGCACTTGGGCTGAAACTGAAGAAAAGCTTTCCATGAATCGCTGTAAACAGAAACCGCTGTGTTAACCTAGATGGGTGCCCTACTTCCCAGCTGAGGTACCTTCTTCTGCTCACTCCCTATGGACTAGCACAAGGCTGTAAGAGGTGACCTTGAATAAAGGGCTTTGCCCCAGATACAACACCAGCAAGGAACTATTCTTCAGCAACAAAACACTCTTTGCTACTCTCCTGGGCAGAATGGATGACAAAGGAGGTATACATCCTTCTGTGCTGTGTCCTTTCTTCTCCCTGCCATCTGCTCTTGGCAAAGCCTTCTCCCATCCTGCCGATGCTGTTGGGGTGTTCAACTTCTGGGTAGCGTGTTTCCCTGCAAGCCACGGGTTGCAGCCCTTCCTTATATGTACTGGTTCTGTGCCAACATTTCCAGAGGCTGCTTGGGTGGTGCCTTTTCAAGGGCATTTCAGTTGCATTTAATTTCTTCACATCTTCAGTTTTTACTTTTTTTTGAAAACCAGAAAAGTTCCATAAGTTCCATAGGACTTCCCCCCTGTCGTCCCCCCTCCCGCCCCATTTCTTGTATTCTATAGCCATTCCCTAAAGTACAGCCACTGTTGGGTTGAAAAGTAAGCATTGTTTAATAATACGCAAAAGCCCCACATGATGTTTATTACCACTGTGATAAGGAAAATGGTTTATTTAGTTCTGCAGGTTTATGACACAGAAACGGATCTTTTTTCTAAACTTATGGCAAGTTTTAATTTTAGATCAGTTTCCAAAGCTGTAGAAATACTAGATAGTTAGATATATGCTCAATATTTTACATTACTCGATTGTAACTCTCTCTGATAGAGAATTTAGCTATTTTTCTTCATGAAAGTTGGGGAACTTTTAGACTGTCCAAAAGATTTCACTATTAATTTAAGTCTGAGCAGAGTCCAAGATACGTCAGTAGTTTTGATTTGTGCTGGTGGTTGCACACCAGCACCAGCACTGATGAAATAAAGTGGAAAAAGCACAAAGACTGAAGTCAGTGCTAAGGTGTGTGGCTGCTTTATTGCTGCCCCTCTTGCCCCTATCAAATCCCATCTGTCTATATTGGAAATCAGCTGTCCACACTGCTGTTGGTCACATACATCTTTGTGGTTCTTCACTGGATTTGCACTGGTAGTTTCATGTCTTTAGTACTAGCCCCAACTGAACTTCATGCTGCTGATCATAACCCTTCGAGACCAACAGTTCAGCTAGCTTTCAGTCCACCTCACTGTTCATTTATCTAGTCTGTACTTCATCACTTTGTCTATGAGGCTGTTATAGCAGATCGCATTGAAAGCCTTGCTAAAATCAAAATAAAGCCTTCCTAAGGTCAAGATCTTCAGGCCTGTTTCTGGAGGACTTTTTCTTTTCTGAGTTGTACCACTATTGAGGTCTTTTGTTCTTGGACAAGTCGCTTAGTCTCTTTCTGTGACATGTTTTACAAGGCTGGACCTGAGGTTTGCAGTTATATATAAAAAAGGGAGGAATGATCTTTCATAGAAAGCATTTTAAGACTGTCAAGTATGAGCAGTTTACATAATAAGATTCAGAAGTGAGAGTTAGGCACAGACCATTGATACCAAATATTTAAAATATAAAAATAAGAGTATTTATAAAAACAGAGCAGTTTGTTAAAGCTTTTGAAATTTATTGAACTTAGCATCCATAAATGTTAAACATGTACAGCTTTACCTTTAAGAGGAAAGGCTCTGCAGCGGGCATTTAGCTAGATTTGTACACCTACACACTGCAGATGGTTTAGTTTTATAAGAGATGAAACTGCATTTGGTGGAACTGATTAAATATAAAAACACCACCATCTGCCATTTATTCTAATATAAAATGGTTTGGGCAGATGCTGACATCTTTTGAGATGATTGATTCATCTCTGACAAGTGAAGATTCTCAGAGGGTTCCAGCTGCCCACTGCTCACACAATACACGCTTATGAGAGCAAACGCCAATCACCGCACTGTGATTTGGATGTAGCAGGTGAACGAAGGGCACTTTAATAACCAGCAGCCTGGAATTCCTAACTACATCAGTGGTGGGGATTTTTGTTTCTTTTTTTTCCCCTCCTCTCCTACACTTCTGGCCCACGTTAAACTGTGAGAATATTTTATGCACACGGTTATACTACATTGGAGCACAGCTACCCTAGCACAGCAATAACTGGAAGAGTGTCAATTTCTGGCACAAATAGTTCTCTTTCATTTTTCAGAGTGCAAAACCATCAGATACTCTCCACATATGCTATTAATTTAAAAATTATTTTTGCTAAGTGTCCATCAGGGTTACATTTAAATTTCCTGGAGTACTATTTATTGAGTATGACACCAAATGCTTTGTAATAACTTAAATAACCGATGTCTATCTTGTTTTATTTGATAACATTGTCACACTCTCTACTGCTTTAGGGTAGCTTGCACTAGCATCATCTTTTTTAAAGACTTTGCTTGAACCTTTTGAAACTTGCATGATAAGTTATGGAAGAATGCTTTTAAAAATACTCAGGACCTGATTGTGATGTCCATACCCACACTGAATAGCTGTTTGCACCAGAAGTAAGTCGTGCTGCAGACAGACCATTTCTTATGAAATATAGTCCTGACCCAGAGCTAGATTTGTGGTAACTGCAGTGGACTTTTGGTCCATCTCCAAGTGGGAGAAAGTACACTATAATTAGACCATCATGCAATAAGGAAGCAGATCAAGTCAGTCCTAACGTTGCATGTACATAAACCACAGGACTTCTTCAGAATATCTTAAAATAAGATTCTCTTTTTGTACATGTAAAATGTAATCTCTTACTCTGTCCACCACTCAAAAGTAGCACTTTAAACAGCTTTTTCACTATAAAAAAATGGTTAAAAAAAGAAGAAGATCTGTTTATATGGAATGACACGAAAATGTTTATCGTGCTGGCAGAGGAGTGTATGGTATGTTTATGTAAGTTTGATCACAGAGTCACTGAACGATTGTACTGGCATTTGCTGTTCAATGTATCTCGAGTGATTCTAACAAAGTCTGGAATAACACTATTGTACATGGAAGAACTTGGTGCTACATTGTGGGCAAGAAAGAACACTGTGGGCCATTTTTAAGCTATTGAGAAAAGCTAAAAGCTATTTGAATAAAGATGGATTCTTGTCATTGGGACAGAATATTTTCTGCTCACCTGTTGCTGAAGGCAAGCTTATAAGTAGTGTTATTTAATTGTTTCAAAAAGCGAGGGGTAAAAAATAAGTCAAACGGATCCTTATCTGGAGTAAATTAGAGTTTGAAGTCAGTGAAGCTAATCTTATTTATATCAGTTGTACATCTGGGCCAGAAGATTCAGAAATTATTTTCTTTACACTCCTCTTCATATCAGTCCCTTCTTTACTTACAATGTTTCCTTCATTCAAAACCTAAAATTCTTCACATTTACCTTTTCCCTTTTTTTTTCTCAGGTGCTTTTTCAGCAGGAAGAGGCAATCTGACATCTTGTCTGAGAACAACCTGACTGGCCCTTCCTGGATACTGGTTTGTAGAAGCAATGATGAATGCTTCCCCCATGCGAAAGGAGGACTCTCCCATCAGAGAGTGACTGTGTTATTTCATTTAATGATCTGGGAAACTGGATGCTTGGAATTGCCTCTGAGGTTGGGTTTACTGCTGTGAAAGAGCAATGTTTATGTTAAACTCAAAATGCAATACCATCAGTTGAATGTTCAGCAGGTTTGATTTTTAAACAATGGAAGACAAGTAGAAAGGAAAATCAGAATCCTAATAAATATACAGGACTTAATATATAGAATGCATATCTGACTTTGGGGAAAAGACTTTTTTTCTCCATTTTGGCTCCTATTTCTTCTGACATAGAAACATAATACAAATCTAAAGTGTCTAATCCAAGAAACAGCCACCAGAACCTTTATAATGCAAATGATCTGACTGTTCTATAGTGTCTTTCTTCCAGAAAGGTCCCAAAGTGCTATACAAATTACATGTGGCTACATGAATCAGTTCCCACACCGCTGAATTACAGGGAGCTCTGGGGAGCAGAACGACTTTCTACCAGTGCACAGCAGCATTACCCAGCATTTTGGGACGGGAAGCAGAAAATACAAAGGAGACAAAGTAAGAAAAGATGAAACAGATTGAAATTAACATGCAAAGAGGACTAGGGAAAAGGATAAAATCAGCTCCATGTTTTTAATTTGATAGCATCATCAGAGCTGGTGATACATATTGTTATTGATAGCTATAGCTGACCTTCACAATATTTGTCAAGAGGGTTCCCAGGACATGGGCAAGGGCATCTGGGCAAGAAACAGCACTGTTCTGTGTTTCTGCTTCATTTCTCCCTGCAGCCCTTCCTCCTGTGTGCCCAAGCCTCCACAAAGAGGACCCTGGTACAAAGGTGTCCTGGCCACCCTGGCCAGGTTCTCGGTGTGCTTGAAACAGGGGTGAGTTTAGCTCTGTTGCCTCTTCCCCCCCCTCCCAGCCACAACAAGGCTGACTTGTAGAGCTGGGCTTGGGCTCAAACCTCACAGCTGCCATTAGCAGCAGTGCTCTCCTGGCTGCCACTGCTCTGGTCAGAGCCAGATGGAGCAGGGAAAGGGGAAGGAGGGACCAAAAATAAACGGATGGAGGGAAAAAAAGAAAAGAGTTTCCCACAAAAACAGTTCATCAAAAATGAAAGGTTGTCCAAAATCCATTTTCTTTTATTTCTTAAAAAATAATTTCTTAAAGAAGTTTAGAAATGGATACCCCTTCCTCTTTTTCTTTAGGCTCCCTAGGTTTGAAATTTGAAATATGAAAAAATCCCTTTCTCTGTCTGATTTTGTCAGCTGAAATTTTTTTCTGACAAAGCTGAAGCTTGCCATAGAACTCAGTTTTGAGGCTGGGATTTTATGTGATAAGCACTCAAGTATTGTCATTACTACTGTTGATTTTCACCTAAATTCTGTTAAATTGCCATTTTTATGTTGAAAAGAAGGGGTTTTTTATTGTTTTGTTGGGTGGTTTTTTTTTTTCCCCTCAATGGGTAGCTTGCAATTTACTCTTATAAGAAATTCTGTTGGGCTAATAATTTCCAAGAGTCATCCTGAATGCAGTGCTACTACTTTGTGTGTAACAGTTCCTTCGTTGTGGGAGACATACTAGGTAATTAAAAAAGTCTGTAAACAAAAGCTGAGGTGCAGCTTTGCAGCAGAGTGATGCAGAGTGACATTGTGGTAGATGATTAGTCTTCTTGGGAGCAAAATCAATGAAAGCAGCAGTAGTCAGATGTCTTCTGGCATAATGTTTCCCATGTGCAGGTGAGGTGTTTTACAGGAGTCTTAGGAGCTGTCATTATTGTCACAATTTTCCACCAGCTCTACAGTCAACATTTACAAAATTGTCTGATGGATTTGAGAGTGCTCCTGTAGATAAAACTTGTGTATGGGGTTTAGGCAAGTAGGAAAAATGGGAAGGGGCAAAAATCTACTAGTTTTCTCCCCATGAACTGTCATTAAAACTTCCCAGGTTTGTTCTCTTGTTGCTGCCCACTCGTTCCTTCTCCCTTAGTGCTGCTTATCTATGGGAAGAATCATGGCTGGAATTTATAAATGCTTCTCTGTTGTGCAAAAGAACTTTGATAGCATGAAATGAATAGCAGGTAACATAATAAGAAAAAGTATCTGGCTGCAGCTTTGGAAATGTAAATTCTTTTATCAGTCCCCCTGCTAATTGGAATTGCTGTTTGTTGTTTCACATTTAGTGGATTTCATTATATTTTCTTTGGTAATTAGATATTTTAACTATAAATTAAAAATACCAGACAAAAAAACCTCCAACAACTCAACCCCACACTACCAACAAAAAAAACTTCATTAAGATGCAGTCGAAGTTGTATATAGATACGATGTTAATTAAAATAATATTGTTGGAAGGCACTGTTAAGGAAAACAAAGCAAACAAATGAACCACAAAAACCTGAACCTTGGAAAGAAGGATCCAGCCCAGCCCTTCCCAGTCACTGCAAAGGCGCTTGCAGTCCGCACTCTGCTTTGGAGGGAACCTATGTCTGAGTGAGAGCTTGAACCGAGGGGCAGGCCTGGGAGGAGAAGGGTTTTACCCCTTTCCTTCTGTCTCCTGGTGGTGCCTCTTTCAGACTCTTCCTCTCACACTGTATTCAGCTCCAGTAGTAGCCATCTACCAGCCTGGTGGGTGCTACTAAACACTACCTGCCTTTTTTGGATACAATAGAGGAGGTGTCAGAGAAGAGTTTTTGCATTGTTTGTCGTATGTCTGTATGGAAAAATCCTGCCCAAATTGATGTTGTTCCAGGTGGGTGGCAAAAGCACTCTGTAGACCCAAGGAGTTTTTAAATGGGAAGGCTTGTGAATTTTTTTTGCTTTTGAGACTTTTTAAAATATACAGAATGGTAAAAATACGAAGAAAAATTTCTTAAAAATATCGATATTTCTCTAAATTATTTCTTAAGGGAAAAAATAGTAAGAAGCATCACACTCCTGTGCAAATAACAAAGAGATGGTCACAGACCTGCTGCTTGCACTTCACTGATACTGCCCAGCTAAGAGCTATCCCAAAATGTATTTTGGAAGCTAAATGAGCCTTTTTCCATTTGGAGCCCCACTTTTCAAGCTGAACTCACACACATCAGAAGGAAAACTCTTGCACAAAGTTTTCATTCTTTCTGAAGCTGAGTTCTATCTTATTAACCTGAGGAAAGGACAACCCAAGAAGTGTCTTAGATGTATTTGGGTTCAAACTTGCTAGCAAAATGAACCTCTACTCTGTGAGCTAGGCCTGGCTGATAGAGACATCAGAGTCTGAGAGATTATGAGATCTACAGACCAGCGTACAAAGTCAGCTTGCCTTTGAACAGGAGGAAACAAATGTCATTCCTTACTCCTTTACTTCTTTGTCCGGTGTGAACTCCTACATTTATTAAGCTTTCAAACCAAGCTTTTTTTTTTGAGATTAATTTCCTTGTACCAAAGACATTAGATAAATGTGAAATATACCAAAATCCAAATGAATCAAAAGCAATGACATTTTTTTCCAGCTGAAGGTCAGCGCAAACACTGGATGCGTTGCCATGCTTCCAGAACTGGCTTCTTAATTTCAAGTGTCTCCCTGCAACTAAACCTCCTCCCTTTTGTATCACCCCTTCTATTAGTTTAGTAATATGCTGTCATCCTGATTTTTCTTAATTTCGCTTGTGATATTACTTCTCCTATTCCTCCTCCTATGGGAACAGATTTCTTCTGCCATATGCCCATTTAAACCTAATTGTAGTATCTGAACATCTTGTGCGCTTAGCCACAGCATCCCTTGGGGTTCAATTGAGGCAGAGTATGTATGTGACCTTTAAAGCCATGTCAATGTGAGACTCTCTCAGCGCATAGGTCTTTAAAGCCTGGATGTCTATACTTCATACTAACAAATTTGACCAGCCTGCCTTTTTATGAGGATATCATCATGTTGGGCAAATTCCAGGTTCCATATTTTAAATCAGCATGTAGAGCACTTCTTAAATCTCAATTTCCCCTAGATCAAGTTCCAGAAGATTAAAAATGAAAAAAAAAAACAAAAAACCAAACCAAAAGCACTTGTTATTTATTTATTTATTCAAGAGCAAATTTGTAGTAGTAACAACTTGAACATGACTAATTGGCAATTTGTAAAATGGACTGCTCTCAGTAGCAAAGTTTTAAGTACATTAATGCTGTAACTGTTTCCTTATTATGACAGTTCTTTAAAAAGTGTGATGAGGTTGTTATAGGAAACAGTGAAAATTCCCTAAACTGCTGAGGATTATAGATTTTGTATTTGTAACCTAAACAGTCTTTATTTTCACACATTTTTGCATACACCAGAAATATGATTGTGCTCGGTAAACTGTGAGCTGCCCTAACAGTCTTGCTGTAATAACGCTACCCTGGGCTGAAGTCTCAGGAAATCTCTTTGGCTCAACGAAAGCCTTTCCACAAGCATCCTCCGTTTGGATCTTTGTGTCAATCCACAGCATCGATGCTGAGCTGTTGCCTTCCCAGAGCCTCTCTGGCAGTTCAGCATATAAATTGTCCAGATTTAAGTGCTTCACTAATGTAGAAGTCCTTAAATATCAAGACTCAGGTGTATCTTGATACATATAAAACAAAACACTGCATTATAGCACTTACATTATAAAGGGTTTTAAAGATACCGATATTTGGTGTCTTAAGGGTATTTTATGATGCAGCTGGCTGGTGAGGCTGGGAAAAGCATTGATTGGTTTGTACTCTGAACTAGAAAAGAATGAATTTCGGTTAAAATTGACAGTACATTCTGGTAACATAAGGATAACATACATTACACATGTATTGAAATTAAACCTCTAACAAGTACATAAGACAAGAAATTTAATGCTAGAGTGACATATCAATGAAATCATTATGAATATACACAATTATGACATCCATCCAAATAATATTAACTTTGCTCAGTAGTGCTGTATATCATATAATATGTTTTAAACTGGTAGGCATTTTAGTTCATGAATTAAAATGATGCATTTTAATATTCACATTCCAGCCTAGCTTGGTTATTTACTTTATAAAAAATGGATACATTAATATTTTGTTACTTTCTAATCCTTCTGATATCTTTAAATGAGAATTTCTTATCCAACAGCCTACAGCTTTGAAAGATTTCTAAATATAGAATTGGTTCCAAATCTAAGTTTTGTAAAGTCAATTGTTTTCTGCTGAGAATGTAGTAATGGAGAAATTAATAGCATTTAAACAGAAGACAAAACCGGCAGCTGGAGTTGGCAAATATTGTAAGCTGGTTTTAGACCTTTTCTTGTTTTAACTCGATAGTGAGGAACTGGGAAGAGTAGTAGCCTTTGCAGTGCAGATTATGAACAAAATTAAATGCTAGGGGACTTGACACTTTATTTTAATTCCTAAATCAGTCATCTTTTCCATGTTAATCACTTCCTAAACCAGATTATAGCATCACTCTGTCCAAAGAAGAACTCTTATTGATGTTCCTCAAGGAAAGCAAATTTTTATGGTGGATTCTCAAGGGGAGAAGGTTGAGTAGTGAGTGCATCTTCTGGGAGAGGTAGCTTTTGTAGACTCATAATGTATGAAAGCCAAGCTTACGTGTTGACCATTTGCTCTGTTCACCTGCTGTCAAACCCCCATCAAGCCAAAATAAAAGTAGCAGCAAATGCATGATGTCCACTTCCCCTTTGCTGCAAACACAATTACTTATTTTGGTCTCCTCCTATAAAATCTTTGAGCTGCATTTTTTTCTTATGCATGTTAATTCATAATGAACGTTATTTCTTATGTGCCTTGAAAAAATAGGCATCAAAGTTTGTCTTTTCACAAAGGACTGGATGTACAAAAGCATCTTACTTCAGGAAAATAGATGCAAACTCACAGAAAACAATTAAAGGTGACATATATGTATGTGTGGGGGTGAGTGTCTCATGTTATTTATAAAACTTTCAAGTCGCCACCCCCCCTGAGAAGCTCTCTTGAGCGGGTGGTTCTTCTGAGCTGGTTGGCAGAACCTAAGGGGGATAAGGGGGATGCTGGAGTAAGCAAAAGGCACTCGCTGCAAGGAAGGATCTGACCCCTGAGTTCAAGTGGTGATGCAGCTGAGTGACTGCATCAGAGGAGAGTATGCTTACGCAGTTAATACTGGCTCACAGCTGCACTTTGCTTCTACTTGTTGTCTATATGATGAACTATATTAAAGATATTTTTTTTCCTTCAGTGATATTATCATATTTCTTATTGGATGCTTTAATCAAAGATATATTGCCTTTTAATTAATGTTATGTTCTCCTACACATTTATTTTCTGGAGTCAAGAAGGGTTATCTAGAAGGTGAAAGGCCAGAGAGAAAGATGTTATCTTTTAGCTTGAATTAATCTAAAAATAAGGAAATAGATTTTTAGAGAAGAAAACAGTATGAGCCTGTCCTGAATTGGATCAGGCCCAATATCCTTCTATGGAAGAAATAAAGGGCTTGAACCTTCTCCCACTGAGAGCAATTACAAACCTGCAGTTGACTATAATAGCTGTGTGTGATAGGGGCATAATAAATTTAAGGTCTGAGATAATCAAGGAGGACTGTGTAATCTTCTGCTAATGCTTCTGAAAGATGCTCTGGTAAAATGCTAGGCAGGAAGAGCACTACACTACGCTGTTAACAGAAGAAATTAGCTTAAGCCATTGGCTTGTTGCACTCAGATACAGCTGATCCTGGGAGTCTGATTTTAATTTGACAGTGATTTAAAATGAAAAAGTTTTGAAAAGGAAATTTTTGGAATGGTAACTGTGAATGTTGCAGCTGTGAGGGAGTGGGAAAGAGGAGGGGAGAGGGAAGAAGTTTTGCAAATATACCTGCCTGATTTCCTGTGTAGTACATAAGAACATTAAAAGGCCATTTTAACCAAAGGGCCCCCAGCTTGGTGTCCTCCTGCTTTTGACAGAGGCTGGCAGGAGATGCTCCTGGATGGTACAGCAGTAGGGATCTCATACAGTGTGCAATCCCAGCCACCAGCAATGTACAGGTCTGGGTTTTCACATGAATGAAGTGCTCTTCAAGGAAAAACTATTGCTATCCATTTAAATGTCTTCCTGAAACTCACTGAATTCATAGTGTGGCTTATTCAAGGACATTCATCAGGCATTTGAAAAATCTAAGGTTCACTGAGTTTAACTGTGAGCTAAAGCGCTTTATTTCCTTAGCTAAATTAAATAAAAATATTAGTTCTGATCCAAAAAACCACTGTAGCCATTACATATCTTTCTGCTGCCTTAGGTATGATTTGGCTCAGACCTCTATTATTTACCAGCTTAAAGTGTAACAATAGCATTTTTTCCCCCTTTTCCTAAACTGGCTGACTTGCAAAGATGTTTCTATAACCTTGCTTTTTTTCTTGCCTCATCTTTTCTGTTCATTGTCCTTAGTTATACCTTAGCTAAAATGGAACTTTTAGATTTTAGAAAGGAGACACCTTTTTGTTGTCTCCTGTTTTGAATCCTATAATATAATAGAGGTAATGGATCTTAGAACGTTGTCGGTATTTTTTATGAAGACAAAGATATCCATATATATATATTTGTAAATAGTTTTTCTGCTATAGAAAGAATGTGAAGCATTATATACATGGCAGAATTACCTACCAGTGATAGGAGAATCCTTTGAGAAAAAAACCTGGAAGTTATTTTAGCAGTGAAATAGCCAGCATTTTCTGTTAACCAAAACTTGTTCAGAAGTCAAGTATATGTCAAGTATCAGTGAAGATTATTAAATTTGAGAGAGGTGTTAGGTAATTTCTTATAAATCATGTAGATATGTAATTTTATATGCAGATTCACCAGTGGTGGGAGGTTTTACTGCCTTTTTTCCCTCTTTTATATTTTGCAGCTTGTGTATTTAAATTGGCATAATTTGTGAACATGAAAATACATGTTGAATCTCTAGTGAACAGCTGATGGATAAGAAAAAATAAACCAGAAATATTTTAGCTTATTCCATTTAAAGATATTGATGCCCTAAGTTAACTTTCAGTTAATGTGCTTTAAGTTTCAAAGCTGAAACACATGTGAGGTTGTATGTGGAAGTGCTGCTGTGGATGTAATTGGTGCAAATGGGATTTAACCTATCATGGTTCATACAGGCAAGTTCTGTAACCACCTAGCTAATGTGTATATACCAATCCTTCTCTCCTAATAAGAAGCAGATTTTTCTGAAATTGAAATTAAATGTATAAAATCATGCATTATATATAATAAATATATGTATCAATATGAATGCATATAAAAACAGACTTATGAGTTTTGGAAATCAGTTTTTGAAGGGTCATTTCTCATTAAATTTTCTGAAGAAACTTGGTGGTTTTCTACGTTTGTTTAGTATGTGCATTTGCACGAATTGGCATTCTACTTGCAGACTGAGAGGCTCCAGCGCTCAAGGGAACTACTGACAGCTGAATGTCAAAAACAGTTTCTGGTTAAATGTTATCCTTGGTTGTCTTCAGGAGCACAGACTTTCCAGACAGTATATTTTTTACAGTTTTCCTGGTTTGTGCATTATGTTTTCCTTATCCTTCCCTAGACACAGCACAAACGGGCTCCATTTTATAAGCACGGTAGTCAGCAATTCCTAGAAACAGGAATATTTATTTTAAAAAGGAAAATATTGCAAGTGAATGATTAAAAATTCTGCTTACAGAAGTTAATACAATTTCTATTACAAACTGGAACCTTAAGTTTTTTTATTGCCCATGGTGTTATAACTAAACTAGAATTCAGAAAGACAGCTAGAGTGTTCTTTCTTTGGTGTATTGCTTTGGACCTTTGGGGTATGATATAAGGCACAGAGCATTCAGTGCACTGCAGCAGATTGCTGCTTACTGAGTAACCAGGGGAAATAGCTGCAGAATGGAGTCAAGGGGAACGATGGTCAGAAAAAATTCTGACTAAACAGTTTTACATTGGCAAATGTCGGATTGCTACAATCCCGGGATGCATTAACTGTGACAGCACTGGTAAAGAGTTTCTGGTCACCTACCCCAGCCTGTAGACCAGACTAACCAATAGCCCAATGCTTAAGGGTGGGCAAGAAATGTAGTTCTCCAAAGGTACTCCTGAGCCATTTTGTCATGGGCCTCTCCCTTTCCCAAGTAAAGGTTGTCCTTGTTAGTACATTTAAATATGCTGTGAATCAGTGAGAAAAAGATGGACTTTATACAGTGAAGAACTCCACAGGAGGTGGAAAGCTGCTGCTGAGGTTTCCTCTCCAGTTAATATGTGATTGATTGTTTACACAAAATGAAGTTAATCCAACAAGGGAGCTGGATAGAGTTTACTCCAGAAAAACCCTGTACCAGTGACTCAGGCATTCAAATGGGAGGTAGAAGATTAAGGTTTAAACTCAAGCCTACATCTAACATCTCCTAGATGTCCTCAAACTACTGGGTTATAGTTGCTCCTGTGTTTCTCTGCCTTTTTCTTTTGTTCTGGAAGAAAACCTTTCAAAGGATAGAGGTGATGCTCAGAAATCACCCAGAGCCGGTGTTGCTTAGTATCTAGTTTCTGCTGTCACAGCCCTGTGGGGCATGAGCCTCTGTACAGCACAGATGCTTTTGTAGATGTCCAAATGTCCATGCCTCCTTTCCCATATTGTCCCAGGCATAACAGTAGGAAGAGAACTGCCAATAGTAGAATACAGGATTAAACAAAGAAATACCCTCTCTGGCACCCTTGTAACTTATCTCCCATTATTTCCTGACTAATATCCAGTTTGCCTCTGTGATGCCTTTGGAGGTATGTGGACCCCTGTGTGCTGTGTGGGTGGCCAGCACCACTCTTGCTGGAAAAATCACTTAATTGTGGGTGTGCCTGACATGGAGTTTGGTCATCTCCATCTCCATCAGCTGTTGCCTTTCTGAAATGTGAAATAGGGCAGATTTAGACTCATACATCATCTTCCTGAGTGGAAATATGGCGCCTGCCTCTCAGAGCAGGATTATTTAGCCTGAGGTCAAGCACCTGAGCTCTGTGTGCAATGCATGGGGGATGTCTATACCTCGGACCTGGTTTTTCAGAGATCAGGACATAAACTGGGGTGAAGGCAGTGAATGCCTGTGCTAGCAAACAGCAACTCCTCTTTCCACTTCTTAGTATCCTTTGGTGGCCTGAGATGTTGCCTTTGGTAAATCAGGGTGTATAACTGAACGGCTTCCCAGGTGCATGTTTTGCCTCAGGGAAACTGGACTATTCTAAATTTTAGGAAGCAGCTACTGCTACTGGGAGAGATAGTGCCAGAGGTTTTGAGAGGACCCCATGGTGAGAGCCCATGCCCAAGGAGTGGGACTTTCTGCCTTCATCCATGCGCTGCTCACCCCCAGGAGAGTCTGCACACATTGGTTACAGCCTTGATTCCAAGTGGATGAGCAACGGGACACTCTTAAACTCTCCACAGTATTGAGTGGGCATTTTGAGGATCACTGCTCCATGTAAGGCTGTTTTTATGTGTCTGGCTCCAATATTGCAGGTCTATGTATAATCTGCAGTACTGGTACAAAGCTGTGCTTGGCTTGCCTTCTTTTGTTGTGGGGAGGGCATTTTTTAAGTAACTCCTTTATTTAGTTAGAGGTTTTTGTGTTTTAGTCTTCTGTGTATTTGCCATTTGAGTCGTAAATGAGCAGCACTGAGGAATACAAACCTCTAAATGAATGAGCAGCTGAATCAAACTGGTTCATGCTAGAGCTGCCATCAGTTTGGCTCCAGATGCATAATGGGGACAGTTTTGAATTCCCAGTATTGATATGACAGGAGCATTGGTTCCTGCCCTCAACAGGATACCTGCTGAAACAACCCTTGAAAGGATCGCTCAGCAGTGTTCTTGACAAATCTGTTTATTGGAGGAAGAGTTTATCCCAATGGATGTTTCCCTAAATTGCAGTACACCAAGAAGTGAGCTGTTGGCAGGAGCTGGCTGTGAACTCTGCGCCCATCCAGCAGAACCATCAGAGCAGTGGACATGACCATCAATAAAGCGGACCTGGTTTGCTGCTGCTGGGGGTCTGGCTCAACGTCTATAGCTTTTCGCCCTGTGGGTAGTGTGGGCAAAATAGTACCACATGGAAAGAATCACAACTGGATCCCAGCTTTTATATTTGGGTGACGAAGGGGGATGTTTGCATTTCATCAGTGTTAAGTTTGCCATTTCCAAGGATTGGGAAGAAAAATCTCTTCCCTCTTTGCTAGAATATAGAGTGCTGTTTACTTTCTCATTTTGAAATTTTCCCATCTTGTGTAACAGCTGTGCTAGGGCAGGACTCGCTCTCTGCTGAACTGCTGCTTTTTTCCTTTGGCCTTTGTTAAAATTTCTGATAAATAACAGACTGTCTACAGCTGTTCAAATGATGTTGCTTTTTCTAAGTGTCACTTCGGTGTTCATTCCCACCAATGTGGGCTTTGCTTTAGAAGGTAAATAAGGGACAAATAGGGCTTGCTGTTGAGTAAAATTGAACATGTGGGCAGTGGGAAAAGAATCTGAAATGTGAATTGCCCAAGCCTACAGAAGCCATCCACCTCCGGCTGTGATGGAGACACTGTGGCATCTTGGCAGCCTTGCTGTGTGCAATTTTCTTTAAATAACTAGTGGGTTTTTTGTTTGCTGCAGTTGGTGCTATTTCTTCACATTTTCTCATTTGAAGGTAATCGACTTCTAAGAAGTGATTAGTGTGATTTGTACATGGAAGGCTTCACTGTGCTTTGAATTTTTGTAGTGGCACTAGCTATGCTAGTGCTACTGAGCTCACCACTGTAATAAATAGAGAGAAAATAATATAAGTGAGTTACTAGTATACTAATCTATTATTATAAAGATAGTTCTGTATAATTTGCATTATTCCATAATTTAATTTGTCTGGAGTCTTTCTCTAAGAAGTTTATAAAATCACAGTTCTGGAATAAAAGAATCTTATGAATGAGGACTGAAGGTTTTATTTTTCACACACTGTATCTCTTCTCTCCACAGCAGGAATTTTGTCCATTTCTTGCCCTTAACCCTAGTGTATGGACCCCCGTAAGGAGCTGAAGGGCAGAAATTGGTCTGCATTTGAAAAATGGATCAAACAAGAAGAAAAAATATGAATGCAAAGTTTTGTCTGTGCTTGAGATTAGAAAATGAATTTTTATAGTAATATTTATGTGAGTCTAATACTCAGATAAGCTCAATTTATTTCCTGTTGCAAATTGCTTATAAAGGCAAAAATATATAATTTATAAATCCAAAGAGAGAAAGAAAAGGGAATGAACTGAAGTAACTCAACTCTGTCCTTTCCACAGCTGAGGACACAAAGTAATAATTGTTGCTTAGCTAAATTATCACACAAAAGAACAGCAAGTCATTCATTTCCACATGAAAAAGCACAAAAATAGGGTTTCTGTGAGACTGATTGGAAGGCTTAAGATGAGAATGTCAATGTTAAGGTTTCTCTTTAGAGGTGTTAGATCTGTTTAGGCTGAAATCGGTCTTGCTTTTGCACAACCATAGCTAGTGCAAAGCTGTAGCAATTGAATAAATGAAGAGTCAGCACCATGGTTTAAGCAACTTTTCAACAAATATCATGGGCCAGATCCACAGACCTTGCTTTTATAAACCTTTCTCAAGGTTGTCAGAGTTGAAACAATTTATATTGTATATAAGCCAAAAGTTTTGGTGCCAGTTGTAGTACCAGTACTTACTGAAAGATGACAGATGCGATGGCCCATTAGTTCCTGGCCAACTCGGTAAATACAGGACGCCGTCTAGCAGCAGTGCTGCAAGGCAGATGATAGATATCATTCTGTTGAAAGACATCAAATTGTGGTGCCCTTGGAAAGAATCTAGGTTTGTCGGTTACAGGGAAATCTCGAGCAACAACTTGAGAATTTTGTAAGTGTGTGCTTCAGGTTTGCTCAACATTTTGAGGCAGGCGTAAATCACTTATAAGTAAGCTGCGATGAACGAAGTACTCAGAATTACAAACTGCTAGCCAATCTTAATTGTATTTTTGCTGATTATTGCTTAAATTACTACAGCATATTTTGTAGACAAAATTGTGGCTATTTAATACTTGCAACATCAGTAGACTCATGCAGGAATAGCAGAGAGAAGATGCCAACTAACCCCTTTGGTTGAATATTACCACTATTTCTTGGATTGTACGTAAAAACATTGGGGACCTCAGTCAAAATCTGGCTGACCAGCTACTCCAGGCACTTTTCACCAGCTCAGCAGTGAGGCCAAGCACTGAATGGAGGTAGAAGCTGAACTATGCTCCCATTCCCTGAGATGGCTCCTTCTCATGAGGGTTATGGGCAGAAGTGTGACTAATGAGAAATGCATGTCCTGCTGGAGCACAGCTGCCTGTGTTCGTTGGATGAGTGAAGACCTGCAGGCCACTTTTCAGTTGCAAGTGTTTTAATGGTGATAAACACGGGATTTTTATCAGATTTTTCAGGCAGTGTCAAAAATGCACACGCAAATTGTTGATCTTAGTTGATCTCAGGACCTATTTTTCCTGTGACAGCTGGAGCCATCTTAGAAGAAAGCAATGATAACACTGCGATAAAAGCATTTCTCTAGAGCTTTGTAGTTGGTGAGAGAGGATGTTCAGTTTACCCCAGATAGTAGCCATAACACGTAAACAGCGAGGCTTGTACATGCTATTTTCTGAAGTGTGGTTCGGGGAGGCTGACCACTAGCTGCTGCTAATAGCAGTGGAACAGCCACACTCCGAACGTTGGACAGATAGACATCTAGGTCACTGCTGCCAGGAGCCAAAAATGTGCGGCTGCAGCCACTTGGTGAATGTGTCTTTATCACTGCTGTTGTGCATTTCTAACTGTTGTACCCTGGCCCTACATCTACAAGGAACAAGATATTTTTGCTGAGTATTTAAATGCCGTTGAAACTGGGCTTTTATAAGAGGGTGAATCTAGAGTTCTTTGTTTGTTTTTTTTTGTGCAAAAGGGTACTTGGATAACTAGAAGATTTTCTAAGTTCGTAGGGTCACTTGATCATTAGCTTTATTATCTGGCACAGCAACCCTGTTCAGTCTCAGCACTTTGTACCCTGGTTTTAAAGAAGAAGTGAATCCAGGAATGCCCGCACTGGTAGAAATCAGGCAGGGCTTTGCTGTGCCCAAGCTGGTGGTGTGTGGGATTTTGCCTTCCACTGGCTGGTGAGAATTTTAAATGTGGAGATATCAGCATCAAGGTTGTACTTTCATTGCTGTGTTTTTGTAACAAAAAGTGGCTTTCATATACCTATAACTGGAAAGCATTCGTTCCTGATGTGTACTCTCTGAATACAAATATTGTATTTTTTGCATAATTGCATTTTCATAGAAGTTACTATAGACAGAGGAGATCTATGCAGACAGGTAGTTCTCTGCTTTTCCACTAAGGATTTCTACCTTTCTACCTTTTCAATTGAATTGTAGTGTTTGTCTATGTGTTCAGTTGAAGTGCCCAAAGCAGGATGTCTGGATCCAGAATTAGAACTCAGGGGTTCCTGATTATCATTCCTTTTCCATATCACTTGTTTTTTAAACTACCTTTAAGAATACTGTTAACAAAAAAGGAAACAAACCTCAGCCTTTCACTGCATTGATATTTGTGGAAGAAAAGCTGCAAAAACATGTTATGCAGAGCACATGAAATGTAAATGATTTTACTTTTTAACCATAATATTTTACTTTCCTGAAATTTATCTTCTCTCTTGGAGGTTCTGTACAAGAAAAGAGAATCTGTAACCCTTCCCTTAGTATTATTTGGAATCTCTTCTAAACTTTCTTTAATTGCAAATGTCATGGATACATTGTTGGAGGGATTTACTGGCATCACAGGGTTAATTAATTTATTAATATTTTAGGATGTGGCATATCCCAACAGCTTCCTACTTGCCTTTTTTTTTTTTTTTTAATGCATATAAACTTCCTATTAACTTCCTATGCCATTATATTCTCTGCTCCACCCCATAGAATTTACTTTCCTTGCCTCTTTTCATTTCAGCAGTGAGCGGAACGTCCTACAAACGTACGTGTGTTTGTGTGTGTGTGAGTGTGCCTGTGTGGTGTCCGCTGTTTACACTTTTAGTGGACATTTCACTCCCAGCCTTTTCCATCCCCGATGCTTTATGTGGTCAGCTGTGGCTCTGCAAACCTGGCCCGCGCCTGTGGGAAGGCATGAATAGCCCTTGTTGTGCTAGCACACCTGTGTTTTGCGCACAGCTGTTTGGTTCACAACAGGGTTGCTGTTAGCAGTTATGAAACGTTTTCACACCACCCACCCACCATCCACTGGTTTATAACATTTGCTGGCACTTCTGTCCAGATGAAGATTTTATTTATTTATTTATTACTTTTTTTTTTTCAAATTTAAAGGACACCAGGATACTTTATATATAGGAATAACAAGCCAAATTGGCATAACACCTTATTAAAAATACTCCCTCTCTCTGTGTCAAAGATTACTCTTTTTCTGTCTGTGGTAAATCTGCAACTGCAAGCAAAAAATATATCTAGTTATTTTACTTTTTTTTTCCCCCTAGTTATCAGACAGTTTTGGGCTAGCCAGAATTTAAACAGTCTGGAACACTATTTTTTTTCTATATATTGTTGGAGATGCAGAGTCACTCATTTGTCCTAAATTTTAGCTGTATGTTATACTAGGAAGTTCAGACACAGAGCAATAAAAGGCTACCTATGTAGCTAACTTTTAAAACCACCCCAACATGTTGGATGGATAACTCAACTCTTCTGAAAGGAAGATGGCTAAAAGCTCGCTTTTCTGGTAGTCTAGATGACGTCAAATCTCCAAAATGGAAAACAGAGCTAAAAGAAAAAAAAATAAATACAAAATGAAGTGGCAAAGTGAAGCAGGTGCTCCATATGGAGGGGAAAAAAGACAAATTAATGTAAAAACTGCTTCATTTCTATAGGAGAATGCTATTTAAATTCATAGACTAGGAAGACAGCTGAACTCTTCTGTGTAGTTTTATCAGCTGTGTTTTGTATCTCTCCATGACACAGTATGTGGCTCTTTTCTGAAAGCAGGACAATGTGTTTTGACAGCCCTTGGCAGTGAGAGCAACAGTGAGAAAAGCAAACCAAAGTGATTCAAATTAACACGAGCTGGCTGTTGCGAAGCTGGACCGTGGAAAGCGTTTCCCATGAATAGAGAACCTCAGATATTGTAAGATGCCACATAGCCAACTGGGTTAGAAATGAGGAAGGGATGCTGCTAACACTGCTCACCATGCCGCCACCTACAGAAAACATAATTTGTCTTTGGTAAGCTATAGAGGCATTTAGCTCTAGTCCTGTTTGACAAGGTGAACAGATCCTAGACTGAGCTCCGTTGAGGACTCCCGCAGGGAGAAAAGCATCAAGCAGAAAGGCAAAGCTCAATTAAAATTGATTTAGGTAACCTTGAACATTTCTGTAGGGGATCGTTTGCATGGGACTTTGTTGCTCTTCTACTTCATGCATGGGTGTGTACATATTTTTCCATAATATGACTTCTTGTAGCTTTTATTTTAAAAATATTTAATTGCCCATCAGAGGGAAAAAGACTGAGAATTTAATACAGCTTATGTTTTCTGAAGTTTTCTTAATTCAAAGGAGAGGCAAGGTCTTGGTGACCTCAGAATTAAGGATTCTCTGCTGACAGTACAGCAATCTCCATGAAGTCCAGTCCTGCTTACTTGACTCACAGATGACTGATTTGAGGAATTCAAAATTCACTTTGAATCCACTTTAAGGATTTAAGGAAATCCTTAAAAGTCCATTGATGCTTAAAAATCTGATTTCCATCATTCACTTACTTCCCTTCCTCTTTTGGTCTTGCAGGATAATATTTTCTTTTCATATTCCTTTGCTTCTGGTAAGAAGATATTATTTTCTGAGCTATATAGTGGTATTACCCGTCTCTCTGTTTTGTGTGTCACAAAATTACTTTATCCCATGTTCTGACTTCCTAAGAATTTTTCTTTTACTTAAAATCCTTTCATTTTGCTTCTCTTCTAAGTGTCTTCCCCTATCTCATCACAAAATGGATTTTGTTTTAGATAATTCAAAGTTTCTGTTGTTTTCTTTTCCTTCCCACAACTGCAGACATTTCAGTTTTCTTATCACTCTCATTACCACTTGGAGGACCTCCTCTTATTGTTGTAATAAACCCTTTTTTAAAAAAAAAACAAACAACTTTTCTGTATGAATTATGAGGAGGAGAGCAACCTTTCTACTGGTATTTCAAACCCTCATAATCCATAATACATTTTATCTGCACTGTGCCCTGTGAAGCAAGGAATTGTTGTAGTTGCAAGAAATCAAGTGATTTGCCCAAGGTCATAAAGAAAGTTAATGGGTAAATTAAGCCCAGACCTCGTGGATCCTAATCCTAGCTATGGAGGCTGTAATAGCAATAGTTAGGAGGGTGGAAAGTCCAGGCAGATGATTTGTATTCCTTACTTATGGCCAAATATGACACAAATAGAGGCACCCTGTTCCTGACGAGGAGAGGCGGGAGAGGGGGACATAATTCATGCTATTCAGATTCTGCTATTTAGCATTTGCCGATCCCTAATGGGATATTTGCAAAGTATAATATTTTCTAACAGCTGTAAGGACAAGAGAGCCTAAAATTTCTCCCTATACATAATATCCATGAAATTGCATTGAATATTGTAATGATGTGTTATGCTGCCATTAGCTCCCTGTGAATACCTAATTTGGAAGGTTAATGAAATTGACAAATGTGTGTACTGTACGCGCATTGTCAGTACTAGTTAATGGCAACTCTCACATTTTTATTTGGAAAATTATATAAAACTGAAAGTGACAATTATTGTAACTTCATCTTTTTTGGAATCTAGCTCAGTGTGCAGTTTATTTAAAAGGGTTGTATGTGTTTTAAATTTGTATACCATCATATGAAGTCTTTTGCTCATCATGTGATTATATACTTAATTTTTGTATGAATGAATGCGTGTATTTGGGCCTTTTATAGCATATTGGGCCAATTTTTGAGTTTTGTGTGTATTCCACACTAAAATACTCTAGGACATAAGTCGTTGTCTTCCTGTTGGCTCAACAGTGCTTGATTACAAAACTGGTGCCAGTTAATTCAAAGAGACATCACACATCCAAAATGAATTTTCCCAGGCAAGGAAAGCGTGGTAGAGTACACTGGAAGAGTATGCTCTTCTATTTTCTGTAAATGATTGAGCGCCATAAGAGGTCACTTGCAGCTGCTGCTGCTTTCATGTATGGATTTTATGAGCTCCTTGAAGTTTGGCCCCTAAATATTTCTGTGGCTCTCCAAAGTACTTCTTTAGGTCAAGGTCACATTTTTAGGTGAAAAAAATCTGACTTGAGATCTTCTTTTGGTTTAAAGCTGTTTGATTAAACAGAGCTTCACATAGTGAATGATCTCTTATGGTCCTGGGGATCTCAGATTCATCTGCTGGGAAGCAAGAAGAGACATTATGATAATCCTCTGTGACACATCACAGCATGGATGATGTTGCCTCATCTGAACCTTGTGAGCTGGTAAAGGATGGATGGATGGATGGATGGATGGATGGATGGATGGATGGATGGTTGGATGGAGTGAGAGCTGCACAGCCCACTTCCACTGTTAATTTTTGGGCATCTCTTCAGCTCCTTGTGGAGTTTCTTCTGAGGGAGCAGGTGTCATAGAGGAGCGCTGCTGCCCTGATGATACCTTATGTGTCACTTCCAAGAACAAAGCAGTCTTTTAAACCCAGTGCTATACTGAGCCGGTGAGTCATGAATCTTTAGATCAATAATCAAAATGTTTTTATATGTGGGGGCAGCCCCAAACAGAGTGAGTCAGCACTGGCAGTTCCGCATTCAGCACACCTCTGTGCAGGATCTGGTTTCAGATGACTGATTGCAGGAGTGGCACTGGGTGATGTGTGGAGGCTGAGGTGCTGCTTACGGGCATGGGGGAGCAGAATTTTCTTTTTGATACCCAGCACACCTCTCTCTCATTCAGCCTCATGCAGGAGCTGTGTTCTCAGGCTGTCCCAGATGCCACCTGCAAGTCAGCAGCCAGTCTGTCTGTCTCTGGCATTTTTTATAAGTGACTCGGAGGTGCGAGGTGTGACTCGGAGGTGCGAGGTTTGACTCGGAGTTGCGAGGTTTAAGATACTCTTAGGCTTAGATTTTCTTGTGTCTTTTCCCCCTTTTGTTATGTTATGTTAATAAATACATGGCATGATCTGGTGGAAGAATATGTCTATTTAAACCCTTTGTTGTGGGTGTCAGAGATTCCAGTGGTCTAAAACTCTGAAGAGCAATCAAATATTTGTCCCTCTGTCACTTGACAACAGGGACTCCTTCTGTTCTTGCTCCAGTGGTGACCATCTCACATCAGACTCTTGGTAACCCTCTGGGAGAAGCTGGTGTCCATCAATCACCTCATGGACCTCTACCCCAAAAGCACAAATCACACTTAAGTGTTTGTATTAGCTGTGGTTGCCTACCTATACATGTATACATTGATTTGAAATAGGAAATTTGGAGCCTGAAAAAGCTTTACACTGAGGTTTGTCATGTTAAGTGGAAGTGTTTTGCTCCTCTGTGGATTAATGATTTACTGATAGCTCAGTAAAGGATGAGGGATGTCTGCACCTGGCCTATTGAAGGGACATTTGCATTTGAAGAAGTTAGCCCAGTTAATAGGAAGAGGACACTGAAACCACCTCCTGAATGGAGGAGGGGAAATGAATTTAAATGAACCTTCAAGAAAAACTCCAACAAGGAGTACAGGGTTATAAGTTTTAAGGACTCTTTTTGGTGGTGGACTCGGCAGTCCTATGTTAATGGTTGGACTCGATGATCTTAAAGGTCCTTTCCAACCTAAATGATTCTATGAGTCTATAAGTTAGCCTCCTTCCTTGGCCCCAGGTTCCCTCCTGGGAATATATATTTGGGATGGAGAGTGTACATAATCTCTGAGACCCTGGCCATGTAGATCAGGTGTGGTTTAGATCTTGTTTGGCAGCTAGATATACAGTAAGATAGGGTGAGGCAAAAAGAGTGTGGTGGGCCTTTTAGACTTGATTTAAAAGAAATTTTTCTTTCCTTTTTGACAGACATGTTATAAACCTCTGCAACTGTATTGCTTATTTTGGATTGGATAAACATTTTCCTTGCTTTGACTTAACTTGGATTGCACTGAGGATGGTTTCTAATGAAGGCTGGCATAAAAAGCCAATCATGAAAACTGGTATATAGGCATAGTCTAGTAACAGGTAAGTCCTGAAGACATTACTCCATGATATCCCATGATCAGCAGAAGTTACTACCTGTATGTGGGTCAGTATGGGAGCTGGTAAAGTTGTCAGTCTATACTAATGTAGAATTTTTGGTTGACCAGCACAAGACAGAAAACCACACAACACCATAATGATCCTCCAGGTTTGGGTTCCTCTCCAGGCTCTTCAGAAGCCCATAAAAAGCTGGTAATGTGTTTTAGCTTTCCATTGAGAGCTATATCTCTTGTATATGGAAATATATTTAGTAGATCTCACAGGACTGAGAATATTTGATACACATATGATAATTCTATTATCATCTGACCAATTTGCTTCTAGACGCTGTATTTGCAGGAGGAAGACAGATAAGATTGCTGCTGGAACTGAAGTTACGTACAGTTAACTCATGAAATTGGAGTAACTTGGAGAAATAATAATGAGGAAATATTTAAAATTAAATTATTTTTCCTCAAGGCAAATAATAAGACCATCCATTTTTGGAGCATTTTACCATTCCAAGCAGAAGTAGAAGATTAATTGTAAGTAATTTTGAGAGAAGAAGATGCTGCCAGGGCATCACAGGGGCTGGGGACTAGGAATGATGAGGGATCCCTGAGCTGCGAATAAAGAAACTTCACCATCCATTCAACGTGAGGACTAGGGCTCAGCTGCCCACACATTCACATCCTGTACCATTTTAGGTGTTACAGTTTCACCCACCTTTGCAAGGAATTCTGCAGGTCATGTCCCATATGTGGAGCTCTGGGATGCCCTTCAGTCACTCAGATAGCTATGTTCAGTTCTCTGCTGTAGATCTCTGCTGACTCCAGTGGGATCTGGCACACCTGCAGGCATACAGTCACCAAGAGGTAGGTGCCTCCATCTGGCACCAAACTGGGTCTTGTCCAGGGGTAAGCAACTGAGAAGGAAAACCCATCTCTGTCACTGCTGTCACCTCACCGAAGGGACTGTGCAACATGCAGTGAGGGGATTTGAACCCAGCAACATGGAGAGAAGTGTTGGCAGGAATCATAGAATCATAGAATCATTTAGGTTGGAAGAGACCCCTGGGATCATCAAGTCCAACCATCAGCCCTACTCTACAAGTTCTCCCCTACACTAGATCCCTCAACACCACATCTAATCTGCTCTTAAACACAGTCAGGGAGGGTGACTCCACCACCTCCCTGGGCAGCTGATTCCACTGACTGACCACTCTCTCCGTGAAAAATTTTTTCCTAATGTCCAGCCTAAACCTACCCTGCTGCAGCTTGCAGCCATTCCCTCTTGTCCTGTCGCTCATTGCCCGTGAGAAGAGACCAGCACCAATATCTCTACAGTGCCCTTTCAAGCAGTTGTAGAGAGTGATGAGGTCTCCCCTCAGCCTCCTCTTCCTCAGACTAAACAACCCCAACTCCCTCAATCGATCCTCATAAGCCTTGTTCTCC
>VZTM01037310.1:292-26240 GCA_013400555.1 Jacana jacana | reverse complement strand
TTGGAAGCTGAAGTGTTTGCCAGAAGTGTTTATTCTTTTGTTTTGTTTTTGTTAGTTGTTGTTTTTTTTTTCTCAATACTGGAATCAGTGATTGGAGTTTTGTGTTAATTGCTGATATATTTAATTGATGACTTAAAATCATTACTTTTTGCCCACAGTGGGTGGGTGGGTGACAAAAACTCCAGAGTTTAGACAAACGGAAGTAATTTTGACTGCACAGGAGCTTTGTGTCACTTTTCACCTCTGTCTTTCTTATCAATTTTGATTTATTCTTGAAGTAATACTAAAAAAGGCTCATGTCCAAACTTGCATAATGAAAAATACAGAAGAATCCCAACAGCATGAAAATTACTTTCTAGAGGAGGACCTCTAGGAGGACTTGCTTTGGCTGGGAGGTTGGACTAGATGATCTCCAGAGGTTCCTTCCAACCCCATATCGTTCTGTGATTCTGTGATCCAGGGTCTGTCCCACCTCCAGCAGTGAATCCTTCTAGGAAGTTTAGTCCTGCCCTGAAGGTATTAGGTGTGGAGCCCTAGCTCCTCAAAGAACAGTGGCTTTTTCAACAGAGAGATAATAAATCTCTTTAGCAGAATGATCGCCTGTCTTTAACAGAAAAAGTTATGCTGGAAATGTGGCTACAAGCGCAAAGTGGATGCAGGGCAGTATGAAAACATGAAACTGAGAAACATAACAGAAAGCTCTACCGATATCTGGGGAACATAACAGAAGTCCCAGCTATCAAGCAACTGTGGATAATTATTGCTTCATTTATTTTAACATCCAGTGAAAAAACTCTCACTAACTTCAAGAGATGCTGAACTGAGCTCAGGGAAAGATGAAATAGAATCCTGGTTGTTTACAGAATGAAGGTTTAATTTATTTTCTTGTAAAAAAAAGATTCTTTAATCTCTTTTTCACCAGGTATAACATACTGAGAGCCATGTTGTATAGCCTACCCTTTCACCAGCTTGAGACATACTATTAGGGAATGTGTAATACCTGAGATGTAGGAAATGGTGCTACACTAGAAGCAAAGAAGACAAAATTAAAGAAGTTCACAGTACTGGGAAGGGTGATTATTCTTTTGCTCCTTGAATATACTTGTGTAGTCTGTGAAATTCAGCATCTTTTCATAAAATTGCTATACCGTGGGAAAAAAAAAAAAAAAAAAAAGATAAAGAAGACATTTAGTACAAGCCATAGCTCTGCCTGTGCAGCTGTTTCCCAAGCTAGAAGACCAGAAGAAAAAAAGAATGCTTGAATGCTTTAGTGCTCAAGAGCAAAGAGTCTTGATAAAAAACCATGGTATCAACCCTGACTTGCTAGCCTTTAATTTTAAATGTAAAAAATTTTGGGGGAATTCCTTTCACCAAAATAGTTTTATTGAATCAAGGAGATGCTGATAAAATTATGATGTTTTTGAGGTGAATTTGTGCTGTGGTACTCTATAACTGTGAGGCAAAAATTGAAATATTTCCTCTTATCTGAGGCTGGGAGGAAAGAATCCTGTGTCCAACCTATCTGGACTTCTCTGCTAATCTACTTTCACAGGAGATGATCTCAGATTATTTAGCTTTGACCGTATGGAAGTTTTCATGGCTTTCATGGTTCTTCTGATTCTTCTATCCTTTAATTAAATGAATGTTGGACGTACCATCCAGCTTTCAAAATTTCCCTCAATTTCTTCTATGACTAGGTTTGTCATAGTCAAACCAGAGGTTCAGCCAGGTGGAAGTGCTCTATCCATTGTCTAATCCAAAATGGTTCAGACAATGTAGAACTAACTTTCCATAACTGCAATCAGGTGTTAGCAGTGTATTTTGAAATCTGCTTGTTATCCTTGTGGTCCCAGTAGGTAATCATCTTTCTGGATCCCATTGAAAGTATTCAAGTGCCACAGTGATCAGGAAATTCATTCCAGGGAGGTAGAGGAGACTGTCAGCTTCACACCAGCACTTCTCGACGAGGTGCAAGTCCTTGTCATAGTATAGTACATCACATCCCAGCTGTGCTGGTGGCCAGCATACAAATGCTGAAAATAAAAAAGAACTGCACCCGTCCCAGTCTCTTTCCTCCCCTTGTGTGCTCTGTGGTTTTAGGTCAATATGACAGTCTCTGCTGAGCTTTTAGTTTGTTGTTGTTTCCAGCAGAAATAATGCTATATGAGCAGGTTAGCCCTGTAGGAGTAGGCTTTGGCCAGCAGTTTATGCTTTCAGACAGTGTGTGGAATACAGGGCATGAGGGATGCCCAGCACCCAGCTTTATGGGAGTCTGTTTTCTTGACTTTGGTGAGTCTGTCTGGGTGAATGAGGCTTACCTGTGGGAGTTGTAAAGCATGTTGCTAAGCTTATTTTTGGTATTTCTTGCTAAAATCTTCTGTGTCTGTTGCCAAACATATGAGGTTTGTTTTCAGACTCTTAACTTCTCAGGTAAAGCTGTCATGTTTATTCTGACTCATTACATCAACACATAAATATGAGATTTTTGTTTACATTTATTGCTTTTTGTGTATCTTTAAATAGGCTGGAAATATTCTTTTTCTCAAGGCTTTATTCATTTCCCACATATGAAAGAATGAGGGAGAAAGAAATCACTGTATAACTTAATCTCAGAAGGTGAGTTTGGGTTTCTATGGTGGCTCTGACACAGTTCATTATGGTTAAACCTGGTATAGATCGTGGTTTACATCTTCTGGGATAACTAACAACCTTAGTTTTGACCATCACTTGACATTAAAAAAATTTTTCCAGTTTTCAACATGAAAGCTGTGAGTCATTCTTGAAGTGAGTGTTGCCTGCGTAATGCATTTGAGGAACGTTTTGGGGCAGGCTGACTTGCATTCACAGGTTCTGTAATCTGTCATCCACTTTGCAGTACTTTAACTTACAAACATTTTCACAGGCTGTAGACGGTGGCTCTCTGCTCGGATTAACCACAAACTCATTCTGCTTCACCACAGTTTGACCTCTCTGATGAGCCACATATTAATGTGTTTACAGACTGAGTATGTATATCTGGCTACAGACTTGTCAAGGCATGCACACAGTCATTTTTATTTTCAAATGTGTTTGGTTTTGGCTGTGATCTGGCTGGTCACTTATTCCTGGTAAATTATTTTCATGGTGTTGGTCAGTGTTGTGGAGTGCTGTTAAATATTGGCCCATCATTTAAAAAAAAAACCCAGAGATTGTAATTCATGGGGATGATCCAGAATCAGAGAAGACCTTGAGAGGTGATCTATTCCTGCCATGNTTCACCAGCTTTGTTGCCCTCTGTACTCGCTCCAGCACCTCAATATCTCTCTTGTGCTGAGATGCCCAGAGCTGGACACAATACTCAAGGTGCGGTCTCACCAGTGCTGAGTACAGGGGGACAATCACCTCCCTACTTCTGCTGGTCACGCTATTTTTTATACAAGCCAGGATGCCATTGGCCTTCTTGGCCACCTGGGCACACTGCTGGCTCATGTTCAGCCGCCCGTTGACCAGCACACCCAGGTCCATTTCTGCCAGGCAGCTCTCCAGCCACACTTCCCCAAGCCTGTAGCCATCCATGGGGTTGTTGTGGCCCAAGTGCAGAACCTGGCACTTGGCCTCGTTGAAGGCCATGCCATTAACATTGGCCCATCTATCCAGTCTATCCAAGTCCCTCTGTAGAGCATCCCTGCCCTCAAGCAGATCAACACTCCCATCCAACTTAGTGTCATCTGCAAACTTACTGATAGTGTTTTCTATGTCCCTATCTACATCGTCAACGAAGATATTAAAAAGGAAAGGCCCCAGTACTGAGCCCTGAGGAACAGGAGAATGTTGGCTTAAGGTAATTAGTCTGAACCAGTTATCATCTCCAGCGTCTGCTCCAGCCCACTCTGGAGACTTGTCCTGCTCTCTGGTGTCTGTGTGGGAATGCTCAGCGTCCTCTGACTCACTGCAGTTTATTGAAATAAACCGCAGTTTATTTTACTAAGCCAAGCCACAGGCTGTGGAAGTCAGGCGAACCCTCCGGCTCCATCTCCTTGCTTAGGAAGGTGGAGGGGGGCACAACAGACAACTGAAGGTCAGGACTGAGCTAGGACAGCTGAGGCTGTCTGCCATGGCACGTGCATTCATATCCTCAGCTTGAGTTTATAACTGCTGAGTTTGGGCACCTGCTTCTCAGCTGCACCAGGTCTTTCATAGCTTACCTCAGCAGAGGTTGTTCTGAAGTGAGAAGCAAGCTGACCCTCCTGTCCCTTAAATTAGTACCTGCAAGTGGCCTCTGTGACTGAATAAATGATCAAACATTTCAGGGAGTCTGTACCATGCCACAGGAATGTGTGTTCTCACCTGAGGCACCAGGGTTCAATGCAGCTCACAAAGAAGTCTTTGCAATGTACTACAAGGATGGTACCTCCAGAAGACGATGGATCTCACTGCTGGTGTGGGATGTGAGTGCTTCCACATGCTCTTGCAGTCTTCTCCATCCTTCGTAACAGTTCTGTACTGGAACATGCTCTTCAGAGCTGCTAGACTGTTGTTGGCTGCATCTTCCCCCAGGGGAAGCTGAGGGGGAGGGAAGTGTTGATGCCCCTTAGTCTCTGCCAGCCCATCACAGTGCTGGCTGTGATGCATTTGGTTGCTGTGCTCCGCAGTGCCCAGCCTCACATGGTGTCTGTAGGGGTGTGGGGGGGTAGGCTGAGGGGTGTGGGTTGGTAGGTTAAGGGATGAGTAACATGTTCCTCCAAGGCCAGGCATAAGTAGATGCCCCTTAGTCACTGACTTCTGAATCAACCCATCTTTTAATTTTCCATTGCTGTAATTTCAAAGGGGAAATTGTCCATGTAGTCAAACAAGAGCAGTCCCAGGAGTTTATATAAGGGTTTCAGCTGATTTATTTTCAAAGTGCTCTTTCTCACTTGCTCTGACATGAGACACGCAAAGGTATTGTGCTCCTCTCCCATTCTAACTTTCTTTTTTTTCCAGCATGTAGAAACTTGTTATCAGTTTCATTGTGCAGCTGAAAAGCTATGTCTTGAGCAACATCTATAAATGTCACAGAGCTGGAGTTTTTCGAGTGTTTACTGAGAACATATTATGTTTTAGTGTCTCTATCATAAATACCTTTTTGTTAATCTTTCACCCTCACTAAATCTATTACAAGCTTTAATCAACCTTTCTAAGCAGTAATAAAATGTTATCAGCAGTTGGCAGAGATTATAAGTGACAGACCCTAATGTTTTCTAATGATTGTCATTATTTAGAAGGTTGTTTGTAGTTTTACAGAAAAATAATTAGATCTATTGCATACATTTGAAGAGAGGTGGAGTGTGCCTCCTCTGATAGTTTGCTCTCAAGAAATCTAATTTGTAAATAATTACTTAAAAAGAAAAAAATCCCAATAAGCCAAAGCTGAAGGGAAATTCAAGATATATTTAGGCAAACGCAAGTTGAAGAGAACATGTTTTATGCTAAAAAGACAGGATATTCCCCAGATGAATACATACAGTTCAAGTTTTTCACCTATTATCAGCAATATCTGAAGTCTGAATTTTCAAGAATACATCTTCTTTTTTATCAATATGTCGCCTTGTCACATGCACAGAAATAGGCTCATTAAATGATTATTTTATATTATGGAAATTATTTTCCCCTTTAAGAACAAGTCAGTACTCTTTCATTTATGTGCCATACTGCTGCAAATGGTGAAGGGAAAGGTTTCAAATGGGACATAAATGAAGGTGATATTTCCTTGGTCCCCTTAAAGTTTAAAGGGTTTGATTGGTTTTTTCCCCACATAAGAGAAGATCCTGTAAGTGCTGTGTTCTGGCTGAGTTTCAGATTTGATCTCAAATCAGATACATTTCCCAGCATTCTCAATAGTGAACTATATTTTAATTTTTACTATCCTGACTCTTTCCTATTATATGACCCCAGATATTTGTTGGTTGAGAAAGCACACCTAGGAAGCAGTGCATCAAATACTTGTGAATATATCTCCAGTATGTCCAGCAGAGACTCTCCAGATATCTGCTTGTCCCTCCAAAACAGAAATCCTCACCAGCACCAGGAAGGGGCTTTTTATAGTTTAATGTTGTTTCATGCCCAGTGAATGCTCACTGCTGACCTGCTTTTGGAGGTTATAAAAAAACTCTATGCAGGTGTTCAGGTCTGATGATAGATATGTATGTACAAGTAAGCACAGACACACACACACACGCATGACCCTTTAGGCTAAGTGACCAGCTTAAGTGGGAGTGTGGACCATATCCGGTTAGTGTAACTGAACTGGATCTTAGCTTTTTAATCACGGACCTCATCCAGCCAACTTTTAAGCCTCAAAATTGAAACTCATTCCCCAAGTACATGCTCTTCTCTGACTTTAGCTTGTCTCTTGCTTGGCATGAGGATCAGCCATGCACTCAAGATGAACTTGGGCTTTTTAAAAATATTTTTTTAATTATTATTAATTTCTGTGTATTTTTTGAAAAGTTTGGTGTATTTCTTCTTGTGGGTTTCTGTTGGCCGGTGTAGATGTTAACTATCTTTATTCATGCCATCACCTCTTAGGCATTTCTAGAGTGTTATGCTGACCACCCTTTTTTGTCTCTAGTGATCTCTATTTTTGCACAACCCAGAAATTTCCTTGTTTAATTCTGCTTACAAAAAATTATGATATGTTTAAAAAAAATTAAACTGATTTTTAAGTCCTTAGTAAAAACTAAATGGTGAGCTTTTTGTAAGCAAACTAGGCATTTTTAGCAATTAATTTATTTTCTCAAACTCTCCATTACCCTGGAGAAGGATGTGCATCCTAAAGATATTATAAAGTAAGCAGAAATCCCAACTTGAAAGGACTGGCAGTGTTTAAAGTTAGCATTTGGAGTATATCTGCAAGAAGCAGCAGCAGTGTTTAAATGGGAAATTCCAGACTATAAATTCTTTTTCAGCTAGATTATATGCAGTACAAGTGTTGACTTTCAATTTATACCTTTGATATGACTCATTGAATGTTCTGATTCTTAGTTTATTTGTCCTGTCTTCAGCAAAATGGATTGAATATAGGGTTATCCAACCATGATGCGTTGTCTCTGTGCCTCAGATGTTATATTGATGAAATCTTAGTGTCTGGCAGTATCTAAGAGGAATATAAAAATTTGATTTGGTCTGCAGCCAGCTTTCCTCCCACTCTGGAACAATGATGGAACATCTGGGAGAACGTTGTATTCATTAACCCAAATCCTGAACACTTCACATAATACCTGATCCTGTAAGAATCTTCTTAGTTTTCCAGCTTGTGTAATTTCTGCTGGATGCAGCTAGAGCATAGTCAGTCAAAGGACCTTGTCTCTTTTACATTTTTGAGCATTTACGTGACACTATACTTTGCCATAATTGATGATAACAAGATTCCCATTTGTTATCTGATTTTGAATGCCAGTTACATGCATGGTAACTCACTCCATTCTCTCTCCTCCAGAAATTTCTCTACATTTGCCATTTGTATTTTCAGCTGGAGACCTTAGGGTTTTATCTTGCCCATCGTCTCAGATGAAGCCATATGCCAAGAGGCCTCTTAACTTTCCTGAGGATGGATCTTGGAATATCAGACTGGCGTCAGTGTGCCACCTTTATTGTTTTTCCTGTTTTCATAATCTCCCCTTCTCACAGTGGCAGATGTACACCAGCATTGTGGCTGACAAAACAGCCATTTTCCTCCTGGGGATTGATGCTGCTCTCTGGCCAGCTGCTGTGGGGTATAAAAAAGGGATGCAGTTGGTACATCCCAAAGTTTGAACATCCCTTGTGATTTCAGTCTGTGCTTGCCTAAGAAAGGGATTATGTTTATGTCTCCTCACGACCCCAGATCCTCTGCATGGATTTGACTATTCATGAGACTAAATAAAGCTAAACTCCTGAACTGTCATTTAAAAGTGGTTGTCCTAATGTAGAACGTGAGAGCTAAGCTGTCTGGTTTAGGAGAAGAATAAGGCAGTGGTTAGAGCAGTAACCAGGAACTTTTTTCTCCTTTTATTGTAGAGATATACTCTGCACTTGACCTTGAAAGTTATGCAGGCTGAGATCCAGAAAATACTTAGGCACCTAAATCCCACTTTGGGATTTAGCCACCTGGATAGAAGAAAGGTCCACATTTTCAATGACCCTACATTTTTCACAGCACCTCATCTGCAAAATGAACATGGAAGCTCATGGTTTTCTTCAGCAGGATGTCATGAGAACAGATGTGCCATGCTCGTAACATATAAACTGCTCATCTTTGCCAAACTCAAACACTGAATCAAAAGGAGGTAGAAGTGTATGCTGTGTGACTACCTGCCTCTTTTACTGATGTTTTAAAAATGTACCATTTCCCTGCAGGGTTTGGCAGAGATGGAAGTGTGTTGCAAATTCCATCTTTGCATTTTGCCAATAAAGCCTACCAAAGGTTTACATAAAAATGGCTCAGAAGGACCACTTTTCAAAACCTTGACATCAGTATGGCTGAAAGAGTTAAGGCCATTAACTGGGTGCCATAAAAACATTTCATATCTAACGTCTTCAAAGCAATGCACAAATGCTAACTGATTAATCTTCAAAATAGTCTTACCTCCACACCCCACAGTCAACCCTGATTAAAAAGTAAATATTCCTCTTGCACATGTAATCAACACTCTGAGCTTTATACTCTAAGAGGGTAATTGACTTGTGCCTCATTTGTGATTTTGATAAACAATTCAGAGTGGTTCAAAGGGTGCAGAGCCAGAGGGAAGGTCAGTAGCAGTATTGGGTATGGAGTGAGATGTTCTTTCTCCCCAGACATCATTGATGTATTTCAGGACCTAGCTGTCTTTCCATGTTGATATGGAGAGTTGGTATTTATAGTAAGAACCACCACATCTGGCAAGCCTGAACTAAGAGTGAGGAGAATGCATGGCAATGATGGTGCTTTAATATACTCTTTTATGGACCTAAATTTTCCACTTGTCATCTCTCAATGTTTTTATTGATATGTAGAAATGCATCACAAATCAGTTCACTTGCTTCAGTTCTTCCTGAGAGTGTACCCATTGCTGAATCCAGCAACAAAGTGTAAGACTTAAAAAAGTCTTTAAAAAGTATTTTAATACTTAAAAAAGTATTAGTTCACTTCAGATGAAGCTTTCTCTCTGAAGACTGACCCTAAGAATAGATAGATGAGAGATATTTCATCACAACTGATTTTTCTCACGCAACTGAGACAGTGACATTTTGACATAAAAACACTTAGGTGACTGCTCACTGGAAACTGTTCTTATCAGACATGAGCGTTCAGGGTGCTGCATCAGGTGAAACAGTTCATCATTCTGAAACCACACGCTGCTGCACAGGTGAAACTCTTGCAAGACCATTCTATTTTTAATTGTTTGGTAGAACAGGGAATGTACAACATCCCATTGCAATAACCTGGTATCTACATGTTGAAACAGCTCAACAAATAAATGCTAATAAAAACCAAAGATCAAGGGATATGGGTGCCAGGCCTGCAGCCAGCACCACTCACAGGTTCTGCATGTGGCAAAAGGGATGTTCACAGCTCTGTGGATCAGTGTACTTCCTGTGGAAGGCAGCAAAGCAACACCTACCCATCCACTTGCTACTCTATTGGCTCAGCTGTTGATCAAGATACTGAGACAAGTTGTTGTGGTTGTGCTTGCCCTTGATTTTAGTGCATAGGCACACTGATCACTTGACTCTTAGACCTTGTAAGTATTAACACAGATCAACTGATTCACGGTTATATCTTGTCTGACTGACATCTGAGACTTAAAGAATGCACTTTTCAGTTGACAACAGAGTCCTCTGAGTGACCACAGGGCTTCAGTCTGTCCACTCACTTGCAACATGTAGGTCATGGTTCTTTCCTACTTGAGGTTTTAACAATAAATATTTCAGGTGCTGAAGTGTATTATTGTTGGAGATCGGGATTGGTGATATGTACAAAGTTAAAAAAAGAGAATGTCTGAAGGCAGGGAGTTGAGATTTGTGTAGAAGAGTTGGCAAGGATGGATATCTGCATCACAGGATGAAATGTACTTCTGTATTCAGCAAGTTTAGGCAATGTGGTATTTGGTCTTCTGAGTGCTCAACTTGGGATTTCTAATTACCATTGGTAAGTACCACAGGGAAGTACCTGTACCAGTAAAATGTGTACGTGCCAACCCAATAGTGGGCTGATTCTGTGGA
The DNA here is from genome assembly GCA_013400555.1 of Jacana jacana. NCBI lineage: Eukaryota > Metazoa > Chordata > Aves > Charadriiformes > Jacanidae > Jacana > Jacana jacana. The sequence goes on along the minus strand of VZTM01037310.1, from coordinate 16,040 downwards.
CATATAAAGCCTCATGTAAATCTTATTGATAGACCAGAATTTTAAGGATCACAAAGCAGTTCTAGTAATGGGTAAAATTTATAAAAAAGCCAGTAAATTGGAACACTTGATAAGGTATTAAAATATGTTGCTGAAATTCAGGTGTGGTTAGTTGAGTAAAAAATAATGGGTTCTCACTGTGCACAAATTGAGTCAGTTTGCAAGATATTCCTGGTCTTGCTTTTGAATATTAAAATTTCAGTGTTTGTCACAAAGCCACTTCAGCTCAGTTCAACACACCTGGGTGCATGCCACAGAGGGATTATCTCTGATCTAATCATTAGGGAAAGTGGTCTTTTCAGGTCAGAATTGAGGTCATGGTTAGATTGTAGATAGAAAATTATGCCTCCTCTCTCTGAAGCATGCTTATTTACAGTATCAGGTGGTGTTCACTCATGTCTCCTCACTTCATCATTGAAATGCTAATACTCATTCATCAGTGTCACCGATACTCTGTGTGTGTGCATGTGTGTGGCATGTTTTATATTCACAAATAGATGGTCTAGCATTTCAGTATCATTTTCAAAGGTAGACCTTCCTTAATACATTTAGGTAGCTCTATGTATGTATTTAGGTCACTGGTTTCAGTAGACATTAAGTTTTCATCTGTAATAATATTGGGCCTTTGTATTTAGCTTGTTATTAGTAAAACCATGAAGCACAAGTGTAAGGTTTTAAGCAATTGTAACGATAAATCCTTATCTTTGTATTGAAATATTTAATATTCAAATGTCATGAAGCTCCACATACCAAAGATACTCCAGCAGTATGAATTCACTACTTCTCTACTGTGTTTTCTGGTTTATAGCATACCATAACCTTATCAGCAAATAATTGATTAAAATGCATATATTTAACAAGGACACCATCCTTATTAGAGGTGAAAATTAGAGATGAAATATTGGAAATAAGGTGAAACATAGCTGAAGGCAATAGCTATAAAAATCTTTTGATCCTTTCTGTTTCCTTGCTATCATTTTCCTGGATCTGTTTCAGCATAGAAATATGCAGAGGCTATGCCTCTCCCAGCTCCTCCTATTCTCCAGACTATTGTATCAAAACTAGGTCTAGTTAAGCTCAACTCTTGGGAAGTCCCATAGCATCAGCTTGATGTTTCTTACCTCAGGATTTAAAATCCTTTGCAAATGCTAGAGCCAAACTGGATGTGATATGGAGACAACAAGAGATCAAAACAGTTTTTAGTGGTTTTCTTCCATTGGCCTACTCATCAGAATGTAGAAAGTAATGGTCTTTCATCTTGTTTTTTTCAAGATCTTGAGACATGGTGCACAGGTCAAATTACGTTAGATTCCAAGCTGTCCTGTGACCCTCAGTCAGTTTGCACATGACACCAAGTTGGGTAGGAGTGTTGATCTGCTTGAGGGTAGGAACGCTCTACAGAGGGATCTGGACAGGCTGGCAGGCTGGATTGATGGGCCGAGGCCAACGTTATGAGGTTTAACAAGACTAAGTGCCAGATCCTGCGCTTGGGTCACACCAACCTCATGCAGTGTCACAGCAGAAGAGTGGCTGGAAAGCTGCCTGGCAAAAAGGATCTGGGGTTGTTGGTCAAAAGCCAGCTGGATGTGAGCCGGCAGTGTACCCAGGTGGCCAAGAAGGCCAATAGCATCCTGGATTGTGTCAGAAATAACGGGCCAGTAGGACCAGGAAAGTGATCGTCTCCCTGTACTGGGCCCTGGTGAGGCCACACCTCGAATTCTATGTTCAGTTTTGGGCACCTCATTACAAGAAGAACATTGAGGTGATAGAGTGAGTCCAAAGAAGAGCAACAAAGCTGGTGAAGGGTCTAGAGAACAAGTCTTTGAGGAGAGACTGAGAGAACTGGGGTTATGTAGCTTGGAGAAAAGGAGGCTGAAGGGAGACCTTATCATCCTCTAGAACTACTCAAAACGAGACTGTAGTGAGGTGGGGGTCAATCTCTTCTCCCAGGTAAGAAGTGACAGTTTAGATTGGATATTAGAAACATTTCTTCACTGAAAGAGTTGTCAAGCATTGGAACAGGCTGCCCAGGGAATTGCTTGATTCACCATCTCTGGAGATATTTAAAAGAGGCGTAGAAGTGGTGCTTAGGGACGTGGTTTAGTGGTGGGCTTGGCAGTGCTAGGTTTACAGTTGGAAGTGATCTTAAAGGTATTTTCCAGCCTAAATGATTCTATGATTCTAAGTATTTATGTAGAAGGACATGTCTCAAAAAGTGGGTAGTTCCTGGGGCAATGAAAGATGCATAGATAATGTCAAAAGTTATTAAAATGGTGACTAAAAATAGTAAGGACACTGGAAGAACAAGGCCCTCTGTAGCCATGTACATGGAAATGGAAGACAAACAAGTAGCCAGAATGCCTGATAGGACATAGATGAGTGCACTGTAACTGCTTAAAGTCTGAGCTCATTTTCTAAACTCAGCAGCCATCAAAGAGAGACAGACACTGCCTGGTCCTGATCTGTGTCAGCCTAAATTCGACATCTCACTTCAGTCTAGTGAAGTCTCCATTTCTCTTTGTTGACTAGAAGAAGGGAGTCTACCCTGCTATGTCAGGCACAGACGCATGCTTTATGGATAATCAGCAACTGGTGAGGTAATTTGTATCCAGATCATGCTGGAGAAATACAGTGTGGTTTTTATCCACTGCATGTCATCTGGCATGTGAGTGGAGGGTCTGAAAGAGCTGTTTTATGCTGGTAAATAAAAAAGGGAGGGAAACCTTCCACAAAAGGCCAGGTGGGTTTTCATGGTACCTGGAATACAGCAACATGAACTTTCCAACGAACAGTGCAGTTTTTTCTGTTTCTATTGATATCAAAAAGATTTTGCTGTTGCATCTGGTGAGGGAGGAGGCAGAGCTGGGTGCAGCATTTCCATTTTGGAGCCCTTATTAACCTCATTTTGGAGCAGGTGAAGAGCAGAATGCAGATGTTGCTGGAAAAATAAACCCTAGATTAAATAGTGCACATGTATCTTTTGCATTAGTCCTGCTCACATATGCTTGAGAGATAATGTGTGTGTTGAACTCTATGCTTTTTCTTGGGCACAAACCAGTAATGTGCCTTACATGTCCTCTTGGGATGTTATGCACACCTACTAGAAAACATAATCTGGTTTTGTCATCCAAATCAGAAGCAGTATTTTTTAAAGGTGGTGGAAAAATATGTTCTTGGTTTTTGAGTATACAGTAGTGTGAAAGGTATTTGATAACTACATATTGTTTTTCTCCCTTCCCCATTCCCCAGTTTCTCTAATTGATTTTCTGCTCACATGTAGCTTGGGCTCATCTGCACCAGTGTCAGCAGTAAGCACTTAGAGCAGCATGGCTGCAGTGCCACTGAAAGCCTTCCTGGGGCTCATTCCTGACATCGCAACAATGCAATGCACTGAGGCGGGAGCTGCTGGCATTTCAAAGGTGCTCAATTGCCTTAATTTTCATCTTCTGTGATCATTTGCTAAAAAAAATAATAATGGAGGAAAAAAAAAAAAAAAAGGAAAATTCAAACCATTCTATTTTGCAGCAGGGAAATCTTTGCCAAATCAAGCCATACATTCCTGGGGTACTTGGATTAGTAGCTAGCCCTCTCTTTGTTTATAGGCACATATACAGCTGGTATGAATCTCTTTCTGCATTGAACACTATTGCTGCTTAAGTAGTGTTCTGAAGGAAGGCTCGGTCATCTGGCAGTACAGTTTGCCTCGTGTTTAAGAACAGGGGAGAGTACCTGTGCTCTGCTAGAATATCTCCCAAATATCTCCTAAAGGCTAATATCTTTAAACATATCTTTATTTTACAAGGCAAAAATCCATCAATGTGTTTAGTCAAAGAGTTTTGAATCTGAACTAGCACACTGATCCAAGCTTATTAAAGGGAATGATACAAAAGGCAGGGAGGGTGTGGATATATTTGCCACAATGTATTTTTCAGGTTGAGTTTGATAAGATTGAAAACTATAGTGGGCTAAGCAGACCTTAAAAATGTAAACTCTATATTCCTCATATGTGAAGCTGTAGCCAGCTGTGTTGTGTATCGTAATACAGTGCATTCCTTTTTTCATATTTTATGCAACCACTGATGACAAATGCTCGCACTCTGCAAAAATAAGGACCATTTAAATATTTAGCTGTCTTATACTTGCTTTAATAATTCTCTGTCTGGGACTCCTACCCTTGAAGATGTACACTTCCAGAGACAGGTCTTCTGTTTTACCACATGGTACCTTCCCATGCACGCAGTTACCATGATGGAGAAATACCTATTGGTGCAGCTGTTAGACTTTAAGATTTTGAGCCATTATACAGAGCAGGCCCACTGAATGTTTACTTGTTTTCAGGCTTGTTTGGGCCAGGTATGTGCTGGGGAGGATAACCACAGGTGTAAACCAGGGTAAATGTACCTTGCTCCAAGGCCATTCAGTTGTAGTGTGCATTTACCCCATTTGCAAACACCCCGAGAATGGTTTGTTATCTCTGGAGACCATTTGGATCATGAACTTCCCAGAGGGATCAGCAGGTAAAGGAGCAGCATTCACACTCCTTAGAGATGGCCCAGTCTCAAACTGGGCTTGGTACATGTGGGACACATGAACTGACATGACCCCAGCTGTGTCCCCCCCATAGCTGCAGTCCTCTGCCCTGGAAGTACCCCAAGATCTCTGTTTGCCTTTTTAAAATGTAGGACTTTTCATAGTTGTTCTGAAGGGTGAAAGCAGAGCTAATGATATGTGTTTAAGAAACAGTAAGAGGTGCCATGCAACTATGAAAAAATTTTAACCTGACATGCTTATTTCATGCACCAAAGACTGTGAGGGAGGGTTCAAACATCAAAAACTGCTATTTCCCACTGGAAAAGAAAAAAATCAGTGAGTGAAACATGTTTCTCAGTGTGAAGCTTTGCATTAAGAGATTGGCATGGTGTGATATGACAAGAAATCAGGGGTTACACTGTTTTCCTAACAAATGCGGAGATTTTTTTCAGTGCTGAGGCACTTGCAACTCCATTTTCCTTTGTAAAAGTCAAGGTTTGATTATAGCTCCTGCATTATTATTTATAGTTTAGCAGTTATACATGCCATGTCCTTGGCTGTGGCATTGCAGTTTGCACCATCTATGTCTGCTTCCTAAATTTATTGATCTCATTAGAAGATAAAAATGACAAAGATAGCTCATAATACTTCTGAGAAATGTAAAACCATTAGCAGGTCATTGTCAAAGTTATAACATGTCCTTTTAAGCTGCTTAGCAAACTGGTGGCAGCCTATGATACAGGGATTAACCTGTGCCAGGAGTGACTGAGTGGATTGCAGTGGATGGTTAATATTCCGCCTGCCTACAAAGCTTTGAAGCTGCCTCACAAAATGATACAATGAAGCGATAAACGGAAATGCATTAAAAACAAAGGAATCAGAAGTTTTCCTTTACTCTCCTTTATCTTGGTCTCTGACACAGAAGAAGCAGAATGGGTGCTAGTGCTTTGGTCTGAAATTGGAGCTGCTTTTTTTTCAGTTGGGCTTTACTTCCCCAGGCAAAGGAGCCTCTTGGGCTCTGCTCTCTGAGTGCAGGCTGACCTTGTCTGGGACCCCACGCCAGCTTTTCATGTGGTGGAACCTTGAAGGCGCTATCCGAGAGATGTGTTTAGGTGCATCATTTTAATAATGAGTATTTCAGACACACTGTGCACAGCTGTGTTTTGAAGCCAGCATTTGTCACCCAGGGTGTAGCCTGTTCCATAGTGCCCAGTACATCCACCAGTGCAATGGGCATAGCTGCATAGCCAGAATTCCTGCTTTTTTACAGGAGAGCTATCATCTGTAATGTTATTATTATTGTTTACATTTATTCCCTTAGAGAAATGGCTGCAAGCACAGATTGATTACATTAGTGCTTACTGGACTGTTTGGGTTTACAGAGAATGTTGTTAAACTAGGTGGACTATATACTGCTGTATAAGATTTGAGCTGGGAGCCCAGGTTTTCTGCGTTGGTTCTCAGGGATGAGAGCAGGATAGGTGGGTAAGGAGGGAAGGATGTGAGCAGGAAGACTGGTAACTGATGGGTCTCTTCAGTATCTCACCTGACTCTTCACTCATAATAGAGGATCATAGCATTAGTGTGCTCAGACACAGTTACTGCCAAATCCTTTGTGGATGGTTTGGACACACACAGGTGGGGCCCTGGCAAGAGAAGTAAGAAGGAGGAGAGAGAAAGAATAGAAACCCAAGCCCCAGTTTGCTGCTATTGAGGACTGTAGGACTTGATTTACGCCAACTTGTTATTCTCTTTTAGGAGCATTTTATATGCTCATTGCAGTAACAGGTAAACAAGCGTTAGTTAGGGCAACGAAGAATTAGCCTAGACAACAGTTTACAGGTTACAGCAGGAGACAATGAGTATTATAACATTAATAATTTCAGTTATTAATTCCATTTTTAACCTATTAATGATTATTTGTTTGTTTTGCCTACTAGGAAGTCAGAATTATCAGGAAGGGGACCCAATAGCACTGGCACACAGGCTTCTCCCAACATGGTTCTCTTTTCTTTTTCTATCTACACAGTAGTAATTTTAATTTGATGCAGCTGTACAGTCTTGGTTTGACCTACAAATCTATAGATTAAGTGTGATACTGCTATATTTTCTACCTCATCAAGGTGTTATTGGGTTAATGAATGAATTTCAAATACTCAGAAAGCTTCATAACCATGCTGTATAATTATTAATGTGTATAGGCATTCTCAACCATTAATTGTCCTATCATTGTAGTCTGGTCTGCCAGCATTTGATTGTAATAGAAACATTGTTTTCTACTTGATTTAGCAAAACAATCTTCAAAGTTTAAAGAGGTATTTTCCAAATTAAAGATATTGTAAATGCTGTTATGTGTTGCAGAATGAAAAAATGCTAATATCATTAATAAAAATGTGTGAGAAAAGATGATTCAATTTCCTAGAGGATTCTGTTCTTTAAAACAGAATTGTTTGATTCTAATTCACATTGGAAAAATCCCCAAACATAGTAAGATATAAATTCTTCTGTCAAAGGCTAAATTCTGGAGGCTCTAGCTCTGAGGGTCTTTGCTTTGTTTTCAAATCCAGTCAATGGATAGAGAAAATTCTTCAGTTTCAGTCCTAAGAACAGCCTCCCATCCTGCTTAACTGGGGCTATGCAAAAAGCTGATGGCCACTGATTTTAATACCATTCCTGTGGTTGTTGCTCCAGAGTTAAGGATGTTTCCCATGGATTTCTCTCCCAGAATCCTGTAATCCTTTTGCTGAATGTCCTTACTCCTGAAGGATTAGGGCAAACCAGAAAGGTTGCAGAGAAGAACAGCAAGAACAATTGAAAGTCTGAAAATCCTGCCTGACATTGAGAGATTAAAAAAGCTCAGTGTACTTAGATGATCTGAGAGAAGGTTAAGAGGTGACTTGATCATGATCTCAAAGTCCCAAGTTGAGAAAGAGTTTTCTAGCACATGGGGAATCTCTAATTTAGTAGACAAAGCCATACCAAGATCCAGTGATTGAATGCTTAATCTGGACAAGTTCACACAGGATGTAACAAGTATGAGATTGTAGGAGCTAAGACAGTGTATTGGTGGAGTCTCAATCATTTTAGGATTTTAAAACCTATCCTTGTTAAAAGCTGTTCTAACTTGGACAAAAATTATAGGGTTTATGCAGAAGTCCCTGGGTGACGTGCCATTGTACGTGTTGTGCCCAAAGGCAACTTATACAATCATAATTTCAGAGTATATTAATTCTTCAGTAATGAATGTTCCCTACTGCTACGTAAAATGGGCCCATATGACATACTAGCATTTGCAGTTTTCTAGCCCCAATGTCAATATTCAGAAGCTCGTCAAAAACGTTTTGTACCTCTGTATGCTTAGCCCAAAGAAAAGGAAAGCTAGTTAATATAAAAAGGTATTTTTAGCCTTTCTGAAAGCTTCTTATGCCAATCCCTGAAAAGAAACAAGAATTTTCTCCAAAAATGCAAATGCTCTGTCTAGAAGCAAGAGTATCGTTTTCAGTTTTAACTGCTTCATCATTATGTGTCACTCCCTATGTATAGTAAGTGCTGTGTGACAGTTGTTTCTAAGAGACAATCAGGGACTTTTCCAATAACTACATAATTATATTTCATAATACATAAATTTGTGAGACATGGGGCTTTGTGTGTTCAGAGCACCCAGCAGTGGTTAACTAATGCTCACAGTACCTCTGTGGAACAGATAAGATAATATTGTAAAGGCAGATGGACCTCCAGAACCCACAAAACACTGCTAGCAGAGAAAGGAACAGAGCTTGTTACCTTTTGATTTCCAAATTGCATGTTCAGGTCTTCAAATCAAAACATCACATTAGCTATATAACTCTAGGAACACTGTTTTTAGTATTATGTCCTATAACTCCATCTTTTGCAATGCTTTTATCGGCCAACTACACTAATGAAAGAGGTAAGGCTGTGGCAATCTACCTAATTTGTCAAGATCAGCAACATTAGCTTCTGTAGTTCTTACAAGGGCTTGACCTTACTTATTGGACTAGTCCTACTGAAATTAAATCACTGCATGAAAACTATGTTTCATTAAAAATAACTGTGAAGAAGAAGTGGTGCTGCTTATTTTCAAAGTTTGCCTTTATTTTACAGATCAATGGCATTATGATATGGCAGTAATGTCCACAGAGCAGCAGGAGCTATGTGCTTATTATGCCAAGCACAGCCCTTGCTGTTAAGGGTGCGCTTTATAAAAGTGACTACTTAGGTAACCAATACCAAGCCAGCATAAATGAAATATATGAAAGACCCTCCAAATTATTTAGAGTCCATTCTGTTTCTGCTGTAGAGGAATGTCCTTTCACAAGTGATTTCGTTGACCATGGGGCCCAACATTGACCCACAGACTTTCTCCCCACTCCTTCAATCTACATGTCTGGCAAAAGCATCCTGAGGTCATGTGTAGGTGCTGTGATGGCAATACACAGTCCAACCAAGTCTTATTAATGAATAAATTTCATGCATGCCAGACCTGAAGGAGGAACTGACAGTCATCTATCTCATCCAGAAACTTTGCAGTGCCATGTTATGCTTTTATATTAAGAAAATGGTATGTTCAAAACATGACTTCCTGTCTGGATTTATTTTGCTCTGGGTTTTGGGCACCATCAGACACGGTTTCTGGACTTCCATCTCCTTGGGATTGTCACTGTACCTTGATGATGAGGTAGAAAGCTAGCAAGTGATGGACTGTGTGGGGGAAATGGGTGGATTGCTATACTGTTACTTCAAAGACTATCACAAACATGTATTACAGAGGTGGATGACTGGATGAATAGTCTCATAGCAGGCCTTCTGAGTTTGTAATCAGAGTCACTTCTGATGGAGAGTGATCCAAAAAACTAAAAAAATACAAATTCTACTGGGCTGCTACTATGTGTGTTTTAATTAAAAAAGGAAAAATCTTCCCCCCATAAAAGACCAAGTTTCCTTTCCTCTTTTTGGTTTCTGGCACAAGACATGCAAATGTGGGAGAAAATATCCAGCTCAAAAGAAGAAAGTATTGGGAAATCAGCAATATATAAAAAAGAAAAGTTTCTTGAAAAAACCCCACCAAGGCAAACTCAGTGTTTCACCACAAAATGAAAAGTAAGGTGCAGAGAAGGTGGCAGTCACAGATCTGTTTCTTTTGTTTCTTTCATGTTTTCAACTCACCTCACTCTAGATAAATTCTGGTCAGCAACTTCCATGATACTTAGGCTCATATCAAACGCTTGGGCCATGAAGAGAAGTACCACCAGTCTTGCTGATTATGATCCAGGAAGGAGGAGAGCTCAGAGGCCTTTACAGGCAATAATCTACAGAGCAAAAGCAGAAAAGCAGAAAAGCAGATCATTAGCCTCATGAATGAGGTAGATTATTCTTTTGAGAAGGGAAATAGAGTCTTGACATTGGAAAACACAAAACAATTAATCTGTTAAGATCTGTGCATCCTTTGCATTTTCAAATGCTTTTTTAAAGTTCATCTATATTATAGTATCATTTTATGGCTTGCCAGTGCAGTTTAATAATCATACAACAAATCTGACCATTTGCAAAAATCAATAATGAACAGTAGTCAGCAAATTAAATGGGCTGGTGACTGCCAGTTCTCTTTGAGCAGGTATACTAGCACTTCCTATGGAGGGGAAATAGGAAATGGATAAGGAACTTCAGCATTTCTAAAAATGTACATATAAATTATTAGTTAAACTACTTGCAGTAGCATTTGGATGCTGGAGATTGGTTTTCTTCTGAACTGTCCAATTACTCTGCTCAAAAAGAAAGAGAGCACAAGAATTGGAAGCAGTGGGAGAATGGAGGTTATTTGCACGGGTTTTGAAGGGGAAGGTAGGGTCTGAATTTGTAAGCTCTATCACTGAAGTTTTGGGCTATGGTGCATACTGAGAAATGGTATATAGCCAGGGAGCCAGAGAGTCCTGCTCATAGGGAGGGGAATAAAGCAAATAACGTACAACTGCTATTAGTCACCACCACAGCATTATTTCCAAGTTTAAGCACTTTGGATTTGGGGGTATTTTATTAAGAATATCATGTTTTCAGAAGAAGCAGATTATTTTGTGAAAAGCTGACAATAGCCCAACACAAAAACCTTTCCAGAACTATTAATGAGAAGCAAAGTTTAATGAAGTGTTTTCAACTGAAAGGTCATTTGTATTTTTTTTAACCTCCAACCCTAGCTGCTGGATCATCATTCCTTAATTTTGCAGTGCGGGATAATTTAGGAACGATATGACTGAAGTACCACAAGAAGTGCCAGTAATGAAATTGTGCAGAACTGCCAGCACTTCATTGTCATAAGTTGATTTTTAATATTTATTTTATGCCATTGTGCTTGTTCTTTGCTACTTTGTGATGACTAATTAAAAGCACAGGAATAAATGGTCAGCTTTTCCATCAGTGAAGTCCACCAAAATATCTGTTAGCAGAAAATCTCTCATAAGAAATACTGAAGTAACATAGCTTACAAATAGTGCAAAGCTATTAGAAAAAATAAATGGTGGAAAGAGTTGCAGAGGAATTCTATGATACTGAAAAACTGTGTGATAAAATATCAGATACAATTCAGTAACAGTGTAAAGTGGTGCTAACTTTAGATAAACAGTAATAGCTTTTGGACTGGCTCTCACCACTCAGAAGAAATCTTTGAGTTCTTCAAAAACATCAGCCCAGGGCTTGTTACAAATTGGGGCAAGAAAGGTGGTCAAATGTGTGGAACACCTTCCACAGACAGAGTGGTGAAATAGGCTAGGGATCTTCAGCCTGATAGGAGGAAGCTACGGAAATCCCTGCGATTGTGACAGGTGGGGAAGGTGAGTAAAGAATGATTATTCAACCCTTCTCATAACACTGGAACTAGAAGGCGTCAAATGTAAACTACTGTACAACAGGCTTGGAGCAAATAGCCTGTGTGTAGTTAGGCTGTGCAACTATTTAGAGTATAAAAAAAGTTTAGACATGCACAGAAAGTTATTAAACAGGTTCATAGAATAAAAGTCCATTGAGAGCTACTATCTTCTTATCGGAGAGTCCCTGACTACACATCATGAAGGGATCAGTGAGTGATCCGAGAAATTATGAGTATATATTTGCCCTGTTTTACTCTTCCTTAGCTACATTGATGGAAGCATGACAAAAGGCTGCAAGGACTTTGTCTCACACTGAAAAACTGTTCCCATGTTGAAGGGTACTTTCAGATATTCTGTTTTGTAATCTATGTGATCCGCGAAGTGAGTGTGTGTGGTAGCTGGTGACGGTTGCTGTGACCACAGTGAGAAGATGTTCAAAGCAGGGCCACTGCTTCCCAGTCACAGCTTCCTCATTGTGCCCTTGGTGCTAATGAACCCGAGAAGAGGGAGGGGAATTTGGAGTTTCTGTCTGTCTTAACTCAATTCCAGTAAAGTTGTGCCAAGAAATGGTAAAACTTACTTCTATGAAAGGGTGAGGCCAGAATTTTGTGGTTTGGTTACATTTTTAATTATTTTTTTCTGTCCTGATTTAATTTACCCAGGCAGTCAAATTTCAATAACCCTCATCACTTATTGACTCCCTCTTTTATGTTGATGTTTATTCACGTTGTCCTAATTCTACAACTCACCAGTTCCCCCTCTTTAATGTGTTGGTACCAACGTTGAAGGATGGTAGAAAAAAACTGAGTGAAACACGGTCATTTACTCCTCTGGTCTTGTTTGTTTGCTTCAGAAGCACTTGCACTGACACAAATAGACTTTCCTTGTGCACGGAGAGAGATAAGGTTGGGGGTTTCTGTTTTATTTCTTCTGTACCACACATATTTTCCCCACCCACTCCCTTGCTCACTTTTATATATGCTCGCACAGAAGTGTACTTCTACACTAGCTGGTTTCAGAGAATTTCACTCAGATTAGGAGAATGTGACCAATGTCTGGGATGAAATGTTTATATTTTCAGCATCACGAGTCATTTCCACCAATCTTACCATCACAGGTGGGTGTTTCTGGGAAGGTGCTAAAGCACCTATCACTCAGCATTTGGGACACCATGAAAGTAGTGCTACAAGGAGCTGGAGTGTACCATGTTGTCAGAAACTGTTTGCTGTTTGCCCAGATTAGGCCCATTTTCAGAAGTGGAGAAGTGATTTAGCTAATAGATGATGCAGTTGTCTGTGGTTTTCTGCCTATTCTGTTGTTGCAAATGTTGATATGTCTCATAGTTCTGCCTCATTGCCATATCTTTGACTACTACTTTTTATATGTGAATCTGCACATAGATAATTGAAACGTTTTTATGAATATAGGTATTTTTCTGCATTTTGCTCAAGTGTTCTCCTTAAGCTGGGTGTCTCTGCAGACAGATGAGTGCATCTGCAAGTTTCAAGATGTGCAGTTTCTGTGGGTGTGGTGGGATGAGTGTGGTGGAGTGAAAGAAGAGAAGAAGAAATGGTCTCCAGCCTCCGTAAAGCTTCTGCTGCCTTGTATCAATATCTGTCCTCTTACTGGCTCTGCTTTTTAAACACTGACCTCAAGAGAAGCTCTGCAGGATGAAAGGGTTATTGTGTGACTGGACACCTTGAGTCACCTGGGGTGAATTACTACAGTTGCTCAGTTATTAACTTAAGCCCCTGTGTTCTGGTGAAATCAGTGGAACTTGTTTTCACTGGTGTAGCATCTGAGCCATCAAGTTTAATGAATCGTTACAAATAATTTAATCTGCACTTGCAGGTGCTATTAAAACATTTTTTTTTTACCAAGAGATTTTTTTTTTTTTTAACTAGGAAGATCAACCTCTCTGAGTCACAATAGTTTAAATATGGAAAAGTGGGATAGGTTTTGCTCATTAGAAAGCCTGATGCTGAATTCAATATTCCCTTCTGCTAAACTTACCTCCTCCAGAATTTAAGACCTTAAGTTGCAGAGGATAAAACATAAGGCCCTGGTTAATTGCAAATAAATAGTGCCAGAAATCTGTACAGATGGTACCTGAAGTTCACTGCTGAAGACTATCCAGTAAACTATATATAATTTGCACAACACGTATGTACAGGAAGCAGGAGAACAACATTTTTAGTGGTTTCCCACATTTGTAAAAAAACAAAACAACAGAAAAAGAAATAATAAATGAACACTCTCAGTCTGTGAAACTTCTTATTTGGGAAAACAACAACCTGTATTTCTATTTATTTACCTTAATTAAATTAATTAATTTAACAAGTCTGAAGATTTCAGCATTTTACACAAGATACAGGTGTAAATATCTGGCGAGCAGAGTGTATATATTAAACTACATCTACTTAGCCAGTAAATATTTTGCTGCATTAGTTTGCTCATTCCCAAGCAATCAGTTGTGAACTCCAGTGTTGTAACGGGTCCACAGGGAACATTTGTGCTTTGGTTGGCACTTAGATTAAATTCATCAAATGATTTTTTTCCCCCCTTCAAGGCTGACATTTCAGAATGTTTTTTTTTAAAAGGTTGTGTGCCAACTGCCAAAGTCAATTAATTAAATGGTAAATCTGAAATTTGTAGGGGAAGACTATCGTTCCATTTTGCTGTGCAACCTTGGAAAATTGAACATTTAATCCACAAAACACATGGTTTACCAGAGAGTCCTGATTAGCTTGCATTGAAAGTAAAAGCAAACCTCCCAGAGATTTTTTTGTGAGATTAGGGATTACCTCAAGGATGACATTTTACCCTGCATTTTCCTTCTGCTTTTGATACACGTTAGTAATGAGAATATCCTTTGAGCTCCTGCTATGCTTGATAACTTAGAGGATCCAGTACTCAATAGAAGGAAAATGTGCAAATTTGCAGCCTCATTTTCCATATATTTGGAGGTACCTCATATGAAGGCATGATGTGCAATCCCAGAATTTGTCATTTCTATGCTGGCCAAAAAACTTAATCTCAGATCCATAAAGGAGATCATAGAGGCAAAATTCAATAGACAAGAGCAGATGGTGATCCTATTCTAAGATAACGTAAGTACTATAAGTATCTCCTGAAAACACACACCTTCCAAGGAGTATATATATGCCTTTAATGGCTGCAAAGGCAGCCTGGTTTCACAGATTAGATTGGACATTACTCCTCTGCCTCTCAGTCCCCATGTCACATCTTATTGAACTCCTGATGCTGTATTTGAAGCTTTGCCATCATGAGGTCTTTGGAAGTGAGTGCAGAGCATGGACTGTTCTTCAACTGTTAGGTTTCTGTTATTGTTATATTTGGTTTGCATTTATGTATGTTTTCCCTGCCTGAAGACCGGGGTGCAGACCAGGACGCTGTATTTTGGGGGCTGTGTATGCTTGGAATAGAAACACAACCCAAAGACAACATAAAGGACAGTAGAAACAGTGAATAGGACAAGTGGGCTGAGGCAGACATAGTACTTTTCTCCCTTTGCCATTTTAAATTTTTTCATCTTGTGTTTTGCTACAGTTTCAAGTTCAGGGCTTGTTCTTAATTTTCGCATGTCCATTCCCTGCTTGTTTAGTGAAAGCTGCCTAAAGAGGGTGGTTTCCTGCATAATGGGAAATTTTTTAGAATTTGGTCTCTAATTTGACAACTCAGCATGAGGGGGGTAGAGTTCAAGGAAAGGCACTGATCAGCCATCTGTAGTAGGTAGAAGTGCTGAAAACTGCCAGTGCCAAGGGTCTTTCTTAAATACTCATCTTGTAGGAATGTAAATGCTGTGTATTAAGATATAGGAAGGTAATTATTGTCAAGATTCATAATCTTGTGCGTTCTCCGACCCCTTTGCTTTATATAGTGAATATTGCGATGGATCTTTCTCTCAAAGTGAGAGAGTAGTGCAATTCCTAGGACATGTTTATTCCTCTGTCACTTCTTTGGAATTGTCCTTCCTGTCCAGTTACAGGATATTTTGCAGTAAAGACATCTCATGTTTTCCACTTGAAATTGTTCGTCCTTGTGAAAGAGACTTATAGGTGTGATGGCCCAGAGATACCAAGTCACACAGGTGTGAATAGAAGTGGGAGATCTGCAGCTCTGGTTTTCTGAGACACTGTTACTATATTCAGGCTGAGGGATATTTGATGTAAAACATTACCAAGAATGCCTCCAAGAATGAGACAAATGAAGGATGCCAAGCTGTAGATAATGCTTGAGGTCAAAGCTACTTTGGATTTTCACTTTATTCATACTGTAAA